>JAHHUM010000663.1:0-368678 GCA_036173005.1 Crenichthys baileyi
CAGAGACTGCAAAGATAATTAAAAACGGTACTACTGTTGCTTTGGTTTTCAGTCTATGTTAAGTGCTCAAAGCAATATCATTCAAGGGTAAAATTGGCCTTAAGGTCATAATCTTGCCAACATTTTTCAAGCCTACATAGATGAATGAAATAAAAGTTTTTTTATTTGTATGTCTGTTTTAGGTTTTTGCTAAAACCTAAAACTAGTATGTCAGAGACACATGTTTGTTCTTATGGAAATACATAAGAGATATGATAGTGGAGCTTTTAATGCTTAAAGCTTAAACGGCAAAATTTGGCTAACAATTTGCAAACATGTTTTGGGGGCAGAACAACCTTCTCGGGGACATCTGGTTTTCATCTCCAGAATTCAAACATAAGGGAAGCGTTTTTTTTAATCCTCAAACTTTTCAAGTGTAATCTCCAACTGCTGGGTTGGGGGGTGATCTAGGAGCCCTCCAACTTCCAAGTCAGAACTACAACTGGAGGTATGCGTTCCCCGAGACCTCTGACTTTCCAAGCCAGAACTCCAACTACGGGGGACCATTCTCGGGGAGCTCAGATTTTCTAAGTTCTCCAACTTCAGAGGAACTTGCTGATTTTACGCCTGCTTCTAACTAGGATCACACAAAATTACGACTTCTGAACATGGTCAGAAACAAAGAGTACAACACTGGTTTAATGTAAAACATCCTATCAGAAGAAGAAACATTTTTCCACTCGGACTTTCACTGTGTTTCTCATGAACATCAGCCACATTGAATATGTTTTCAGAGGTAGGCCAGAAACCTCCAACTATGCAAGTAGGAACTCCAAGTTTATTTGACTTTTCCGATTTGGAATTCAGAAATTCCAACTTTCCAATACAAAAACAGCATAACAAAACCCACTTATTTATATTTTTTAGATGGAAATAGTGTTTTGGAATTATTATGCAAAGCTACTATTATTAACATAGTTTAAATTAATCTTTGTAAGAGGAGATTACTTCAAAAAAGTAACCTCTAACTATGAGGGTTAATGTTTAACCTCATGGTTAGAGGTTGCAGGGGTTGGGATTTGCTGTTAAATACACATAATTGTCTCAAATCTTATCAATAAGATACATTAGAGAGAGAAATCTTCAACATTATTGTTTTGACTCATATACTTGAAACACTGCAGCAGGCTTAACCCTGTCAGAAGGTCTAAAGCTCACTAAATTGTGATTTATCTCGTCAAAAAAAAAAAAAAAAAAAACAACCAAAAAGTAGCTTGGTGGTGGTTGAAAACATGCAAAGCAGCTACCTGGGGGTTGTCTCCGTGTGAGTTTTAAAGTTGCCGCTGAGTGCTGGGGAGGGGATGTGTGATAGGCTGAGGCCTGGAAGAAAGGCGCTGCTCTCAGTCAGCAGAGCAGTATGACGCTGGAGAGCTCTCTCGACGACCGCAGGCTCCAGCTCAGAAAAGACCCGACGCCAAACGTTTTATTTGTTTTCATTTTTTTATTTATTCATTTTCACCCCCCGTCGTTGTTACACGTTTAAACAGAGATGTGACTCGGCGACATTTAAACAGCTTCAGCGGTATTCATGTGCGTGGAGACAGAGAGAGAGAGAGATAGAGAGATAGACAGAGAGAGAGACGAGAAGCCGAGCCGTTCGGGCGAATGGAACTTATTGTTGTGCGTTTGTTTTTTATTGCTTCGCTTTTTTTGACTATGTTATCCCTGAATGGGTTCGGGTCCAGTCCGTCTCCGCTCGTCGCCGACCCTTGAATCGTGGGATTTATACACAAAGCTATAAGGAGAAGCAGCGAACAGGAAGGATTCTGCTAAAGCCAGCGAGCTTTTTCCCTTACAGAGCCGGGGATTTAAATAGTCAGTTGTTGGTGGAGCCCCGGGGAGGCGAGAGCGAAGGAAAAGAAATTCATGTGGCCATTCTCTCTATAACCAAACATTTTACTTTTGGAGGATTGCATAATGAGCAAGGAAAGACCTAAGAGGAATATCATCCAGAAGAAATACGTAAGTAGAATTGTGTTTTGCTTAAAATGCTCGCAGGAATTTATTCAAGTTTGCCTTCGTGAAAACGCATAAACTTTTTGATCCTGGGCTGTGAAGCTTACAATCATGCACTATCGGACTCAAAAATGCACCTCATCTAAGTGTAAACAGTGATATGTTTGAGATTTAAAGAGACTGTGGTGTTTATATAGTGCCTGAGCTCCAGCGGGTTCTTCGACATCAGACATGTTTTAGGGCTTTCTGCTTTGCTTCCAGGTGGACTGTTTCGCTCTTTTCGCTTCGTTTTCCCTCTGCTGAAGGGATGCCCTCTGCGTCTGTGTTGTGACGTAAGGCTGGGAAATGTTTTAAATGGTAACAATCTTGCAAACACGTTTGAGGAAAAGGCTCTCTTTCCCCCCCTCCGCCTTTTTTTGTTCGCTCCTCGCCGTTCGGAGAAGACGAGCCTGTCGGCCATAGCTCGGCTTCCATTTCGTCCCATGCTGAGCGTTTCTATCTTCGCAGCGAATTATTCACCATTTAAAGCCGCTCTCATTGTGGAAACGCGCGTAAAGGGACCGTTTCGGAAGAGGATGTGTTTGGTTATTATTATTATTATTATTATTGTTTCGCTGCAGGGGTGACACGTTTCGCCGGACTACTGTGGCTCTTTAATTTTTCTCCATAGTCAGTCTTAGTAGCAGGAAAAGAGGCTCGTGCAATTCTGCGTATTCACCTATTTTCCAACCCGTAAAACACGATGAATGGACGCGTTTCTACGCGCTTATTTGCAGTGGTGGTGCATTTAAACACTTCAACCCCACCATGCTCTGTATTTTTCTCCCATCGTCTCCGTGTGACCTCTGTGGAGGAGTAGATGTATGTTGCAGCGGCACAACTCCATTTTTTTCTGTAATGCTACAGCGAGGGGCTCAGCTCACCCGTGTTTGGCCGCATAATTCACGTTAAACACCGCTATAGCGGTGTTTGGACGCCGTGTTCCTAAATGACCCACTCTTTTCTTTTTTTAAAGAGAGATTGTGTTCAGTTCAGTCGCATTGCAGAGGCTTATGCACGAAGCGACCATTTTCTTTCTGGTGAATTTTTGGGGAAGGGGGGCTTGTGAAACGGAACTATTCCGCCTGCTGTTGGCTTTTTAACTCGCGTCCTTGCGCGTTTTGGACGCATATCTGCCCCCTTTCAATACGTGAATATGTAAAGATTGTGTGTTTTTTCTCCACACACTGGCAGGGGGGCCTCAATAACTGGAGATTTAAAGTTTGTTGCACTTCGGTTGCTTCAAATGACGCCCAGTGGATGCACTGTTACATTTAGGGATGGGAATTGATAAGAATATAGTGATACTGATGTCATTATCGGTCCTACTTATCGATTCGACTCTCTAATTGAGTTAGGGAATAAAATATAGTGCAAATGGGTTTGCTTGCGCTAACTCTTAAATGTAAAGTTTGCATCAGTATTTTGTGTTTGATTCGAACAAATTTGAAGCTGGCTCTGTCAAATGACCATTTTAACACGAAGTGCGCCTGCAGTTATCAGCTTTTGCACATCAGCATGTTTGGCTTTTCAGGAAGGATACAAGATCTTTGAGGACTAAGGGTTTCTCCAGCTGTGCAAAACAACCTCTCAGATGGGGTGAAGGATGCGCAGTCACATAGATGCTTCTCAGCATTAGCAGTTTTTCATTATTTTCCCCCCACCATAGGGTGGCACTGTCCTTGGTTGGACTTGGAGGAAGACTTCTTTCTATATGGTTGGACTTCTTGTTCCTCTTTGCGTTACAGAGACCCGGGGGGACAAAAGCTCACTGTCCTCTTTTTCAAAAAGTTCTTCCAGGGCTTTCTGTTTTGCTGTTTGCTGGGTGGCATCTGAAATTATACACATAATCACAACATTTAAAATCAAGTGGTGTAATAATCCGCACTATTTCTCATCCTTTACCAGAAAGAGCAAGAGTTACATAGTCATCTTCTTCATGCTCTTCTGCCTCCCTCTGTGTCTCTCCATCCTGTGAGCAACAAGAAAAGGTCTCACAGAAATCTGCTACAAGCAAAGCTATTTTCAAATTGAAATGCCTCCTCTGTTTGCTGCCACTGTCCTGACCCTGTCCCAGATTTCATCCGCATCATGTCTGGATTTAAATCCGGGGTCTAACACAGTTGTTTCCTCCAGGAATGCTTGGATATCCTCAGTCCGATGTTTAAAATGGAGGACAGACAATACAAATTCAAGGGAATAGGAGATGAAATATGAATAAACTTTAGTGTATTTAGGTATGACTGCTTAACCATACATGCAGACACAAAGCATTTTATTATTTTAGATTGATCCTAATCTGTTCAATTACATTTTGGCTGACTTTGATTCTTATCATGAAGCTACTGCTTCTCCTTGATGACTATTTTTGCCTCTAGGGAACGAACACAGAACGAATCCTTGCTCCCCAGTTGGAAATTGTATTGCAGCTTTAGAGCTTCTGAGCTTCAAGGCTTAGCGTGTATGCAAAACATGAAAGCTTGATAATGTTCAGCTCTTTCACAGCTACATCTGTTTGCTGTCCAGAGGGGCTGGAGGGGCTTCTCTTTTACTCCAAACTCCTCACAGATGCCCTGAGTCTACTTTGCCACAGCTGTCCTTGTCTGTGAATTGTAGACTGCTTTGGTTTTGAGGACATTTTCCTTATTTTGACCTTCCCTGACAGAGTGCAATGTTACAATGAGGAAATAGTCTTAAGTAAAACTTTTCTATCCATCAGGTGTGATGGCTGGCTTTGTGGCATTCTTCAGGTCTGTTAATCTGTCTCTACTTGTGGGGGTTGGTATTTTGAGTTGAGAGTCTTTGTCATCTCTCTCCGGAGAATATGTAATGGGAATAAATAAAACTGTACTGGTTAAAATAACATTTTGACAATTGTAATTTTCTGTTCTAGCCCTGCCAATCGATATGTAGCAAATCATCCTACCGATATTCCGGGGGCTTCATCCGTGGAAAAAAAGGGTTCAAACCTTTCACCACAAATCTAGTCACCACTGTGTGACATTTATTTATTTTCGCAGCTGTCATTTAACTCGATGAAAACCAACCTCTGGCGCTCCTCGTCAACTAAATGTTGATATGAGATGGAGTTTATTCATACGGTATGGCGCTAACATTACAATCAAAGGGCCTGGAGGCGGTAACGTTACCTGGGACACTTAAAGCAGAAGACCCTGTGTTGTGCTCTTCACATATTGCAAATGGCCTTTGTATTTGTGAAATACAACCACACTTTGGACCATTCCTGCCTTGACGGCATTGATTTATGTTTTGAACCAAAACACAGAGCAGGTGCATCACGTTGTAACTCAAATGCATCACCCGTTGGTGGAACCGATAGGCGGAATCGTTAGGCAGGCAGATTAACAGTTCAATGAACTGAACTACTGGCACCCAGTTCTCTACAAGAACTGGTTCTTGATTCCCATCCCTAGTTACATTTAGCTGTTCTCCTGTGTTCTAATGCTCTGTAGCTTCAGCATCATTTGGAGTGTTTCCAAAAAGTGTTTCCTCTTGTTTTTTTGAATTTCAATAGGTTTTTAGTTGGGTAAACATAAATGTCAGGGCCTTTAGGTCCTTGTCTACATGAACATAGAGAATCTACAAAATTATCTTTTGTATCCTTTTTAACACAACGTTGTTTCTAGAAATGTCTTCATCAATTTATACAAATTGACTCAAATGTGATATTAACTATGTCAGACCTATATGTGGCAGCACAGAACATACAAAAACAATGGAGGCGTGTATGATTTTTGTGCTTTATATATGATATATGATTTATATGAGATTTAGACAGATGTAGGGTTCATTGTTTACAAATTGGTGCAAATTAGTTATCTACATGCACATCCAACGCCTCACCTGATACGGATTAGGATGGTAAATATCTCCAAGAGTTTAAACATTAATGCTCCATCGCCAGCAGAGTCATATTTTCCTTAAGACTGTTTTTCAGTTTATGGCTTCATGATTTCTACCTTATAATTGTCATAATAAAAGAGTGACCTGACTAACTTTAAAGCTGGAACCATGCAGTTTGAATTTACCAGTTCTTTTTGTTTTTAGGCAAGTGTTAAAAAGCACAAACTCTTTTTATAAGGATTTAACACATCTGCATGCATGACCTCTTATGGCCACCAGATGTTTTTTGTTTCCTTTCAGCACCTCGGTGTCAGTAACACAATGTGCTGATGTATCGGCTTTTATTGGAAAGCAGCGCAAATGTAGGGCGACTTGAAGGAGACAGATGTTTGGAAAGGCTGACACAAGAGCAGCTTGATCTTTATTTAAAAAAAATTTTATTATTCTTTGGGTCATAGTGTAGTTACTTGATACACTCTGCTGTGACCAAGCAGCTTCATTCACGATAGTTGCGATTAATTAAACCTACCTGCTGTTTGCTGAAGGAGTAGTTTATTATAGCAGAGATAACGTTTTTAAAGAGGCTGTGTGTGTAAATCTTCCCCTCGCTGCAGAAATGGAAACCGGATGCTTCAGAAAATGTTGAGTCACTTAAATCCAAATTTAGACTTCATCCAGAATAGAATAACTATTGTCACCCTTTCTATAAATGACATATGTGTTTTGTTTTTTTAAGGTTTGGGCATTTTTCATTTTACTTATTATTATTTTTTTTTTTTTTGCAGCTGTGGTTGATCCACAGTCTTTGGCTTACACCATAACAGGCCTTTAAAAGATGCATTTGTTTTCACCAAGCTTGTGGATTCCTGCTCGAGGAGTCCCTCTCCAGGCTTTGAGATGGGACTCGTGGCCCATACAGATCACTCCACCCCTCTGCCTCCCCCTAATTAGCGTAAGACAATTATTCATGCTTGGCTTAACCATTTCCCCCGAAACACAAGTGTGAGTTGTTGCCCCTTAACCCCCACCTTGTGCTCCCAACAAACACTCGCTGTCTGTGACTGATATTAAAATTTAGAATGATTTAAAATATAATTAAGGCAAACAGGGCTTGGCTATGGTTATGATTAGACACATTAATACCCCCCTAGAGAAAAATACACTGCCCATCTTTTTATCCAGCTTTGTAAATGTTACTCTTAGGTTTTTTTTTTTGTTTTTTTTTTCCTACAAAGCATCCAGTTAAATGGTAAAAACTATGGGTATCAAGGACTGATGCGGGGCAGTGTTGTTCTGACTAACAAAACATGACACACATTGTGTGTGTGCTTATTCGAATGAGCGAGAGTTGCAGCGGAGCGTAGCTCAGTACGGCCAGGGCCATTTTGTGCAGAGTCGGCTCTTCATGTAGGCCCAAGCTGGGGCTAGGCCTCTGATTCAGAACTTGTGTGTGTCTGTGTGTGTGTGTGTGTGAGACAAGCCCAGCTGCTGCAGAGGCCTTTACAAATGTAAAGAGGCTGTCAGTGTTTGTTTCATCAGGCCTACAACTGATGAGGACCAAGTTGAAAATCCACTGAGCTGTGAGTGTGTGCGCCGGAGCTCGCACAAAAAGAGGAAACAAAAATAGAGAGCAGGGGCAGAACGGGGGAGTGCGAAGGCAGACTGAGCCCCCCCCCCCTTCTGCTTTTCCTCTTTTTATCTTTGTGTCCCTCTGTCTCGCTCTCGCGTTCTTTGGCCTGCCCAAATGAAATGTGGGCCTCATGTGGGCCCGTGAAGAAGAGGGTCGCGGGGTTGTTTTTTCACTGTGCTTTAGCCTTGGTGCGCTTCATTTAACTTTATGTTTCAATGCAAATTCCTCTTTCATAAGCTCTCTCCTCCTCACGTGTGCAACATGGCAGGGTTCACTTTGCAACCCCTTTGTCACTATGGCTACCAGGGCAAAGCGGAGTGCACTTTGGCAGACGAGGTGTTTTACGGCCTGTTTATTTTACTACCATACGTTCACTACGGTTACTCTCCTTGTGGCACACATGAAAGGCAGTTATGAAATAGGTGTCATCCTCATATGTCTGTTTTTGCTTAGTCAGTTTTCCCATAATTGTCATATTCATGAGCACAGAAGAGAATCAGTTACCAGACACAAATCCATCGTGTTGATTTCCAAAGGATTAAAAAAACGAGCAAAACAAACTAGGGAAACACGGATGTAACCAAACGTCTTATCTCTTCTTATTTAGTGACACATGCTTAATAATGATTAATAATTTGGCAGTTGTGTGGACATCTTTTGTCTTAGTTTATGTGAGGAAGCAGCCTTCCCACGCTGCAGGCCCAGCCTTGCGTCCCTCTGGCCCTGCTCAGTCGCTGCTGCCAGAGAAATTTCTGGGGAGTAGAGTTGGCCTGCCCACTCAGTGCTCCTATGCAGTCTTGAAAATTCTGGAATTTTTTTATTTTCCAAGAGTGGATAAGCAGGAAAAGGGTTTGCGGTTCCAGGCTTTTATTTCTTACTCCATTATGTTGAGGGTAAAGATCAGAATTACTGAAAAATAAAAGACTTTTATTTAGATCATGTTTTTTATGTTTGACTTGCCACAATACACCTTTTTTGTCTCCATGCTAACCTTTGTATAAATACACACTCATTCAAAGATTAAAAAAGCAACCATTTGAACCACAAATGATTTGCCAAAATGGTTATACTAGCAACTGTGAACACAATGTTTCGACTATATATTAGATAATTACTTATAAATGTAATTTTTTATCTTTCTCTCACAACAGTAGACTTTGCAACTGAGCAATAAAATATAACCAACCCTATGAACAACTAATGCCCCATTGACGTCATACAAATAATTTCCTTTTACAAAAACAACTGTCAGAAATGAACAAAGTCTTGTATTTCGCTGTTTCTTTAGGCTTATGATGGAAATTGTTGTAAGGAGTAATTCCTGAGAACAGGTCTGACTCTATTTTTCATAAATTGGGCACACCTCTTTTACTTAAACATCTGTAAATAAATATGAAGATCCGTGTCTTGTTAAAAACAAATTGTCACAAAACTGACTATGTAGATGCAGTTGTTACAAGGTTGGGTTGTAGAGGGTTCTGGATCAGAGTTTTAAACTATTAACACTTTTTTTTACGGATTAATTGAAGAAAGGACTCACAATTGACAGTTATTCTATATTCTAAGATTTTTCTGCTAAAAAAAAGCAGTAAAACAGCCCTTCACAACTCAGCTGAATTAGAAGCCAAGTGAATATTTTGTAAGCAGATGTCCAGAATCTTAGAAAACCACGTTGAGAAACCTAGAAGTTTGAGTTTGGAAAAATATTTAATTTTGAGAGGGGGTAAGTTTGTGGGAAAGCTGCCTTTTAATATGTGCCATTGCCAGGAGCATTAACTGCATCAGTACTGGTGCTCTGAGACTGGCAGCTTCAGTTTGGACGACCAAAGGAGGTTTATCAACATAAGTAACCTTCACTCTCTTAAGTTTTCCACATTATGTAATGCACCGCCCACTCTCTTGTGATGCATTACAACCTTTCTGCTTATCAGCTGCTCACACCAAGCTTCATCTCTGCATCTCACACACACCACACTCGCTGCAAAGGTCATTATGTGTACACCTGGAGTCAGTAGGTGAGATAAATTGACTTTAGGGCCATGCGTATATAAACTGCGTGGTTTGCATGTGCAGTGCCATAAAACTGGGTGTGACCTTCTTTGTTATACAATGTGTGTGTATCAGCTTACATAGGTGTGTTTGACTGCTCCAGTAGATAATGCAAGGCAAGTTTGGACTCGGCGCTGTAAGTTTTTGTGTATCACGTACACCACTTGTTTTCCCTCTGTGTGCGTCTTCTTCGAGTGATTTATGTCCTCCGGCCTCCCGTAGGTTTGGATGAGGGTGGGAGGGATAGGACAGCTGGTCAGGCTCTGAAAGGCTGCTTGCATGTGTTTGTATGTCTGCGGACACACATGCTCACTCATCCATATTTGTGTGTGTGTGGATGGTTGCCGCTGCTGATCCCCATGAAGCTGAATCAACACTTTAGCTTTGTCTTTGCTTTGGCCTTGTGGGCTTTATAGAGGCCCTTGAAGGGCAATTCAGCAATTCTAGGGTCAAAGGAGATGAGTTTTTATTTTTTTAATTATACATTTCTTAAAGCACTACATGTATTTTATTTCTGCTTCTGACCAATCTTTTGGTGCTTGTTTTGCTCAAAATTCAGGTTCCTATGCTCTAAAGCTTTAAGAGGAGGTATTAGCTTCTTTACCAGCCTTTTTGTATCGCCAGGCAATTGCAGCTTAGACGGGCATTAGCTGTTAATAACCATTACTAGTGTCTCTTGGACAACCTCTTGACCGATCTCCGCTCACCTTCACCCACCGCTTCTCGTCTCTGCGACATCGGTTTAATAAACCATCCTCACATTTTCATCCCGTGGTCAATCCCATCTGATCCCCTATTGTGACTCGCTCGTCTTTAAACATCCAGCGAATTAAGCCTCGAGGGATGAGGCAGTAGAGCAGAGGCTCAGTCAAGTATTGATCTCCCTCTCTAACACGCTTTCCTCCGTGCCTAAAATGTCACAGATTTGCTGTCAAACCCACGTGTGTGCACAATGTGAAACGTTTAACTGTGCTTCTAAGATCAGGAAATCCCAACAACGTTCTGGCTTTGATAAATGCTGACTTGTCATATCTTCCATGAAAATGGCTGATTAGACAGAATTTTGAGTTCAGTGCAGGAATCACAATAATCTTGCTATGAGTACACTCATAAATGCTCTTATGTGTTACAATCTGACAAGCTTTCTACCAAGAACAGTAATCTATAAATTATTTCTTTTACGATGGAGCAGTTTTTTATTGGATTTTCAGTTCACTTCGTTTTTGGTACCGTTCTGCTTTGGCCGCTGAATCATATCCTACTTTATTACTTCATAACATAATGTTTCTTTTTTTTCATAAAGTTTTATCTACAATTTCTAGGGTTGTATAGATTCTTCCAACTCATTTTAGGAAACCTATTACTCATTTTCATTTTTTTTGTGTCCACAAATACGGCGAATTCCCAAATCACAGACTATATTTCAGAGTAGGATACTTCCAGTCAATGTTTGAGCAGTCTGTATATTAAGATTTGTATACTTGTTTAATTCTAAGATGGTCCTAATGCCAGAAATAGAATTGAAATTGGTTCTTTCTTTGCATTCAATGGAGAACAAACCATCTCAGGTTTAATTTGTCTAAACTAGAGTTTAAATGCGTTCCATATTTACTGCGATTATGTGAAGTAGACTATTTACTTAGGCATCGACAATGGCTAGCAGGCAGATGCTAGCTTTATAGTTGTTGGTAGATAAGTGTTAGCTAGTCATTAAATTCTTATGGTGCTGGCTAATGGTTAGCTAGCCACTACATTTTTCTTTTCTTACTTCAAAGAACAGTCTCAAACAGATTTGGGGTGTGTCATCTTACCATATACACTTTCATAACTAGGTCTTCACAATTTATAGCAAATTTCTCATTAATGCACTATTACTTTATTCACAATGCATATCACAAAGAACTGGTGAGAGTGCAATAGTTGTTAGCCAGATGTTTAAGGGCTATTCATTCAGCCTCTCCATGCCTGGAATATACTTGGTGACACTTCTTGTTTAATGCAGCATGAAAAATATACAATGCAATATTATTTACTGCATATTGCTTGTTTTCCTAATATCATTCTGCCCTATTCATAATAGTTTACTCTTCTTTAACCAGACAAAGTCACATGCTGACAACAAGTGGGAAATGCTTTGTAAGACATAGGGATTATTTTGGTTGGAGAACTTGTTGCAACCTTTGTAATTTGTAAAAATCTTTCCATTAAATAGTTTTTAACTTTAAAGCAGATGCAGCCAGGAAGGCAAAACAGTTGGGTGGCCGCTGTTATTTTCCAATGGCCACTCTTCTGACTTGGCAAACAGATGAGGTGGAGGGGCTTTATGCCATGTTTCAGTAAAATCTCACTGGATAAGAACGTGTTTTATGCTGAAAAGTGTCTATGGGAAGGGAACGTGTTGTTGAAAATTGTGGATCTGTAAGGGCCAGAATGAACAATTTCTTTATTTTAGGTGTGGATATCTAAATGCACATTTCTTTCACACCGGGCTGCTCAATTTGTCTGCTGTTGCATTTAGTCAAGATCTTGTGCATCTTTAATGGTCTTCCCAAATAATTAATCGTCGTTTTTGCTGTAACATTTGTATTTACTCAATTGTTAGGGTTTTCTTTTGTAATTTGGTTAAAGGAGTATACTTAAGTATAGGTTTATTCCTGTAGATGGAAAGTATTTTTAGAAAAGTATGAATTGGTAAGTCAGTAAAGCAGTATTGATTCTTTTTCTTTCCTTTTTGCGTATTGATTTTTCTCTCTCTCTCTCATAACAATAGGTACTTCTTAAACATTTCCAGAGAGACAAGCCGGCTGGGTGTAAAACGTATTGTTCCCCCTGCTTTAACCCCAGCTCAATACATAAGAGCCTTTTTTTGTTTTTGTTGTTTTTTATAATTCTGTCGGCAGCGTGATTTCCTCCAGGCCTCGCAGCAGGGAGCTATAGTGCAAGCTGCACTGAGGGAAGGGCGCCAGGGCCTGAGCTTGAATGTCTGGCTGGCCTCCTCTGGCCCCAGATCAAACATCACACGGCCCCGGGGGTTGTGGGCCAGGTCTGGAATTTGCAGATCGTTGAGAAGCAAACCCAGAGAGGACAGCAATAATCTAATTGGGCACAATCTTGTGTGAAATATCTGCAGTGACGACATTCAATGTAAGGCATTTGTATGAGATGTACCTCAGACAGTCACCTCAAAGACTGATGTAATTGATCGACTAAATTTGTTACTTGCAAAAAGATTTCATGCTTTGATGTTTAACGCTAACCGTTTACCACTCTGCCTAATGTATAGAAGAGTGTCTGTGTCAGTAAGGGGACTCGTATATCTCCCCACCCACCTACTCACCCACAGGTTTGAATGGAAACAGATACGTTAACCAGATTTCAGAGTAAGGCAAACATCCTTCAGTTTGCGCACAAAGTTTTTGGTATAATCAATATTCATTAAAAAAATTCCTAAGAACACCTCCCAAAGACAAATCTGATAACGGAAAACAGAATGTGCCAAAATTGAGAAAATCACCTTCTTTCAGAGAATAGAAAACATACTTTTGCCAATACGGTGCTTCATTTAGTCATCGGTTTTCCTCGTATCGCCCAGATGTTGTGACGAATTCTGAAATAAAACCAAATTAGTCACAAGAAACTTGTTAACTTTCGCAGTTTGCGTAGGCGGACCGTTTCCTGACAGTGAGCCTTTTGATTTAATTTGCCATTGTTGACAATAATTTTCATTCTGAACCTCCCGCCTCATCATTCAGACGCAGAAATTGAGAGTGGAATTTCAGATTAGTCATAGCGCAAAGTCTCACATGACAGTTGTTTTTAATTGTCGTCATGTTCCATTGGCTGGAAAAGCAAACCTTACAGTTATGGATACATTTAATTGAAACTTTAATCAGCAAAATTTAATGTTAAAGTGCTTTGTTCTCATGACTGACTGATCCAGGGGATGAATTTTCTTTTTTTATGTCGGTAAACTATTTAAATGAGTGACTGTGACTTGTATCTCCTTTTGAGTCAAAACATCTTCAGCGTGTTGCTTGGCAGCTTACAGCTTAAAACAAAACGAAAGGAAAAACCCGTATGATAAATGTTGAGTTTCGCTTTTATCTCTTGAATTTTTGAGGGAATAGTCCCTTTGTACCTTTTTTATGTTTAAAAAACAAAAGAGAAAACCCCATGATTTATTCCTGTTTAGTGAATCTCTATAGATGCAGTAGTGCTGTTTGTAAGAATGCTTGTTCATTGTCATCTTTTAACAACTATTAGCAAGCCATGTGACTTAAAATCAAACTAAAAGTTGGGTACTCAATTGGCTAAGCGTTCATTGTAGCTTATGTTTACACTATTGTAATATTGACATTTCATGAAATATTTCCCTGTCTTAGCCTAAAAATAATTTGGTTTGCTTCCCGTTTCTTGCTTCCTCTTTGGTCTCCAGCCCTAGCGCCAGTAGCTGCAGTAAAACTGGGAGTGCATCGGTCCTGTGTAGCTCCACGGATGCCGTCTAATTGCCCCTCATGCATTAACTTCATTCTTTGTCCCCACTGTTTCAGGACTGTTATTAATTACCTCTTTCTTTTCCTCCTTTGCTTTCTGCTCTCGCCTTGCTGCAAGTTTTTCATTTTTTTAATGCTTTTTTTTTCTTTTATGGTTTGTTTTCCTTGACCTCCTTAAAGCAATAAAGCATTTCAGTTTTAATGATTGAGATTTTAAGTGCATAAATCAAGGGGGAAAAGATTTCAGGTTTTGGTCCCAAACTAGAAGCTGAAAATCATTTAATTACTTCTTGTCTGTTTTCTTTGTGCAGACAGTCACAGTTATCAGGATCTCGGAGTGTAAGCCCTAATGCTCCAGGCCTCTCTTGCATTAGCCCTGGCTTTGTTTACTAACCTTTCTCAAATAGACTGAAACTTGCATTTATGTAAAACAAAACACACTGAGATACAAACACGCAGCCTAAATGTTGGATGCAGAATACACAAAGGAAAATAGTTCAGATTAGAGATGCACTGATCATAGATTTGTGGCTTTTTGATCTCTGCTTAATTTAGTCGATTCAGATTTCTCCTGAAAAACTTTAACAGAATATTTCCTTCTTGCCTTTCTGGCAAATGTGATTGATTGATTTAATTTCACATTTTAAATGGCCATTAGCATCATAAATAGCATTACTAATTGTAAGCATTTGTCTACTTGTGTATTCCCTAGAGAATTAACTCTGAGATTTTAAAAAGGCTGCCTAGTTTTTCAAAGCAAAGGTTCCATAAAGATGTCGAGATCTCAAAAAGATAAACTGTGACAACTTTGCTGTAATATATTCAGCCTTCCTGTTATCTGCTGAATTTGTCTCGTTGTCAGTTTGCCTCTTTGACCGGTTTTAAAAAAAACTTCTACAAGGCAAGTACACATTGATGTCCTGTGGCAGATCACTGCTCTTTTTCATAGCTTAAAATGTAAGGCACAAGTGACACATCTATGAAGGTGTGAAGAACAGCCCCTGCCAAAGTGTGGCCCTCTGTGAAAGACTGAAGGGACTTCAGTAAAAAATGTAGGTTAATTTTAAGTAGCTTCTTACACATCAATTCATTTTAAAACTCTCTCTGATGCGAAAAACGCAATTTTTGAGAAATATTTCCTCAGTAGCATGTTCCACACAGAAGGGTGGTGTTGTCTGTCTGTGTTTTAGAAGCATTTACGTATGCTCAGGGGTTGGAAGAACCTCAACGTGTCTGTGAGATGTTTAATGGGCAGTGATTTTGCGTTCTGACTTGGTACTGATTTGTTGTGATTATTAGATGTTAAGTTTCCAAAATACCTTTCTAACTTTTATTATATTAATTCAAAATTTCTTTAACTGCAGCTTGTTGCAGCTGTACTAACCCTAGCATCTATGCTGTTTTAAACAGCCTCTTCTTTTGCGGGTTGCTTTCTGTGTTAACGCCGTCACCTTTCTTCTAGTGTATTTTTCTGGCCAAATGTTTTCTGAAAATTAAATTCTACATGCTAATTATAATCGCCACACTTTGTTTCAGGCGCTAAGTTTTTTTAAAAATTTTTTTTATCTCTGTCAGTATTTGTCTTTTCACTTATAAATGAACTGTGACAAATGACACAATTGTGTTGGCTAGCAGGATGACTAATCATTTACAATTACTTTCTGACAAAGTGTGAGATGGTTTTTTTTGTGTTAGCATTCTCCTTTGGAATGAAAGAAAGTTGTTTGTGGTGGTTGTTTTTTTTTTGGTAAGGTATGTTTTTTTTTTTTTTTTTTTTTACTGGACTGAACCAAGTAGAGCGTGTGGTTGAATCTAATCAACATGGCTGAAAATAAAAGAAGTGGACTAACATAACCTGCCTGATTGCTAATGGTCCCACACTGGGAGCAGACATCAGACTCCTGGGTGAATGTCCGGTTTCAGCTGTTGTCTGTGGTAGCTTCCATTAACCATTGCATTTACTGCTAATCTTATCTCCCTGACAATCTGCATTAGCCTCAGCCTACTTCCTGTTAACCTTCAGAATACCACTTTATGGACCATAACTGTTTTTAGTGTTTTCTTTTGTGGTTAAAATGTGGTGTTTGGGGATTGAAGAAACACATCATTGTCTAAGCTACTTCACATGGAAATAATGCACATATTTTTCTGCATGATATTTGCAAGTTGCCTCACCCAGCAGCACATTTGGAGACAAACAGCCAAACATGCTTGTAAGGTCTGATTATCTCCATGAAATCAACCTCCCTTCCTCTGTCTGTCTCGCTCCCACTCCCCTTTAATTTTACTCGGCCGTAATATCCTACCTAGAACCCTGATTGTTGATTCTGTGAGCGGGAATGGTGTTGTTGGAACATAATCATTTAGTCTCCCTCCCGTGGTTCTGGCATGCTACACTCTGAAATCTATCCACTGCTCATTTTCATGGCGAGACGAATTTGTCGAAGCCGTGACTGCTGCTGGCTGGCCTTTAGCGCTGCGCTTGCTGCAGTAGATGGATATCTATGTGACGTGATCTGAAATATGGCACATGATGCAGACGCATGCTTGTGACGTTGATTAGCTTGATTGGAATATAATTTGTCTGTGCTCAATTTTTTAATATTAGCATCGACATGAGCTTACGCAACAGTCTCCCCCCTGATCAGCTGCTTGACAAACTGTGGATTGTTTAAGCTGTGCACTGTACAGTCATTGTTGTGTCCATTACTGGAAAAACACAGGAGACAGACTCATTGACCCTGAACGGTAGTGTACAGGATTCAGCTAAGCTGTTTAACCTACTGACATTTTCTCTCAGAGCTAGTAGCCATGGTGGTACATGGAAAATAAACCAGACTTACGCCACCTCTTTCCTTTTCATCGTCGTTCCCGAACTCCGTCTATTCTGTTTTTGTTTTTCTTTGTCTCACTATGCAAATCCTGGGGGGGGGGGGGACATGGCACTGTTTTTGAATTGTATTTGAATTGCTGTAACTCCTACTGAATTCTTATTTTCCATGTGTTGCAGCGAGGGTCACCTACATGGGGAAACTGATTGATTTATTGAGCTCAGATGTGCACATGGGCCTCGTTACATGACATGGATTAGATATTTATTGTTTCAGATCCAGAGTCAGCTGCTGACATGAGGCCCAGAATTCTTAGCCGAACATGTGTGACACCCCCCACCCCCATCCCCGCTTCAGCTGCTGCTACTTGAATAATACGGTTTATCATTTTTTCACCGGTACACTCAGAAATGCCGTTGGGTGTTTACACAAAAATCTACAATGATATGAGTTCTTATATTTAAAACAGAAAAGTAAAAAATTATTCCTACCCATGCAAAATTAATCCAACATGGTGCTTATTATCTTTTACAATTGTTTATTCTTGTTTTTATTTTTATACATAGACTTAAGCAAAGATATAGAACAAACATCCACCATCTTGACTTGTATCTTTTGGGTGCTTGCATTGCAGAATATTTACAGATTTAAATAAAATCACATAAGAACAAGAAAATATCTAAGTAAAGACTGTAGGCACAGTATGTAATGTAGCAAAAGTATTCAGCAGCCAATCAGTGATGTGCAAAATGACTTTAAAGTTGTGGAAAGTGCATCAGCAGTTAACACAAGTTTAAGAAGGCGATTTTAACCGGTCAATTAGTCAGGCTATCTGCTCCGGTAGTCAGCCTGCAGTCGGCTGCTTGGCAGACATGCCACTTCTTTTCCAAAAAACTTAACCTGTCTTCCTTTTAAGCAAGTAAAAAGTGTTGCAACCTTTATCTAGCTACCTGATCATCAGTGTGCAGTAACAAGTAGGGGAGGGGCAGCACTGCATTGCTTCTCTCCATACAACTGGAGGAAGCTCTGGTAACTTTTCTGAATTCTCATACAAAGGACTTTAGTATGAATATTTTTGCAGACCCTCAGACAGAACCAGAACCCTCACAGGAGGGACCAAATTTCCCTTTGGCTAAGGAACTTCTTGGGATCCTCCAGAGAAAGCTTAAGATTCTCGCTGCTTGATTAAAATCTCAGATAAGCAGCGAACAATCGATGGATGGACAAGGGATGGACTAGCTTAATGCCAATACCAGTGTAGTAACCAGTCCATGCCTGACTGCCTACACTCTCAGAGATCTCCTGGCTTGTGCAGCTCCGCATTCTCAAAAAGCATTCCATAAATAAGTGAGCTAATTGGTTTTGCACAGCGGAAAGTGACAAAAATAATCATGTGTGATAAAATGAATTTCGTCCAAGCTCTGTAGATGCGCCCAGGGCTTGACAGCCAGTTTGCATGTGATTTCCATAAATGTGAGTGCTGATTTACGAGTAACCTGTCAGTTGGATTGATGATTGATGTCGGGGGAAGTTGATGTCACTGGCAGAGTTCATTGTGACCATTCCCAACTTTCCGTGTTTATTTTTCCTTCTCACTTTACCACTTTACTTTCTCGCTGGTAGGTGTGATCAGTGCAGCTACTGTCAGGGCTTAAAACGCTTTTTAAGGCACGGGCTTCATAAACTCTTCTAAGAATGGGCACATGCTCCCCCGCTCATCTGTGGCTTCCTGTATCATCTGTCTGTCTGTGTGTGTGTCTGTTTGAAGCCTTTGTACGTCTGGGAAGCACCTCTCCTTCCTTGCGGATATTCGGCTGTTTCCACTGTTACATTTTGGCACAAAAATCCAGTTTTTAAATGTATGTTTGTCATTTGGAAATTTGTGTAAACCATAAGCCTCACAAAATATCAGTGACATCGTGTAGTAGATACAATTTTTATATTTTTCTTGTAATAAGGCACTTAGTCACATTCCGACTGTCGTTTATTGGTGTCGAATTTCAGTGTTTGAAGGCTGGTGTCCTGCATGTTCTAGACAGGTCCCTGTTCCGAGACTTGAATGAAATGGTGGAAATTCTTCCTCAACATATCAAGTTCTACAGAGGCCCTTTTTATTTTTTATTTTAAACCAATTGGGCTGATTTTGGTACATCCTTGAAACATGCAGAATACTGGCCCTCAAGGATTGGATTTGGACACCACTCCGAGAGGTGGCTTTGTTTTAGACCAGCTGTTTTTCTGGCTTTAAACCACCAACAGTAACTCTGAACTGATATAATGGTTGATTGGGGTTTGATATAGGAGTCTGAATGTTTTTATTGCACACTGACTAATCAGAATGTGACCTTTGCATCTCTATTAATGACACTTTATCTATATTAAAAGAAATAGAAACTCAGCTCTTTGGAAAGATTTTTGGCTGTTAGGAACCAAGAGAGCCGTGGTGTTAAAACTAAAGGAGCACCTGATTTTACTCTTAAGGCAACACTGTTGGCAAACTGTTAGCTGCAGACTCTCTACCTGAGCAGGTAGCTTGACAAATTAAGTAGCTAGTATCATACATAAGTAAATAAGAAAAGAGCAAAAAGGTTTAATAATGTGTGCAACACATACTGGAAATGACTAATAAATGTAGCAGGTGCTTATTTTAAAGGTTTGTTCATGTCTCAAAGTAACACTAAACAAATAAATCCTCTATATAACTTCAATAAAGCAGTAAGTATAAATATATTTATTTTGGCTGGAGTAGGAATTGCTTTTAAACACAAGCAAGTTTATTAGGTCTCACACCTCTTGCATTGTGTAAATAGCTTAAAGTTTTTCTCATAGTAATCACTTTATAAGGATCTCCGGACATCAGCTCATGCCTAATTATGTTGGATGCGCCATTTGCTTTTGTTGGAGCAGTAAATGGCTATAAAGTATTGTTGCGGTGTGTCTTGCTTTTTGAGGAAATACTACATTTGGATGTTTTTAGTCATATTATGTAAGAAATAAATCAATTATGCAAGAAAGCTGGTCATGACTTTAGTTTTTATGGTTCAAAACAGTATAAATGGAGATCTTCTTTACTGCTGTCATAAACGGATGATCGTTTTTAAGCTAAATTAGATCGTTTTTTTAATTAGCTTAAATGACTGATAGTTTAAAAAAGCACGCCCCCCCCCCCTTCATTCATGTGCTCATGCTTTGCTTGTCATTCACACATTCAGACAAGATGGCTGCTTGAGGTTAGAGCTGCTTGGTAACACCTCCAGCCAACACAAGGGGCTCCTTTTTTGTTGCTGTTTCCCTGCCACAAGGAGGAAGAAAGAGAAAGGGGACTGTGAGGTTAGGGGCCCCCCTCTTGTTCCTCAGCATTGTATTATGCAGCAGAATGGCAGCCTTTATGACTTGCTCTCTTGCAGAGTTTATGTGGAGCGTGATTGGACTCTGCGTTTGCCTCTGAGGGACGATAAAGAAGTAGGTCAGCAAAGAGACCCTGCTCAACCCGAGCTGAACTGCTAATGCGTGTATAAGTGTGCATGCACGTTTTGCGCTTTTGTGTAGGCATGTGTGGAACAGTAGGTAATTTTGCTTCCTTTTGCATGCAGCCACGCCAACCTACCTGACTTCAGTGCCAGCAAAAACACACACCAATATCTGTGTGTGTTTTTTGTGAACGTTTGGGTGACAGCTGAAGCACTGGCAGAGCTCCGTCAGCAGTGGTATACAGACTGACAGGCAAGCAGAGCAGGAAGAGGAGGGGGGATTTGGACAAGGAGAGCACTTTCTGAGTTGGAACAAGTGTGCAGGAGAAATGCAGAGCGAAAAACAGAAGGGCTCTGGCACGAGTCGCAAGTCAGAACTGAGAGGAAGCGGGTGAAACTAAACACTGCAGACGACGAAACTGGATGAGTGAATTCTTCCCATTTTTTTTACTCATTTCACAGCTCACTGCTGTTGTTAGGGGATAGCTTTAGCTGCTCCACCCCATTCCCCCCCACCAGCCAATCTACTATCATATTCCTCCTCATGCTGCCTCTGATTGGTGGACACTCTGAGCTAAAGGGAACGAAATGGGATTGATGGGTAATCTGGGACTGAAGCAGGGGGCAGAGTGGTGGAAGCTTGAGGCAGTTTTAAGGTTAGCCCAAGATGGTTATTGAGTTAATGTTCCAGGGCAAAATGTGGAAAAGGCAATAAAAGTTTCATTAGTGTAATTAATTCAATTTTCTCTTTACAAATGCCTTTTTACTATAGGAGCAGACTACAAGATTCCAACACATTTTCATGTTAAAAACCAGACCTTCCCAGAATCAAATTTCCATAGTTTGTTGTCCTTTTAACATTCATTGTAAAATATAATGCAGTGCTCTCTTTGGACTGCAGCATACAGGCTTTAAAGATGGAGCCTGCAAAGACAAAACACTGGAAGTGAGGGAGGACACACGGAAAATAGGAAAGGAAGAGCACACGGAAAAAAGGAAGGCCTAAAAGGAAAAGGAACTGGAAGGAAAGGACACGAGGGGGGGATACATTTCACGAGAAAGCAAGCAAGTGAAAAAGAGAGAAAGCAAAGAAGCAGGGACACAAGGAAGGATGGAAGGGAGGACAGCAGAAATGAGGGAAGAGAAGAGGATGGGAGACAGGAAGGTAGGGTAAAAAGATGCAGGGAAGAAATGCACAAAGAGGGACCGGCAGACCCAAAATAGAGAGTGGACACAGGGAAGAGACAGGGAAAGACACAACATTTAAACAATGCGATACAGAATAAAGTCTGACAATGCAAATATCTTTCCATTTTTCATACATATCCAGACACAGAAGACTCTAAACTCAAATTGAATCCTATTCCAGACTGTGCGGAGGAACCCCACTCTTGTTTCTGATGCAGTCAGCCACATCTGTTCCAAGAATATGCTGCATAGTTAAATATTGGAAAATGCTTGGATACCGCACCTCTTTATTTAGTTGATGCTGTTCACAATCAATGTTACAATTTGATTGCAAAAATGAGATAAGAGGTCTAGGTCACTGGAAGAGAAAGTACTGACGAATGTGTGTGCCCCATCTGGCATGGCCGCACAGTCGGCCCCCATTGGCATTGTCATGGTTCTGCATGGCTAATGGGAAGTGAAACCAGAGCTGGAGATTGCTCTGTAATGGCTTCTGAGAAATGTCCTGTCTGGTATACTTTACAGTATTCAAGAGATGCATTTGATGCGGTTTTGTTATTAAGCTGGAGAAGCTTATTGATATATACATAAGAAGGCCAGTGTGTACTTCAGATAGACTCTATAGGATGACATTTAGATCTTTGCACATAAAAGGGTTCCAGAACACGATATTGGGATCAAAATAATTGACCCTGAAATTTTTTACACACCATGACTGTCCACATTTCTTGCAATGAAAAATCTTCCCAAGCAGCCGAATTTGTCGTCGTTGTGTAATTGACACAAGTGTAAAGGCCTGCTTTCAGCCAGCTGACTGGCAGCAGGAGGGTTAGTTGTAGTTAATTGTAGTTTCAAAACAGTGTTGCCTTATGAAGAGTGATGGGCAGTTCACCATGTTTTTCACAGCTGTAAAGCTTTTCAAACCCATGAGTCTAGTTTGTCGTCTTTCAGCCAGCTGATTGGAAGTGCACAGCGACAGGTGGGGGAGAGGCATTGCTGCACTACTCAATGCTTCATACAGCTGGAGAAAACTCCAGTCGCCAGTACTTTATCTGGCATCTCACGAAAAGGTCTTGACACAGTAGAAACAGTATGATAGAACATTTCAGCGGTTTTGAAACGTAATTTAAATAAATCCTAATTCATATTCATAATGGTAAAAGGCCTGTGCCTACTTCCAAACACATAAACGGCTGCTCATCACCAGTCAAATAAATAAGCAGGTGATTCTGGTTTTCAAAAGGAACTTCAGGTCGGGAAAAACTTTTGAGTATATTTAAACACTTCAACTTATTTTTTTCTAAGCTTCATCAGCCAACTTGACACTGTTTTTCAAGTCAAGACAGCTTATTCTAAGCACTGTTTTTCTTCCTTTCACTGAGTCGGCTACCTTGAAAATTTGAGTGTGGGCTGTCAAGAAAATCTCTGCTGTCAGAGTTCAGAAGACCCATTTACTGTAACCGTTTTATGATGTTTCCCATTACTGCTCCATCTGTTCTGAACCGTTCTCATCATTTCTGTATTTTATCTGCTCTTACCCCGTCACGGAGACTAAAAAACGCGTACATAATTAGCAGAAATCCCCATGTTTTTGGGTAACCAGGAACAGATCAGAGATGCCGTGCATCATTGTTTCTCTCGTATCTTTCTTACTGAAATGACACAGACGCCACAGACCACAGACTTTCACTCTCTGGAGGAAAGGAGAAAGTGTGTGGCATGTCTTCTTTTTCAGACAAAATCAGATGGATTTAAAAAGGGCGAGTCTAGGGTCGGCCGGCTCCGAATAAGTCTAGACGATAAACGGATCCAGAGTTAAATATTCAGACCAGCATGAGAGATGCTCAGCGTTTCCCCAGAAATCGTATAGTGGCCCTCTATCTTAGCGTCCTTCAGTTTAGAGATTGTTGTGTTGGAAACTATTAAAAATGCCCTTAAACATCAAGTTGCACGATCGGATCCAACTCTTATATAGATAGTATTTATATCCTTATCTTTACATTTCCCCTGCACCACCCCCTCCTCCTCCTCAGCTGTACTGACAGGAAGGCTACCTGATTTCAAAAGAGTTTCAAGATGACACAGCTGGCAAGAAAAGGCCTCCATCACCAAAGAGCATCGGAAGCTCACAGAAAGGGGAAACTTATGATGATGCTGCCTGTTTTCCAGAAAGCAAGGTGCATCAGAAACCTTTGGCATTTTTCTTGTCCGCTGAAGTCCCCAAGATGACACGTGAAACTAAATTCCTCTCAGTTTGCTTTGTAACCAACTTATTAGCTTCATGCAAATAGTTTCTTAGCATGTAGAGCACTGCTTTCAAGGAACACTTAAGAACAAAACCTGACATTTTCCCCTATGCGGCGCTACTGATTCTGATCCCACTAATGCATGGCTAACAAAGGGAGAAATGCCACCGCTGCGTGTCTATATAGCTAGTCACATCATTATTTCACTTGGATGGTAATTTCAGGGGGCTTGTGTTTGTGTGTGTGAGACGGATTGAGTGACAGTGTGTAGGTGTTCTTGAGCAGGGGGTTGGTGTTTGTTTGAAGCCATATTTGCCCTCACCATATAGGCTTTCCGTCAGCCCAGGAGCTTGTTCACTGTGCCGGGAAAATAGTAGCTGTGATCTGGGAGTGCGAGTGGAGGTGTGGAAAGGAGAAAGCAGCGTAGTGGGTTTGATCGTAAATGCACAGACACATCCTCCCTCTTTGTGACGAGCAAAGCCGAGATGATGTAAAGCCACTCGCTGTCTCATGCACTCCTCCACTCCGATGAGGTAGACCGTTAAAAAAGTAGGCAGGTTTGTGTGTTGTCTGATGTGTTTATAAAGCCCATTTACACATTCAAAACCTGTAGCAGCTACACCCAAGAAGATGTCAGTTTTTAGTAATCTGGGTCTGATGACTAAGGAATACTGTAGTTCTTGATAATTTGGTTTTATGGAAGCAGGTGAACCTTCTTCACTATGCTACAAATATGTCAGAAAATTGTTTTATTAGGGGAACCTAAGGTGAATTATTTGCCAATTTTATAGATTTATTTGAATGTTTCTCTTTTGATTTAAGTAGCCTGTGTTGTCATGATTTATTCATTGTTGCTAATATGGCATTAAGGCCCTGGCTACCCTATTCCCAATACTTTTGTGTTCCTGCTTCTCTTTTTCATTTTTACCAAGTCATGCCCTTATTTGGTACCATCACATAAACTTTTTGTGGCTGCCTATATCCATTTTGTACCTGTAAACAACCAGCTTCTTACCCTTGCACTTATTAATTAATTTTTCATAGTAGATGAGTAGTTTCATAAATTATGGACATAAATTGACTTAATAAGGCTCAAATCTCTCACATACTTGATTTCAATTGTTTTTTATCATCTGAATACGTAGTATTCTACTATTTCTATTTGTTATGGGTCTGATTCCCCTTGGCTCATCAGTTGTTTTTTGAAATATGAGAGATTAAGACCCTAATCAGACCTAAATAACTGTAAGCAACCTCCTCCTGGTAGATATTTCAGTCACTTATCCACATTTTCATTTTGAATGTGAGTATGGAATATATGAGTGGGAATAAAAAAGTTCCCTTGGAATTAATGGACTAATGCATGTTCTGTACAAAACATTCAGCATTTTGTAACTTTTTTGAGTATGAAATTACCAATAATTAGAAAGGGTACAAAATGTCTATGGGGCAAAATGTTCATCAGTTTTGGAGTCGGGACAAAGAGACCAAAACAAACATGTAAAACCGCTCCATTGTTATAGTTTCTACCACAGAAAGCTAAAGTGTTCCTCTGTGCCATGTTTTTTCTAATAACTCCCAACTATTCTGTCCACCTGGAAACTCTACAGACAGAAAAGTCTACATTCTGTTTGTCACTAAAAGCTCATTTAGCATGTAGGCTGGAGACAGGAGCACAAAGTCTCCCTTTGTAACTAATATTCGTTATCTAAGCTACCGCTATATCAGTAGTTCCCTTTAATACAGTTTAACTTGGCATATATGGGAACATGAGGCCTTCTATGTCGAGGCCTAAACTGTGTTTCTCAGTTTTAATGAAAACAATCCTGATCCGCATCAGATGTTTTGAAGTTCTTTTGCCAGGACTTCACGTCATATCTTCCTGTTTTTATGAAAAAAATTAGCCTGGTAGTGATTCATTTACAAAAATCCTGTTAAGTAAATCGACTCATATCGTCTACTCAACTAAATTGCTGTGTCTTTGTGTGTATTTTGGACGAACATATTCGAGGGAAACGTTTTCAAGGCTGGAAAAATAGGATAGTGAGAACATTTAAATTGTAAGCCTGAGAAATGTGTGTAAATGTCATTTCTATTATTGTTGGTTAATGCTGAACTTCTGGTTGATTTTTATTGCTGCAGAACGAAAAGGTATAGTTAATTTTGTTGACCTTTTGCAGAAGTACAGTTCATATGCAGACCTTGTATTGTGTGGGTGGCTGTTTTTTTTTCTCACAAAGGCCCCAGTGTCCATCTTTCCTTTCCACTACTCACACAGAAGTACCGGGTCTTTGTGACAAGACTACACCTTGCAGGGTAGCCACGATTGTGAGGGACTAAAAACTAAATAACTCTATAAATACAGTTTGAATGGTATGGCAAAGAGGGGGAACCATGACAATTTCCAGAGTCTCCAGTTTAGTGGTTTTATGTTGTGGAAAATAAAGAGGCCTCGTGAGATTTGCATCATACAGCAGACGTTTAAGAGAACTTTGTGTGGGAAAGCAATCTTGGGAAAAGTGAGGAATGGAAAAAAAGATCTAAAGGAGACATTTTCATGTTGTTTGCCTGCACACCATCAATTCATATAAGCTTAACCGCCACACAAAACCATTAAACTTACACAAAGCAGAAACAGGACTTTGGTGGTGGAGCTGCTGACTGGTGTAGCGTGTTAAAGAAAGATGGCAGTAGAAGACATTAAAAAGAGTTAGAAAGGAGACTCAAGGGTTGTAGGTGAGGTCAAGAGGGAGCAGGTGTAGAGAAAACGTAAATAAGAGACACAATTAGGGCTTCGCGATGTGGCCTAAAATGGGGGGGGGGGGTGAGATTTAACTGAGCTGGGAAATATTGTGTTTAATATCGACTTCTCTGATTGCACAAGATCCCATTATGCCAGTAGGTACTATTTGGGGCAGGAAAAAATTGTAATGGAAATCCTTTTTAACTTTTACTCAACACTCTCAAAACAGTTCTGTTCTAATATAATGCTTGCACAGTCTTTTAACACATGTGGGCCTTTCAGAAGGCCAGAACAGAAACTGAAATGCAGAGCCAAGGCGCCGAGTCGTTGTCTGAAAGCCTAAATGTGTTTAACCTTACTGAAATGGGCTTGTCAGCTTGTAATCTTGAGCACTTTTCCAACTCTGTGTGTGTGAGACAGACAAAAAAGGGAGAAGCTGCCCTTATGATAACATGGGAATAATTTGGGAAAATGTTTCCTTGTCAGATAAAAAAACATTCATTTGGTTAACAGTGCACCTGACAAGTTGAAACAAGTGTTAAAGATGAGGTGGAGCAAAATAGAATCATTAAAAATACTTCTGGTCTTTGCAGCGGTGCTTTAAAAAAGTAGGCAAAAGGGCACCCGACCAAAGGAAAACCAGTCAGTCATTTTGTGTCCAATGACACATACTCAATCACTATCACAACAAGTTTTTCTCCAGCTCTCTCTGTTCTTGCTGGTTCTAGCACACAATTCTTCACAGCTGCACGAAAATGTTGCCTCTTGAGGAAACTTCTAGGCGTCATTCAATAAGGAAGCTGACATGACTGAGGGATTCAGGGGAATCTGACTGACGTGGATTCACCTCCACCAACGCTTATTCCTCTTCCCCTCAGCACTTCACCAGTAGAAGTCATTTACTCTGTGTGACTTTCGTAAGCGTAAAGGGGCCACTGTATGTATTGAGTTGAGTGAGCATAATAATGGAGTTGTCAGGCTTTGTTGTGGTTATTTTTTTCCTGAGGCAAACACCAGTAAAGGTATTTCCAACATCGGGGCTACGATGACGTAAAGGTTGCTGCTGTGACGTGGCCTCTAATTAGGTTCTTTATAGATAAACTTGATAAATATGAAACCAATGCTTTGGTTAAAATGTGTTCTCTGGTTTCGATATTATAAGCCCTGTGGTTTGACATTGTGGCTTTAACCGTCCTCTTGAGTATTCCCAGCTCAAGACGAATAATAATTATGGTAAGAAGGGTGGAAAAAACTCTTGTATAGTGCATTAAAGTAGACAAACCAGTTTAGACACCCATTAGGAAGATGAAGCGCTTCCCCAGATTTTTGTTGATATCAAGGAGCTTCGCTCTGTGGTAAATATGAAAATTTCCTTTGCGGTTCCGAGTGCTTCTGTCTCTTAAAGTTTGTCTGAGTCACAGCAACATTTCTTTTGTCAGAATTGACAGCACCAACTATTAGTCACTCAAATGTATTACTTGACAAAACGATTTGAAAGAGAGTGATGGAGAAATAAGGCAAGGAAGGGGGTTGCATTAAGGCCCCTTTTACTCTGTAGTCTCAGTTAACATGCTGTGCTTGTAGACCAGACAGTTCCCGCAATGTTGACTCAAAGCTGACCTCAGTTTCCACTTCTTTTCTGAGCCCTGCAAAAGTGAAGGCTCCTCTTACTTACATTGTGGTGGTGTGTCAGACCGGGTTTTCTTGTTTCATTGAGAGCCCCTTTGGCTGTAAAGCCCAATAAAGAGGTCTATAAATTGAATCAAGGGGGTTTAATGTGGTTTGAATTCCAGATTGCTCACCCGCATGTGCTCTTTCAATTGTTTAGGGTTTGTCTATGAGCTTGCTTTGATTTTTCTATGCTAACTCCTCCGCCACTTTTTCCAAATGATCGATGACTAAGTGAAAGCCTCCAGAGCTGATGACATGTTGTACATTAACGTTATCCTATTTAAGGGTCTTGAGTTTGTGTGCCTAGCTAAACTAAGATTAAGATAGGTGCTTTTGCATAAAAAACATTAGCAAAGGAGAAAAGAGCCTCCTCAGATTCCACAGCAGGGGAGATGGATTACTGGAGCTGGAGCCAGAGTGTCTTGTCCGTGTTTTAAATTTTGGGACACAGCATGAGGGAGTACTGGAATGCAGTCTACACAATGATGCGGAAACCCTGATGCTCTTATATGGGTTTATAGTAGGCAGCAGAGCTTTAAGTGCATTTATGGAGGATTATGTGAAGACTTCGCGTTAGCTATGGGAACGTAAAACGATAGGAGTTGCAAAGGAATGTAAAAATGAATTCCCTTAAAGACTGTTTAATCATAGTTATTAGAAATAGCAGGACCATAGATCAAATGAATAGTTACTTTAGGACAGTCCTCTGTTTGACTCCTGGCTAGAGTTTTTTGTTAAATTTAGATGTTTTATCGTGTGTCTTTTTGGGTGCGTGGGCTTCCTCTCACAGGCCATATATGTGCATGTTAGCTTAAGCGGAGATTCTAAATTGCCCTTAGGTGCAAGTTAGGGTGTTACCCTGTGATGGACTAGCAACCTGTTCAGGATGTACTGCTCCTTTTTCCTATTGCCTGCTGTAGATGGACATCAGCGACCCTGCAAGGATTAGGCAAATGTTGAAAATACAGATATAAAAACTACTCCTTGACCACTGTAGGAATTAAGACATCCAGTCTAACAAACTAGTGCAAAACACGTAAGAATAGGAAGAGGGAGAGAAAGTGTGCCACAGACAACAAGCAGAGCCAGTAATCGGACAATTAAAAGATACACCAGTTTTATTGATTTTTGCTTGACCTTCTGCTATTGTGCTCTGTGTTTTTGTGCATGCCTCAGTGAGCATATCTGTCTGACAAGTTATGTACTTGGTGCGATGAAGCCACATTTGCTGGCTGCACATCAAGATCACTTTTCTCTAACTCGGGCCGGATTCTTCTCTTTGTGCATGCTCGTCATCCCGTCAGCCTGAATCACACAGGTCTCCGGCACAGATGCCTTGGCTGGCTTTCCCATGTGTGGAAGCGTGTTTGTGTGAAAGTGTGTGTGTGTATACCGCCTGCTAGCCCTCAGCAGGACTGCCAGTCAGTTTGGGACTTCACTCCCACTCAGCTCCGTCTCTTCTCACCAGTCCTCTCCTTCCCTTGCTCGTGTACTTTTACCATCTTTTGAATTCACATTCCAAACTGTGAAGGGAAGGCATAATTATGACTTTCACCATCCTGTCCTCATGATTTATGTTGAACACACTAAAGAATTTGAAAGTACATCCACATCCAGTGTGGTGTGTCTGATTGGAAAGTTAAAGTTTTTTTTTAGCCATTGATGATTAGAAATATGTACAACACAGACTATTGTTTCTTAAGTTGGTACCATTTCACCAGGCTAGAATAAGGTACAAAGGACAAAAACTAAGCTTTAAAAATACTGGAATTGTCCTCTACATCTGCTGTCTTTCTGCAAAATTCTGGACTGGGAACCAATTCTCAAATATTTACATTTTTGCAAAATGTTACGAATTCAACTAGTTTACACAAGCATAATTTTATAAAGCAATTGTATTGTTGACACTTTGTTGTAAGATAGTGCCACCACAACCACACGTTTGCAGGAATACTGTTATGGTGTAACTGCTCTTAAAAACATTTGTACACAGAAGTTACATTTTCAGTGTTCCAAGTTAGGAAATATTGCCTGAAATGTCTACGAACTTCAAAGTTTTTGAGTTATAAAGATCAAAGATTAACCAACAATCCTGATTACAAGCTCCAATATGGCTGTCTCATGTATAAAGCAGGCTGCAGTGACAAATCATTTGTATGTATTTCCAACTTTTTGCATCTGATAAAATCTGTTGTCAAGCATAGTACGTTACAGTTCAGTGGTAGTTTTCCTACAGTGCTCAGTATAACACAGTTGTCAATACAGTATATATGTGCAAAACACAAAATGCAGACAATCACATGTCTGTTTATGTCATTGCAGTGTTATTTAGAAGGTCTTGGAAGAACAGACCAGAAATTCAGCCGGTAATGGTTAAGCTATGTCTGTAGAGGAACTGACCAATGACTAAGACTCCAAAGTGATGGACCAAAGACCTGACTAAAGCTAATTAAAGGGCCACTTGAAGTCTAAACGTAAATTATGGAGAAACACTGTAGGCGGCACCCACTGCAGCATTATGGTTGCAAGGACCCCTACCCTTCCAGTTACTACCAGGGGACAATAGAAGCGGTCAGCTTCATCAGTCCTTTGAGTCATCTCCGAAGGCTTGTCTTTAGAGGTTTTTGGGCTAATGCTTCAAGATTTCATGAACTGGTGAAAACTCATTAACCTTTCTCTTCTCTGCGGAGGATGGGATTGATGGAGAAGGATCTTTTTATGTAATCATTTTTCAGGCTCTGCGGGGCGTAAATGAGTGCTTTGTGTTATCAGTTTAAGACCCCCCCTATGATGTAATAAGCTGCCAGATGGTAGATCTTAGATCTTAAGGGTTAGAAAGTTGTCCTAGTTATGTTTCTCCTAATAACTCTTCAATACGGCTGCTTAGTTTGTCGCATCGTGCAGCAGAACCTAAGTGGGCAGACAGGACTTGGTACATAAACAATACCAGGCTATTTTCTCCCCATCCTCCGTAATGCACTATCGACCTCCTCTACTTTGCAGACCTTGGGCTGGCCAGAGGCCCCAGCTGGCTAAGTACACCCACATATATACACACATGCAAACTGTGACCACGCTGACCTTTTTAGCTCACAAAACGAGACTTGATTTCCAATTTGGCTTTGTCTTCCAGCTGTCTGCTCCATCCTTCCTTCCTTTCTGCATCCTTCCTCCAGTCGGTGTTAATGTGATTAAGCTTGTGTGGCTGCTTCCCGCATGCTGTTTTCTTTTGTCAGTCTTTCTCTGATTTTATTTATTTTTTCTAGCTCTCCCTCTTCAGCCCATCTTCCTCTGCATGCTGTTGAATCTGAGGTAATGCATTGCTGGGGTTATTTCCTGTGGACCTCTGCAGTGTGCTAATTCACCAATTCATTCAATCAAAGCTCTGTCTTTATGGTTTTGCCATTGACCTTGACGTCAGTTCTAAATTCAATCTTTCCCCTCAGTATTGCTCCCTCCTCTGTGAACACGATGTCATTTTCTGTCTAAATTGGGTAAATGTTGCAGAGCTGAGGAAATCACGGTGTGCTTAATGAATCATGGAGGCTACTTTACCTGCAGGATGGTTTGAGTTCTTCGTCTCCGTTACGTTGACATGCATACAAACACATAATTTTATTACATCGTTCTTACTTGCCAATAAGATGAATTGCCCTGAAGTAAAAATTTGTCATACCCAGACAACATTATGGATGTTGTCATGGCTTACAAACATTGAATGCATGATTTGGCCAAGCATTTAAGGCAACCTGAAAAGTCTATAACCGACAAGTTAAACCTGCGGATTCCTTTTTTCTTTCTTTTTTTTTTTTTTACCCACCAGCGGCTTCTCGACGCTTGATTTATCAAGAACCCAAGGTTAAAATCTTCAATAGCGAAACAAGTTTATTGAAATAAAAATGGCAGATCGCTTCGGCTGCACTGCTCAGTTGTCCCCTCCAGTTTTCCCAAATCTCATTAAGCAGCGGATGGCCCCACAGGATTTTTGCTGCTGGTTTTTACAGCTCTAGAAAGAAGGAAGGAAAAAAAGAGCTCATCTTAAATTGCCTTAGCTTATATTTATCTGCTGTCGTCCTGGATAGAGGGCAGTGCATGTGTTGTGGTGCCGACTGAGATGTGCATAGAAATGACAACTTACTCAGAATTACTTTTGTAGAGAGGAGTCCTGGATGTTAGTTTTGTTCACTCTATTCCTTCAGCGCCTTAGTGCTACCTCTGGCAGCAGACCTTGGGTTGTGTTCATCTGCAAATGTGTAAAACCCCACATATATGTGGACAGATATAATGGCAGGAGGTTGGAAAATTGTTAAAATGTCTCAATTTCATTTGGATGCCTGATGTTTCTGTGTGTGAACTGTTTCCTTATTAGAGTCAGCAGTGGAACAAAAGCACCTTTTAGGATTGACGAGGATAAAGAGAAAACAACCGTACTCTGAGGCCTGCTTGGCCCAACAGCTTCAAGTTTGTCCCCCAGCCAGCTCTGGCTGCCTGCAACAATATTTACAGCTGTTTTTTGGCAGGTGCGAGTCATTGAACAAGCGATTTGTTATTTGGCAAGCAAGTCTCGGCTGCCTTGGCTGTAGAGCTGAACGAATGCTCCTCATGTTGTCATCTTTAAGGGTTTGCTAATTGGACCACATTAAAACGGCGGTTGTAATACATTTCAGGTGATATTTGGTACCTATCATTTTTTTATTGCCGATGACTGTGACTCAATAATTGGGTATTTTTCTTTATAGACTGGACCGATTTAAAAGTTGTATGGCCGATTTTCAGGGGTCAATGTCACAGAACTGGATATTTACATTTTTTTTTCTTTCTGGATAAATTGAAAGTTTGTTATTACAATAAACTGCTGATAAAAAAGCTAACTTCGTATTTGACAGCACTGTTTGTTATTATGATTTTGAAATAATTAATTTATTTATTGCAGCTAAAAGGGACCCTGAGAAGCCCTTATATTTATATTAAGAGCAGAGGCAACGTCACACTGTGTGTATGAGAGAAAGGGGTTTATGTGGTCCACATCTGCAGTAACACAGTTTTTCAGTTGTGTCAAATTAAAGAAGACACTATTACAAAGGTGACATTTTAAGCTACACTTTGCATCCCAAATAAGCGCTTAGCTTGATTTGCATGAGTTTGTGTGAACAGACGTCCCTTTACTCTGAAAATTGGTTGATTCTGGTCACCAGCCGATTTCCAGGTGCATATCTAAATCTTTATTTGGTTACCGGGAACATTGAACATTGTTCTCTTTTTTTAAATGTTTTTTTTCTAAGCAGATGCAGCCATAGAACTGACTGAAGTTCAGGTCCTACCTGATCTTCGGGGATTCTGTGAAGTAAGAGAATGAGAGCCTGCTTTCATTTCATTTCCATTCTAATTTTAGTTTTTAATAATACCTTGGAGGAAAAGTGGAGAACCAAGACATTTACTTACAAATGTAAGCACAAAATGCCACCACACTGAAATAATTTGAATAAACAAATGTTCCGTTTTCAGTTTCTACAGCCCCACTTTTCCCTGTTTTAGTCTCACCTTAATGTATCTTTTTTAATCCCACAGTAGGTTCAAGCAGATTGATTCCATATTCCTGGTGTCTTTAGCACACATTTTCTACCTTTTTTTAAGCTGCACAAAAGCAGAATTGATGCTAATTGCCAGAGCTGCATATATTTATGTCCTTACAATTCCTCTGTTACTGCTGACTCCCTCTTCTCTTTTTCCAGTCCTATAAACGGCAAAGAAGAAATAAGGCCGCTGACAGTTTCTTGCTGAGCTACTACAGTGGAGTGATTGTGAGCGTTCGCTTGCAGAACATCAGCTTAAATTAAATGGCACATTTTATAGGGGCGGTGTAAATCACCCAACTCTGGTCAAGGCATTTAAAGACATTGGCTTTAAGTTTAAATGACGCGTTGGGTACAATTAAAGGTACTTTAAGCTGTGTTTTTGGAAGGCTGTTGCAGGTAGATTGGGAAGAAGGTGCTAATAATTGCCTCAGCTAGTCGGGCAGTTTTTAACTCAGCAGGTTGTTTGAAGGAGTCTGGCTTCTCCCAGTGCGTTTCATTTTAAAATGGAGCATTTTGTGGAGAGCTGTGTTTCACAGACAAAGGGAAATAAGGACAGGGTGTCACTGTGCCATGAAGCCAACAGGCAGTATGAGCAAACCGGGCCAAAAGCAACAGCTGACCCACACTGCGCACAAAGATCGACACTTTCTCTCTCTGCTAGCAGCACAGAGAGCATGCATTTCTGCTGACTGACGTTTCACATTACGTTTACATCAGCTGCAACTGTCTGCTCCTCAACCCACACAGTGGGTTCTGTTCTTTTCCTGCACGTGTTTGTGTGTGTGTGTGTGTGTGTGTGTGTCCTGGAAGCTGCGAGACCTAAAAAAGCCCCAAGTTTTTTAGCACAGCTTGTTTGCTGATTTTATGTGACGGGTGCATTCTGCTGCTGAAGGCCAGAGCTGGATTGTTTTTTAGGAAAGTGCATGAATCAGTTAAAAGGGAAAATTGTGATGACACAGACTCATGTGCATCCAGGTAAAGAGCCGGTCGTAAATAAAAAGCTCGCCGACACAAGCTGGTATCAAAACCAAGGGTGTGCCATGCATGGATGGGTGTCGGTTACCAGGCTGTCCAAATTATAAGTGAGTCAGTTGAGTTAATAAGTGTGGTTCTGTGTCATAAATGCAGTTTGTTGAGCTGAACGGGTGGAACTGGAATGTCTTGTTTTTATGTGGGGATGTTTATTTTTTTAGGCGATGAGGTGGGTTTCCAGTGTATCAGTACTCTAGATTACAAGCAAAGACTTGTCTCCTCAGTTGGCAATAAGAGCTACGGTGGTCAGCAAAATAAAACGAGGTTTAGTTTGGAAAAGTCTGAAACTTAATTTGGGTATTTCCAGGTTTGGTTAAATATGAGATAAGAAAAGATATAATGGAAAAATATTTGTATTTCTAACTATTTCTTAACCCACTTTCTAAAGTATTGTATTCCAGTCCATCCATCCATTTGTTTATCCATCAATCTATTCATCCGCAAAATCATCCATTGACAGAATAATCATCTATCCATTCGTTTATCTGTCTCTGTTTGTCTGATTGTCTATTGGACTTACATCCTCCCTCCCTGTTTTCATATTTTTTTCACCAGTTTTTTCCATTTTTCATCAAGTGTCTAAACTGAGGAAGATGCTGCCTTTTTTAACCGAGCAACAAACACGGATTAGCATACAAACCTCAAGGCTCAGCGCACGCACACACACCGTTCCACACATTAAGCCCCTTTTCCCCCCTCTCACCCCTCCTCTGCACAGACTGTGTGGCAGGTTAATAAAATAAACATACATCCACCGGTGGCAGAGGAAGGCATGTCAGTCTCCCTTAGCTGTCATCAGCTGGCTGTTATTTGATGCATGCGTGCGAGTCTATTTCCAACACGGTCTGTCACTTTCAGCCGAGGGTTGTCTGTCAAACACCAACCCAATGTCCCCCTCTATCCTCCCCTGTTAGCACCACCCCCTCAGGACACGTCGGAGCACATATGTGACTGCATTGGCTTAGCGAGCTGCGTGTCAGTCCAGTAAATAGGTGTTCATCACAGCAGCAGGATAGTGTAATTCTACCCTATCTGGTTAACTGGGACATTTTCCGGTGCCGATGTCATATGATAGCTGCTATTGGTCTGAAGTTTTGCATAAAGCAGAGAAATATTTTTTGAACTGTCCTTTTGTATGACTACGTTCAGCTATGTCTTTCAGTGATGGTAAAGTTAATATTTTGGTTGGGGGCTGGAAGTGAAATTTATTTTGGCAAATATTTCCCCTTCAGTGTGCCAAATTCATGGTGAATTGATCCGTTTTTTGTTTTTTTTTCTCACTACTCTCAGTAACATACTTTAGAGACCAAGTACTGCCTCGAAGTAGCTGTGTGTGTTTGTTTGTGTGTGTGTGGGCCCTTGTCCTCTAAAAGCTTTGTGGTATAGGCCAAGCACAACACAGCTGCCCACCCATCCAATCTGTCTCTCACGCTGTCTCCCACACACACTTATGCGCGCACACACACTCACACTCCATCTTTGAAGTTTGTCCCAGTCCAGTAGAGTGGTGCAGGGTCAGGATGGAGAGGAGGATTAACGAGGCCCCTGGTATAGAGGGATGAAAGGATGGTTGGATGAATGGTCTTTATGAAGTGTTAGATGAGAGGAGGGAAGGCCAGGTGATGACGGCGAGTAGACTCTGGGCCTAAAGCAGACATGGTGATAAGAGAGCCCAGATCTAAGGTTTAGATTAGAGATGGGATCAGTTTTGATATCAGCATGGGGCTCAAAGTGCCTCTTCGTCACACTGTTTATAGCAGTGTTTTAATGCTGCTGCTCCAACTGTCTAACAGTTGTCTCTGAGGCACAGTCTAAGCAGAATTTAGGCACAGGCTGGTTGCTAGTATTAAAGTGTACAGATGTTTTACAAAGTTAGGCTTTTTAAAACTCCACAAGTTTTCAGCATGCCATTCCTTTGGTCTTAGCGGAATATTGCTGGACTGACCAGAATTTTCTCTGGTAGTATGGAGGATTAGACAATGCAGTGTGACCCCTCCCCTACCCGTTGCTTGAAATGGAAGAGGTGTATTCTACTTTTTTTGTTACATTGGAAGACAAATTTGGCTGTTTGGAAATATTCAAAAACATAACACCCGTTACTCTTACTAAGATAAAGCTAAACCTACGGTTCAGAACCTGCGAGCTGGTTGACAAGCTGTTATAAAGAAATGCAGTCCCAATATACATTTCTCTTATACTTTTGTGTTTACACCATGAACTCATGGTATTTTTACTCAAGGTTATCAGACTGTAAGAATCTCACACTCTCCATGCCTAGTATGAAGGTATATTCCCATCAGTGGAGGCACCGATAGTTTGGTTTGTGAGCAGAATTGGCCAAAATCCAAAGAACCAAATGCTGAAAATATTTATTTTTCCTTTTTTATTCCGCATCAAAGTCCACGAGTAATGCTATGTTTTATTCGTTGAATTAGGCTGCGCATAGACCCCTCCCTTATCTCATGGTCTGCTAATATTTTGAAACTTGGTAGTGTTTTTAAGAAAGTGCAAAAGTTTCAGTATTGCTTAATATATGAAACAATAAACGGTAAACACTAATTTTTATTTTTATTTTAAACAGGGTCATACATAATTCTTTGAGACAATTGAGAATTGGCAGCTCTGACAAATTGAAAATCAGAATTGACCAAAAACCAACAGTCAGTGCATCTCCCTGTTATTTCATCATTTTAGCTTGTTTCTGTTTTTGGAATGAAGTTGGCTTGTTTGTGTCTTTTCCACCATAAGAAATGGCACGAGGGTTGCATTGTTGCACCAGCAGAGAGCGAAAACAATCCGTATATTGAGCGCACACTGCTGTGAATGTATGAGCACACATCCCACTGTGTTAAGCCTCTGCCCCTCGCCGCGTCTGCGCCGTTCAGCATTAAACAGACAGTGATTGATCTACAGTGTGATTGTTTACTCTGCCTTGCTGTCGGTGATGGATGAAGATTTGCGCACGTTTGAAATGTAGGTATGAAATACGGTGACGACCAAAGGCTGGGAGGGCGGAGGCTGTTCCCCTTTAAAACGAAATGCCAGCAGGACTGTCGGCCAACCTTTCAACATAATATCACCTCTTATATTAAATGCCCTCCTGTAGTGCTGCAGAAGCCCTGCAATTTCCATTTTATCGCCACTCTGTGAGATTGTAAACATTTATTTTGCATTTGTTAAATATGTCGAAGTTGAGTAAATATCCATTGTGTTTTTTGCACTCATAGATGCTAAAGGATAATCAAGAACCGCCACATATCTGACGCACCTCTTTGAAGTGTTGTAGCCTTTTTTTATTATTCAGTGGGCTGTTTGTCCTGCACACACCAGCTGACTGAATTCCTTTATCATTTCAAAGCTCCGGTTTACGAAGCTTCCTTCTGTCCACAGCTGAAAAAAGCGAGACATTTCTAACACCCTCTTCAGTTACCATCTTCCCAAGAGGCCAAAAATGAGTCGTGCCGAGTGAATAGAAAGGGAAACGGGAGATACAATACCTACCTGTTCTCTTTTTCTCCAGTCAACTCTCCAGTGACATCCCTTCAATTCATTTTGTTTTTTGTTTTGGCTGTCTAGCTCTTAGATTTGCTTTCACACGGGCATACAGCTCCAACTCTGGCTCATGCTTAAAACAAAAACCAAACCCAAAATTCCTCAATCTTCTTCGTGCTAATATACCCCCCCCCCCCCCCCCCATACACACACACCACACACCACACACAGCACTCTGTGTTTTTTTTTTTTATTCTTTTAAAATTGTACTCATAGGCACAGATGCTTTGTAGCTGTGCCAGTGTTTGTAAAGCAGTCTTTCCTCTACATCTTGTTTCTCCATTTCATAAATACGTCTATTCATGTGCCAGAAAACCCATCTCTCTCTGAGGCTGGGCTCATTTGAAGACAATGGAAGGCGTTTTATCCCGTCCTCTTGTCGCCGAGCTCACAGCTGCAAGCTAAAGTCATAATGCACGCAGTACAGTAGCTCAGTTCAAAGCAGCTAATCAAATCTGTCTATACACTGATCTGGTGTGCAGGATGTTTGCTTACATAATGGTACAGCTGGCTCAAAATCTGTGGCTATTTTAAGGTTCGCAGCTAAAACCTTTCGGAATTGTAATTCTAGGTGGACGAACAGCATTTGAGCTTGAAAGCCATGTGCATTCAGGCAGGTTTTACATTTAAAACTGCTTATCAAAGAATCCAAAAGTCCTGTTTCATCTTTCAGTTTTAAATAAGAATCATGTGACCACAAACTCTTGCGGGAAAAGGGATTTGCCCCATATTGGCAATTGAAAGGAAGGCCTTTTCTTTCCTCTCCCCTGTCCTTCCATGGCACTTTGTCATGTAAAGAAGCCCTTATCTGGCTCCGGTTGGGGGTCAAAGGAGCCGGAGAAAAATGGCTCGCTTGATCCCCCGGGGGACAACAGAAATCAGCTCACGGTAAATAAGTGACTGTGACTGACGTGTCCTTTTGAGAAGAGCGACTCAGGCCTGCCCACCAATGTGCCCGTCAGGAGGTCAACTTTGACCCCCTCCCAGACCACCTGCCGCCGCCAATCTTTGACCTTTTTTAGCTGGACTTCTGTGCTGAAAGGTCTATGAGGTCGATAGATGCTACACTGTTCAGCTAAAAAGGGTGAGTGAGTGTGAGCCAGGGCCAGTAGCGCTCCTGCTGTCACTTAGAGATCATGTGAATCAATGTTTTTTTTCAGCGGGTGAGGGGCAAGAGCTTTTGGCCCAACAGAATCCCATTGGTCCAAACAAGGTTGAGATTGGCTTTGTTCAGAAATGTGCAAAATATAAGCACAGAAGCACAGGGCTGAGTGATTACCAAATAAATTTATTCTGGCCAGGAACAAACATGGCAAATGTCAGATTAAGTTGATGTATTTTTCTGTCCCCAATATAGTTTGCCAGTGTTTATTCTTTCGAGACAATTAGCCCAGTATAGCTTAATCCAATAGGGGGATGCTCACTGCAGTGAATTTCTCCACTACTAGGTATGCTGGGTTCTTTTGTGACCTCCTGGATGAGTTGTCCTTGTGCTCTTTGGACTAGTTTTGGTATGCAGGCCACTCCTGAGATGTTCGCCATGTTTTCTCTATTTGGTGATAAAATCCATCACTATGGTTCTCTGGAGTCATAAAGCCTTGAAAAGGCCTTGGTAACCTTTTGATCGGAGCATGATGTGCTGCTTTTTGAGATCTTTTGGAGTACAGGATGTTGTCAGACAGGTGTTGTTTAGGTGATTTTTTTTTTTTTTAATTCTACAGGTCTAAATAAAATGTTCTAAAATACACGACAAAAAAGGATATCTTACCAATTTTTGTTAACACTTTCTTAACAATTTCTCACGCTTAAATAAAAGAACTACAATTTGTATTTTTAGATACTAGGTAAAACAGAAAAAAAACAAGCTTTTACAAGAACGAAAATGAACGCATCTTCTTGGACTCCATGTTTATGCAAAAAACCGCATAGGTTGTGACCTCAGGACAGAAATTTAAGAGTAAACAAACAACATATTTTGTTTACCACTAGTGTTATTCTACTGTGGAGGTTCCATCCAGATATATTATACAAACACATAGAAAAACTGGTAAATCAGTCTTTTTCTTTTAAAATAATCTATATATTTTTAATCAATGCTAAGGTATTTTTCATCCTTGCCCAATATATTTAATTAAGAGCCACACTGAATGACCTAAAGTGCCAAGTGAGGCTCGAGAGCTGCAGGCTGCTGACTCCTCACATGGAGCCAGGCTGGTTTGGATAGATTTTTTTCTTCTCATTTGGAAACCGCATTTCATATTTACTGAAATTATCTTTGTTTGATTTAAAAAAATAAATAAATAAAAAAATACACCACTGTATCTGTATGTGACTATTTACTTATGCGAGCCACTGTGTGAATTGGTCACAGACAGGAACCGTTTATGTATGACTGTAGCTGGACGGCGATAAAGACATCGAGTCGTGTCCCATGAATAATTATTGATTGAGAGCAGGGAGCTGGCCATTTTGTCTGTAGACCACCCTATGCCCCAGAGGTTTGTGTGTCAAACGCAGAATATATTCATGCTGTTTATAGTTTATGTTAAAGATTGACTTTAGTATCCAGTTTGTAATTGTCTCAGAAATGTGTGGATGAATGAATCCACTTATTAGAGCTTTAACACACCTGCATTGTAGCTATCTTTTTATACTAATTGTGAACACAACGTTGGTATTCGTTGCCAGATTATCAGAAAAGACTCCTGGGTTTGTAAAAAACCACAGAACCAGCATTTTGTTTAAGAAAACACTTGGTTGGCCGTGTGTTTGTGTGTGTGTGTGTGCATGCGTGGTTACATACTGAAGTGTTTGCACATGTATATCCAGCAGGAAACCCCACTTGCTCTGCAGTCTGTCATGTCTGACACATGTTTTCTGCAACTCCAGTTGCTCTCAATTAATGCATCTTAGTACATGTGGGTTTAGGATTAAAATGACAGACGTTATGGTGCTGTATTTACACTCAGCTGAGGTGTATGTCATGAACGTGATGTGGAGGTTAAGGCAGTTGGTGTATACAACTACGCATATGTAGATGTCCCACCATGAAGATAATTACTTGCTTGTTAAATTCAGTAATAAACTTGTAAATCTGGTCGTAGTAATTTTTTCGCCTCAGTTTTATGCATTTATTGTCTTAATGTGTAGAAATGGAAGACATTTGAAATGTTTTTTTTATTGCTTTTATGTTTGATTTATTGGAATGCTCACATTAGTGTGGAAAATAGCATAAAATATGACTGTTTAACACACAAATCCAGTTTTCTTCCTGGTCACTGAATGCACCATCACTAAGCGTTAACAGGTCCCACAGGTCAGTGTGCAAGTTGTAACAGCAGGAGGAAGGCCAAATCTAAATAATTAGCTAAATACAAGGTGTAGAATCAGGTAGCACTGTAGAGTTTGATTATTTCACATCTACATTGAAACACAACCCTGTTATAGTAGATATGAAATCCCATTAAAGTGGTATGCGTAGAATCTGTGTGTCTGGAGTACTTGCTAAAGGATTGGATGTAGCCTAATGATGTTTCCATGGATCATCATAGCTGTTTTTCTTTTAGGCAGAAGTCTGTGATGATCTTCCCATGAGATGGTGAAGCCACTCTCCCAGTTTAGAGGCTAATTACTACTTGCCTATGGATCACTGCAGTAAAAATGTTGAACAAGAGTTACACTATAACAAGCTGTGCTGATATTAGTTGGTTGATTAGTCGGGCTATCTGCTTAAGTAGCCAGCCTGCAGACATGCTGCTCGTGTGTTAGCTTAAGAAGAGTGCTGGGTGACGACTCTTTACTTTCCACACCTTGACAAGGAAACAGAAGGTGTAGCAGCCTTCTTTCAGCCAGCTGACTGACACCAGTAACTGACAGCAGTAAGTGCTATTTTCTAAACAGCTGAAGAAAACTATTTTCTCTGTAATGTTTTTGAAAGGACTTTAAACTGTTGAAACTGTATGACAGCAAATGTTCATGGTTTGGGACGGCAATGTCTTAAAATCTTGGTTATGCCTTCATACTGATAATCAGTGAAATCCCAGACTGGATGGGCTTTTTTCTGACATTGTTTGCTACGGTGTACCTTAAATATTTTATGTACAGACTGCTTTATTGTAGTTGTTACAAAGCCCGTTGTATTAATGAAATGCCACTCTCTTTACTTTATTTTTAAACAACAGTCCTAATGTACAGGGATTGAGTGCTGCAAGGTCAATGACTCGATGTAGATTGGCCGAGAGACGACTTATTACATCTTGGATCTACGGACTGAATTTGACTGCGTTGTTTTATGACCAAGATTGAATAGGAGTGTATGTACTTAAATTTGAATCCATCTATATGATTGGGTTGAACTGATTTGATCATTGGTCAGAATACGACTGCCGATCATTGCTAGATCAGACTTAGCCTTATTCAATTTTAGGGCCCAGGTGTCTTTTATGTGTTGCTTCTATTGCACATTTGGATTAGGTTCTGTCTTGCTTTGTTTGTATGTGATGTGGATCCTCACAACATCCACCAAATACAGACAGGTGGATCTAGATTACAAGCACACACCCATGGTTTGTGTGCAAAGTTTCATCCATAAAGTCAGACTAACCCTTAAGGGATTAAACCACAAGTGCGGACATGCATCCCGGCCAATGGAGGGCAAACCAGGACATGCAAACTCATCCGCAGAGCACTGCCGCAGCGCCGGACTGGTTAGGTGTTTCCCTCCGTTGGCCTGCCAGTCTGCCAACAGTTGGGTTAATATTGCCACCAGCTGCAGAGAGGGTTATGCCAACAGGCCCAAAGTGACCACACAAGCCTCCTTTCTTCTCTTTGATCAATTTACATTTAAAATCTCCCAGCCTGTATGTATGCACCCTTATTCCAAGCCACCTCTGGGCACCATTCCATGTCTGTGAACAATACCTGTCATTTGCTGGATTAATGTGGGGAGAAAGAGGCGGCATGGATCCAGACATTTTATGGTGCATTATATCAGTCAATTGTCCATTATTTCTTTCCTGATACACTCCTCGCTGTTTCTTTTGTTTTATATTTTTATTTTTGTCACGTAATGCGTGCGAAAAATCGCTTTCTCATGTGACTTCTCTTTGTATAAAAGCTGCAGTTGAGGTCATGTACAGAACACTAGCTCCTCAGGTCAAGGGGCATCCTCAGGATGCGGTGAATGGATTTCAAGGTGAACATTACTTGGGGAAATTAAGGAATCACAAAAAGTTTAAATAATGTCTGATCTCTTTTTGGATGGAGAAAATAAGAAGGCTAATTCACAAAATATTAAATGGCTATTTGCCAAAAATACAATCTCAATGAACATTTTTGGGAAATACAACCTTTATTTTTGAGTACATCCAATCAGTTGTAATCATCTTTTGTAACATTTCACAATACTTGAGGATACGCAGAGAGTGAGAAAGACTCAGCTGAAAGACCAGACAATGACCCGCTTTATGTTTTCTGGAAGAGCAGACAAGGTTTTATTCAAAATGTCCTGCTAGTAAACCATAAACATGCAACAACAGAAAATGGGCCACAGCATTAGAGATCCTCCACCGTAACTCGCAGTGGGCACAAGGTGTCACAGGTTCATTCTTTGTTTCATGCAAGACCCACCTGGACTGTTAGCTGCCAGCAAGCACAGTTTTTGATGCTTTTTACTGGAGCACATGGTTCTATTTAAAGTTTAGCAAACTGCTCACATTTTTCTTTGTAATGATTATGTAGAAAAGGTTTTTGTTTTTTTCCAAACAACCGGTTGACTTGTAGATAGCAGAAAGTAATGGATTATGAATTGTAAGTTTAGTAAATAGTAAAGTATACATTTTCAAAAGTACGAGTTAAATTCATTTTAAACGGAATGGCAGGCATAAGGTGATGCAACTTGGAAAAAAAAACTTTCGTTAACATGGGATTTTTTTATTTGCCTTCCATAATCCTACTCAAATTGTATTTTTTAAACATTTAGGGAGATTATGCTACTGCAGAACAGGATGAGTTTATTTTAAGCCTATTTACAAACAAGTTTGTTTGCATCTGCAGGCTTGCTTGTGTAAAGTTATTCATGTTTTTTTTTTTTTTTTTTTTTTTTTACCTCAGCTGATTTTCCCTATCCCCGGTTTGCTGCTTTTAGGCCAATGAGGTGCGATCACTCTGTGAAGAGGAATACACGCTATGCAGCTTCATTGATTTATTGTCCTCACTAGACGAGGCGGCAGCTACACTGCAGCAGCAGCGCACACAAACACATACAAGGCTACTCATTGACCTTTAAAGAACTAATTGACTCACACTATCGCACGCCTTTTTGAGCATTTCTAATTATAACACTGGACATATTTTGGTTGTTAGGGGCGTACAGAGTGCTGGAGAGATAGGGTGGAAAAGCATAGAGGCTATCTGTCTTTTTTTTGGTTTTTATAAAGCACACAGTTTGAATACAAAATAGTCATTGTAATATGTGGAGTTGCTAAGGCAAGCAACAGATGCTTTTAACTGGCTTCTTGGTTTACTTTTGTTCTTATTCAGGGTTATCTGTCCTACTTGTTTTTTGTTTTACTTTCTTTTCATAGGACAATGAATGTCCCCCTTTCTCTCTCACACACCACACACACACACACACACACACACACACACACACACACACACTCTCTTGTTTTGCTATATATGTAGTGAGGACCATGTGTTGACTCCCATTGACTTCCATTGATTTTCAGTCATTTTCAACCCTTTCTATGCCCTAACCCTGACAATAACCCTAAACCTAACCATTACCAGTGCATGCCTAACCCTAATCTTAACCTAAACTCAATTCACACCTTAGTCCTAAACCTAACCGTTAGCAAAATAGGTCGTGAGGACCAGCAAAATGTCCTCACTTTGGTACCAACGGTCCTCAATTTGATGGTGAAATCTGGAAAATGGTTCTCACTGTGATGCCAAGACAGGAACACACACACACACACCATCTTTTCAGTATACTGGTTGTAAAAAGAGGACTTAATGAGGTATTCTAGGGAAGCAGCACAGACTGAATGTGCTTTTGCAGAATGTGTTGGGATCAAATGAGCTTATAGCCTTAGGCTAAGAGTTGTTGGGGTTATTGTTATGGTAGTTATTGTTGTATAAGTGGGCCCGAGTGTGATGCTGCTTGTGCACCTTTTCCTGGCTGATTGTTTTACACTCTTACCTTAACCTGATTCCAGTTGGAAACGGGCTGTCTGCCTGTTCAAGGCTAACGTCAAGACTGTAGAGCCTTCCCTCAGGTGTTCTCCACACCCCGACTCGCTTCCACACAAAATAGCTTCTTTCCCTTAGTAGCAAACAGATGCCGTATAAACTGACCAGAGGCCGTTGGCTTTCAGTGGGTTCTTACAAGCCTGCAGGCCTTTCCTGACAGACAAGGCACGAGGGTAATGAGGTTACTTCACTTCCCCTTTTGGCCTTCCTGTTCCTTCCTTCTGTTTGTGTGTGGGGGAGGCTTCAGCTTTGTGGCTTTATGCACATGGTAACATAGTGTCTTCCATATGTGTATTTGCTTTAAAAACAAATGTCATGTAGGAAGTTGTTTGTGAAAGACTTATCTTGATCTTCCAGTGTATGCAAGCATTTGTCTTCAAGGGAAATGCCTTTAATAAACCCAGAAAGTACTAATTTGGTTAGTCTTTCATTTAAAAACCTGACCTGGCTTGTTGTTTGGATGTAATAATGTATTGCCTCTTTTCCATAGGTTCGTACCAGTTTTGCGATTGCTTCCATTCCATTCTGGCTTCTCAGGCAGCAGATCCCATTGAGGCTGAGCAGAGCCCGAAATGTGAAGGAGAAATGAGAAGGTGTTTGCTGAGGTAGTGGAGAGAATGACAATGCATGGATCTTGTATCACAGCAGTGCCGGAAAAAGCTCAAGAGCCCCTACAAAAATATTAAGGACCACAATAGCTGGAGTGGGTTAAGCCAAAACCTGTGGGGGTGCTTCGAAATCATTGACGCCATTTATGGCTATCGTCCCGCAAGTTGTGGACGGGATGGTGGTTTGGCATCAGCAACCTTGCTGTTTTAGAAGGACAAATTGTGTACTGACAATAGTGGCCTTTATTTTGTAAGTTGACCATTAGAAAATGGTCAGTGTTTTTTTTGTTTTTTTTTACTTTGCATGCGCCATGACGCATGATGCTGACAATGGAAACGCAACAGGTTTCGAGCGGAGTGGAGCTGTGCGGTGCTGCAAACCGTGAATGGAAAAGAGGCAAAACCCTGAAATTCTATAAAGTTTCTGTTTTTTTGTAAATTTAATAAAGTTTTAGCTGATTGTCCAAAATGTGGCATTAGTTGTGCCAGGTGTGCTTTTAATTCTCCATGTAGTTTGTGTTGCACAGCACTCCTTTGGTAATTCAAACAGCCAAAGATTAAAATCGACCTGACCTTGAATGCTTTCAGATAAAGTGGCAGTAATATGATGCATCACAGAAATCCAATAAAAAGTCCGGTTGTATGGATTTTCTTATTTTGCCGATCACCTACGATGTGCCATTAGCTGTTGTTCCAGTTGTGCTTTTAGTTCTTCATGTAACGTTTGTGTTACAGAACCCTTGCTTGGTAATTCTAATAGCACTTTTATTGTGTTTTTTTTATCGTTTTTCTGTGATGTCACATTTAAGCATGAATGATTTGATAGTAATCTCTGTAAATAAATGTCCTGTCACAAATATTTATGAAGGCATGCGATGCAAAGCACCTAATGTCAAACTGGTGAATATTGGTCGATATTTTAACGTTCCTCTGTAAGCCAACCACTGTGTTGTGTTGAATTTGGATGCAGTTTTGTTAAGTTGGTTTCGCAGCGCCTTCCAAGAATCCCAAGGGAGTAGCGGGGGGATACAACAGTGGACCCTGCAGCTATAGTAATGAATATGATGAATATGTCCGCTCTGTGAAGCCAGTGTAAAAATGATCTTGTTACTGTTGGAGGGGTACGTTTGTTGAACAAGGCAGTTTATTATTGAAAGGGAGCCATTTCAGAATCCCTTTTTTGTCATTGTACAAAAAGATGGCATGTTATGCAACCTGTCGGCGCAGAGAGGGACTGCTTTATAGCATATTTTAGCACACAGCTCTACCATGAGGCCCATATTTCAGCCCGCTGTAAGACCAGACGTGGCTCAGCTCCCTGAACCTGCCAAATGCGACTTCGCAGTGTGAGGAATTTTTCTCAGCTGAACCCTAAAAACCATGGCAAAAAGGCTCTACACCGCAGGCATCGCAGCAAAGCCGATGCCGTACGATGGCTGTAATGTTTCGCTTTATGAGGAGCACTTAAAATTCCCGCAGCAACAATTCTGTGAAGCTCTCCTGGCTGCGTGATACTGAATAAACAGGAAACTGTTGCTCTGAGCCCACTGTTATGTGATGGGGTTCTTCTGGTGATGTGTGCCATGCAATAAGACATATTCCACTATAAACTGCTCTAATCTGTATGATAACATAATTAACAGTACAAATTGGATGGTTGCGGGATATTCTGATCATTAGCTAGGATACATTTTTATCAAGTTTATTACAGCACAATACACCAAGGCAGCTATTAACTGATATTCTTAGTCAATTGGTATAAATGTGAGCTCTCAAAGGAAATCTGATGGCTAAGTTTGGATTTACAGGTTTATTTGTGTGGGTGTGGGTGTGTGAGAATGATTCTACTAAGACTCAGAATAACGTTGGACAGCCAGCTCACTTTGGCTTTATATTTCAGCCAACTGTCTGTCACTTGTGCTACACATAAAATTGTTCTGAATAAATATTTCATTTCGGCAGATACTGTTTTAAAGATGCACCAATCAGAGTTCTGTCCCTTCTCTGGTCTTTCTACAGCTTTTGACCTGCAAGTACGGACTTTAGCCAGTTTCAATTTTTTCTTCAAGTCCTACAAGTAGATAAAAGAACAGTGTTACAGCCTTCCTGCAGTGAGCAGTAATTTATTCTGAAAGCTGTAGGACAGAGAAATTGTTTACGAAATTAGTATTTTAAATTGTCTTTAGCATCTTATTAATATTAGCGATTGGCACTAGTAGCATTGTTAGCATCAGTATTTGTAAACAAAGTGTTCCCTGTGTGTATCCCCTAGAAGATGTAGACATTTACTTTAACTGTGAGATTTTCAAAAGACTGCCAACATTTAAAAGTCCAGCATGTTCTCTGACAGACAGAGGACGAAAGCAAAAAAGGATGAAACGGATGAAACTTCACGGCACTTCCTTCAGCCTTCCTGGAATTTGCTAAAGTCGACTCATGATTTGTCCCCTCATCAGTTTCATAAAACATCCACAAAGAGTACAGATTGACATCTTGTGGTAGATTACTCTTTATTTATTTATTTTCCCCAGAAAAAGTGGCCTATGAAATGTTCCATCTTTATCCTTGGATTTAAAAGTACTACCTCTATGAGTCAACCTCTTTTATGCATGATAGTCCTTAAAATAAAAAGAATTGATTAATTTATGGTTAGAATCTAACAAAAAAAAGGGAAAGAGTTGGCCTGATCAGGCACGTAAACGCTGATTGGTTTGTCTCTTGTATTCTTGCAGTAAACACAAGTTTTTTTCTTTGATTCTCGTAAAAGTGCAGCAGCTACAACGTTTTTGACATTTTTTTCCTTTCTGGTCAGAAACGATGTTTGTTAGAATCTCTTTCTCTCACCTGAATTCTCTAAACTCCACTGGTTTTACCCGCCTGATTGTGTATTCTGCTCGGCAGGACTGGAACATGGTGTTAGGCACCATAGATTGCTGTGGTCCTTCTGCAGAAATGTTTAGCTCAGTGTGAAATGAGTAACCTCTAATTGCATTGTGTATGCTCTGATGCAGGCTTTCCGAGCACACTATTGGTTTGCAGCTAAATGCTTGAATGCATTTCTGTGTGTAAAAAGCTGTGGTTCAGCTTGTTTAATCTATTGCAGCAGAGGACCTGTCTGTCCCAGTCTGTTAAGCTTTACCCTTCTTGTGTTTCCTGCTCATGGAAAAGCTCTGCAACTGTCTGGGCACTTCAAGCACGACTAGTGTAAATACAAGGCCCTGTTAGCTGCACACATTCCAATGCAGTGAGCTTGGATTGTAATGAGGAGATTCTATAGGGCCTCTTGTCCCCTGTTACCCTAAAAAACCTTGTTCCATTCGCTTATTCCCTGAGCTCTGAGCTGAGCTAAGCATCCGGTCTACTTGACGCTGTGAGAGCTGGGGAGGAAGGGGGACTAGGATGTCGTTAGGATTGGAATGTAAATTTCTGGGCTAAACGACTGCACTGTGTTGGGGGAAGTTGGCCTCGTTTTTAGCAACTACCTCAGATTATGCTGATGTAAGGTTCTGGATTTCTAGCTTTACCCAATGTATCAGTCTCTCTTCAAAAAGGACAAAAAGAGGTGATCTCAGATTATCTAATTTGCCTAAAGAAGAATAGGCAGCTAATGTTAAGGCAAGCATAGTGTGGATCTTGGATGATTACTTTGCACATGTTTTTGTTTTTCCACCGAGCCATAATGAAGATGCAACAAATGTTCCTAATCTGCAAACGCTTGGTCACGACCTTTACCTCTTACCATCATCTGCCTCGCTTGTGAACTCCAAGCAGTCATATTCTCATAGCCAGTCATATGGTCCCCATGTGTTGTTGAACAGCGTACAGCAGAGATCAAGATGTGAAGGGAGATGTGACCATCATGACTACTGGATATAATAACGCCTGCGGCTTGGCTAAAATAATATTTCTGCTCCATCCATCGATCCCTCCACCGACCCCTCTGTTCCCTCTCCAGAAGGAAATGTGTCTTAGAATAACAGATTTTGGTGCAGTTTTTGTAGAGCAGATCACAGCTGGCGCATGGCCCACATTCCTTTGGTGAGACGTCCGTGTCGGCAGCAGTGCTATTTTTAGACTATGCAATGTATGCGTGCATGCAAATACACACCTTCAGAAACATGAAAAATGCTCTGTTTGCTTTATTCACACGTTACTAAAACGCCACTGTGCAAATTACAGTTGTCTTGGCCAAATACGGAGAGATCAATTGTTCTGTGATTGCTACTTATTTTGTATGTTTAAATGATGGAACTGCATCTGGGGATAAAATACTGCTGTGAGATCGCATGGTGTATATTGTTGTACCATATGGTGTTTCTTTAACAGGCTCTGGGATGGCCTTGAAGGTACGGCATGTTTTAGTTGCAGGGAAGTTTTAATAGTAATTTCGGAAAAGTACTGACTGAAATTTCATTTGTGTTCATTGGTTTTGTTTTCCAGCTGATCTGATCTTTCTAAATGGGTTTGATGTATCAAATTAGAGTCAAAGATGCCACAGATAAGGGTAAATCTTCTGTATTTACTAATATTATCACCATCCTAAGATTTCTTGATGTCGTGCAGCTTAAATCCTTACTGGGAGAAGTTTGCATTTTAGAACAGTTTTTTTTTTTCCCCCCAATGAATCTTTTAATGGCTTGCCATACTTGCTTGCTTTTTGTGATAGCGCCCTTATTGAACACCCGTTGTGTCGAACAGGGGGGTCCGGATCATCATAGTGTGAAAGGACCTGCTCTGCTTACAGTGAGCCGCTTGTAAATCTCTGGGTATCCATCCATTGGGTCTCCACATATATCGAAGCTAAATCTTCAAGAAGCAAAATGCCATTGTATGTAATAAAACTCTGCACCCCATCTCTGTAGACTCCTAACAGGTGTTTGTCACAGCTTCCCTGTCTGTTTCAAAGAGTTTTGGTTACAAGGTTGCTGGGTGACTGTTTGGTGCACAGCGTTCCCAAGGCGCCTCAAGATTGTGAGCCTGCGAGCCGCAAAGATCCCCACACTCATTAGTGGGAATTCTCCTCAACTTGCGGGAGCTGGCTCAGGGTGTAGATTGCGTGTCACTGCCAGGTGGCATTTGGTGTGAAAGCTCTCTGTGCGAAAAGAAATCTGGCAACATTTGACTGAGAAAGCGAGGTGCAACACCTTTTGATGCTATTGCTCATTTGAGTAGCTGTTTGCCTCCCTCTGTCCTTCCCTACTATCTTCATGGTAGGTGGATTTTTTTATTTTACTTACAATTTCGTGGTTGAAAATTTTGAGAAAGGAGAGGGATGCCTTGAAAAAAACCATCCCAGGTTGGACAGCTTTGAACAGGGTCTTTGTTAGTTTTAAGGAAGAGTTTCAGAGTACAGCAGCTGCTACTATTATTATAATTTTTTTCCCCTTAGTTTTTATCCATCACTCGTTGCTGTGTGTTACAGTGCAGGAAATATCTGTGGCCGCCTGCCAACAGCTGTGAGGAAACCACAGAGTATGTGAGAGAAAAAAGAAACGTAGACAAACTTTGAGGTCAATCTATCGACTTTTTTCCCTCCTTTTTATATTCGGATGTGTGGCGTTTGTGTGTATTAATCGTCAGCTGTACGCTGCTGTTTGCAACCGAGAGATTTCCTGTCTGCTGTGTGTGTCTGTGTTCATTTGGCCCCGTGCCACACCATGAGAGAAGGAGTGCTAGTGAGCTGTCTAGGTAATTGGTGCTTACCTGGCAGGCTTTTGCACATACAAAGAATGGATTAGATGACATTAACTACAGGGGGAAATGGCATAATTGAAGTCTTGCTCTGCCTCTCTTGCTGGTGAGCATGTGTGCACGCTCACTCCCATGCGACGGTGTAATAATGGGCCACGTATTACGCAGAAAACATACCCCTTCCTGTCTTTGTCGGAGGCTTAGACGCATCGCCATGCTGAGTGTTTTTGCTTTTTTGACTCCATATGTGATTTTGGATTCAGCCGGAGATGGCCGCCACCAGTCAGGTCCGGGTCTCATGCCTCAGGTTTTATTTGGTTAAAAGGAAAGGACTACAAACAATGAAACTGTTCAGATTTCACAAGTGTTTTGTCTGCTTTACTTACAGTTAAGGCCTAAATTATTCATACCCTGACAAATTTACATTTTCAGTTTTATTGTATTTAGATTTTTTTTATTTAACCAACATGTTTCTTAATGGAAGTGATATTACTATTTTGTACTGGTCCTGCCAGAGTCATGGGTTGAATCTGATAGAGGATTTGTGGAGGGAGCTCCAGATTAGGGAAACTGCAAAGAGGCCTTCTAACCTCACAGATTTGAAACTCTTGACAACAGATGAAACATGCAAATGGATTTTCAAAAAGGGTTTGGATGGCAGTAATGCCGCATACGTTTTTTTTTTTTTATTATATTGAGAAGGGTAAAAATCTGTTTTACTTATCAATTTTATAAAAATATATATATCCAGTAGTAGCTTTCAAAGAATTCAGGTGGATTTGCACAATATTTAGAATCAAAATACAATTGCAATATTGTGTCTACATCACTGCCATGAATGTTGGGACTTAAATAATTAGCTTACATTTATTGCAGTTCAGGAAGTTCTTCGTGAAAAGTGACATTGTGATAATAATTAATTGGTGATTATATTGTGCAGCCCTCTTTTCCTGTCCAATATATATCTCTGCAACTGGTAAAGATCTTGGCGACAAAGATCAGAAAGCTCATGGGGACATTGTGGTTCAAAAATATGTGCATTAATTATAAGCAACACTATTTTCCTAATATTGTGTAGCTTTAAACTGAATAAAGCAATTCACTCCGGCTGTAAAAATTTTTTTTAAATAAAATAAAAAATCCTACTCAGTATATTGAGTTAAAATTCTTACTGACTGAAGTTCCATCATATCTGTCATCTCTCTGCATTTTGACACAACAACCCTTAGACATTATTTAGGTGTCAAACACACTGACACATTTGTACACACCCTGAGGCGATGCTGCTATAATTAGTGGCGGCTTGTCTGCACTGATCAGATTTGAGTGGGCATAGACTACCAGCAGTACTACCAGAAAGGTGCATGAGCGACAGTCATTTTGGTGGCATTGTGGCTGTTGGACACAAAATACAGTAACATTAAAAGACTGTTTTTTTTCCTGTTTCTCTCTCACACACACTCTTAGACCTACAATCTAGCGCTGTCATGGTTTCAGTGTCAAAGCACCTGTGTTCAATTCTTTTACATTTTGTCTTGTTACAGCCACAAACTGTGTTTGCACTTCTATTTTGCGCTTACATTAGCCCTCTTGCATGTGATAAAACGCAGTGTGAGGATCTCCCTTAATAGATCATAAGTATAGGTTTTTTCCCAATGATAAAACATGGTGTTGGCAGCATCATGCTGTGAGAATGCTTTTCTTCAGCAAGAACAGGACAGCTGGTCAGAGCTGATGGAAGGGAGCTAACACGGGACAATCCTGGAAGAAAATGTGTTAGAGTTTGCAAAAGACTTGAGACTGGTGGGGAAGTTCACCTTTCAACCAAACTACGACCACAAACATAGATCCAGGCCTATGATTTAGATCCAAGGGTAATTATCTGTTAAAGTGGCCCAGGCAAAGTCCAAAAATAAATCCAGTTGAGAATCTGTAGCAAAGCCTGAACATTTATGTTTAGACACACTCTGAGCTCAAGCTACTTTCCAAAGAAAAATGGGCAAACATTCCAGCATCTAGATGTGAAAAAGGCTTGCAGCTGTTACTGCACTAGAAGGGGATGTATTGTCTGAATACAAATAAAAAATGCTTAAAACCATGTATCTTTTTTCTTCCACTTACCATTATTCACTACTTTGTGTAGGTCTATCAAATAAAATCCAAATGAAATAAACATCCAGGTTTGTGGCTGCAACCAGACTAAATGTTTTTGTTTTCTATTTTTGTGATCCTTCATCTTGCAATTACATCAGCAGTAGGTTTTCATTTGAGGTGTAGATTTTTAATGCGTTTAGTAGGCGATAATGTCACCCAGATATCTGCGAGGCTTGTTAGCCGAGCCTACACCGGAGATTTGAGTCAACTGGACAGTCAGAGCACTGCTGTTTTTTCCCATATCTGCATCATGCATTACATATGACTCACACAGAAGAAAAGGTGATTGAAGAGATGAGTCGACATGATCAGAAATATGCGGCGATTTCAAATAAGCTCCGTGCATTAGGTCTCCAAACGTGTTCTCTTCTAAATCTTACCGTAAAAACCACTCACCCCACGTCTCGTCTCCAGAAAATCTGCTTCCAGTCTCAATTATTTGCTAATAATGCTTTGTTGCTTGCATCCGAATCTAGTTACGTTTAGTCATTAGTGTTGTTAAACATCAAACAGATCAGAGTTGGAGAAATGAGAGTAAGAAGCAAAGAGGGAGTAGAAATATTGTCATTGCTGTTTGATGCTCTCTGAAGACCCCTTTATAGCTGAGCTCATTCCAGCTGGATAGTTTTCTAATGAGCTGTTAAAACCCTATAAGAAAAGGAGGTTCTTTTAAATAATAAGTAGCATTTTATATGCTTTGCAATTGAGTCAGTTTGATTCAAGCTGCCTAACTGAGTTGCATAATAATTTGCTTCCTAAGATTTTGTCATTGTAGCACATAGTGATCATTGCATTATGGGGAGATGTAATCCTTTATACCCTATGCACATGCATTACTCTGTGTCATGTTATGCTAATGCACCATGCTATAGTCAGAGATGAGGAACTGTATATAAAGGCATTCTCCTTCTGACTCAAAACTTTCATAATGGCTTCTATATGATAGCTTTACGTGTCCCATATTTTGTTCCTTTCTTGGCAGCCTAATGCATAATGTTATTTCCACATTGCTGCTAACTGGCTGCAGTCCTTGTAAGCAAATATTTTCCCCGTCTCATTATATAGTTTACAGATTGTATAGGAGCTACATTTCTGCGTGCATTTCTTGGCACAGAGCTAAATACTTGCAGTCTGGGTTATTTTGTCGATGTCTCAGCTGGCCTGTGAGCATTTCCTGACCTTCCCCTGTTTTTTTTCCCTGCAGTGCAGCAACAATGAGGTTACAGCATAAAAGATGTATTTTGATTAGAATAATTCAAATCCGTTATCTGAAGTGGTCTTCATGTGTGCAAAAGTTTGAGTAATGCTTTTTAAAAATGTATTGGAAGCTTATGATTGTGGTTTTTATTTTTTTTAATAATTCATACTGACCTGTTTTCCTCTCCCTGCATACGTTCACAGGATGACAGTGATGGGATCCCGTGGTCGGAAGAACGGGTGATGCGAAAGGTGCTTTACCTCTCCCTGAAGGAATTTAGAACCGCACAGAAACGGCAGCTGGATACTGATGGAACCACAACCCCGAATGGTGAGTTCAGAGCCATGAATATAATGCGTTTTTTTTTTCCGTTGCTTTTCGTCTTTAGATGGATGCAGATGGTGACACAGGTTCTGTGACATCTCAGTTCATTCAGAATTTACAATACAAACCATTTTGTACCGATTTGCTTACCCATTGCTTATCGGTTTTATTCTCTTGTAAATTAAAGTTTTCATGAATTATTTATGTGAATATTAAGAAACGTGCTCAAAGTGTGTATGATTGAATCTATACGATTTTATAGCCCTATTAACTATATTTCAAATAACTGTGTTTCGGATTTTCCTTTTGGGCCAGTCAGCCTTTAAGAAATATTTGAGCGGTCTTAGTCCCTGATCAAAACAAAAATATTAACTGAGTCAAATCACCAGATTTCCCTGCAGTCCTTGAAAAGCAAATTACAAAAAAATGCTTTAAATCGTCATTTGTCCAAGCTTGAATGAAACGTCCTCAAGGAAAATGCCTTTAAAATAACTGTTGTTAAATCAATGCCCTTAGGCAGATGTTTGTTTAAGAGAGTATGTCGTCCAACATTGGTGTCGCTAAGGGCCGGTCACATGGCAAAATCACAGAATGGATCATCAAAAAAAAACTGCATTTTGAAGCTGTGCTTCCTTGAGATCCTAAACTGCCACTCTTTAGCTGTTATGTTCTTCACATAACCACATTTCCCTACACTAAACTGTAAGTAGGTTATATTAAATTACTTTAAATGACCAGTTTACAAAAAGAAAATCAATGCCACATGCTCAGTACAAGACCGAAGCAACAAAAGTACGAAACAACAAAAAAAATCACCGACCCCAATGCAAATGGGCTAGGAACAAGATTCCTCTTGCAGCTTGCAGGCGCTTGGAGCAAAGAGACGTGCAGAGCAGAACAATGAGTCTCAGTGACAAGTATTTATAGATAAGAGCCGTCATTGGCTAGCCTGTTTAAAGCTAGAGACAGTCAGGACCCATTCTGTCCGTGGAAGGGATTAAATCTGGGAGCAGTAATTATGCTCTCAGTAATGGACGATGCCTGAAATCTTATGTACTGTAGCATAGTATAAAGCCATTGACTCACTCCTAGGTAGATTTGTAATGACTTGGGCCCTGTTTGGACCCTGGTTGTGAAGAGAAGGAAAAATCTACACACCAAGGTCTTAGCCGAGATTTAAACATAAGTGTCTTAAAGTGTCTCAAAACTGAAGCTGGAGGTTTTAGAGTTCTGTTGCTTCTCATTTAGTCCAGCTCCTTTAGATGCACAGTTTCCCTTCCCTTGGAGTCAAATGAGGACTTGTAACAATAAAATTCAATTATGAAATGTAACTAAACCAAAGCTGGAAACTTGCTCTTTATTCTGACAAAAATGAAAGACTCCGCAGAAGGATTTTGGGAAGTAAATGTTAGGTTTTTTGCTGGATGTTCTTGGAACAGATGATTAAGGAATCCATCCCTTTTTATTGTGGGGGATTGGGCAGTCTTTGCTGGTACAATGTCTTATCCTCAAAGAAGCCACTCAAAGTGTTTCAAGTTTTTTTTTTTTATGTTTTCTCATCAACTATCAAATCTGTTCTGTTCTGCAGACATGAAAACATGTCTACGTGGTATTAATACTTGCCAGCTTGGACATTTACACCCACTACGGGGACAATATTTATTAAAGCTTGTGCTCACGGGAACTTAAACAAGAATTTAATATTTGAAATTGCTTACATACTCAGGTTTTTAGCTCCAGGTGGAAGCCTGCTGTGTTCACTGTTCGGGGGGGATTTAGTGTGTTAACCTGAAACGGTGTGGAATATAGTGAGTAAAACAGGGAGATAAAGAGCTTTCTTGGAAACAAGTAGCCACAATCGCTTTGTGTTTTTGTTCTTTGTTGACCCCAGTGTTTCTGTACCCAAATACCTCCCTCCGTCAGTCAGCGGCAAGGATTTGAACTTGTCTCCTAGCTATTCTCCGCAGGTCGGATGCAGAAAGAAACGAGGAGGAAAAAGGAATCGCTGACAGATGGCAGTCAGTCTTCCAGCTATTCCATACAGCAGACATGGAGACAGACCGATAAGAGGGGACTGTCAGAATATTTATTTTTATACCTCCAGCATTCTTTTTCTTTACCTATTTTATCCCCTCACCTTCATTTATTAACGGTTTCCCCATACCGGCTGCCTCCTGCCTTCCTCGCAACTGCTACAGCTCATATTTGGCACTTAGGGTCTTTTAAGCCTCTGTGGGTGTCTGACCTTATCGCCTGAATAAAAACGAGTCATTAAAAAACGTTGGCGGCCCATCGCACCGGGGGTAACAGCAGCAGCCCCGTGCCGGCACAATAGGGGGACAAAAAGCTGGTGCTGAATAGATGAGGGACCCCGCTGTTTTAGAGCGCCCTACAAACAGTATTTCTTTGGCTTCTGTGCATGTTCATTCAATGGCAAGGGCCCTCCTCCCTGTGTACATTGTAAGCACTTTCAGAAAATGTGGCTTTACATCAGAGATTATTGACATTAAAACCAATTTTTTGACACTTAATGGAAGGGATATTTAGATGTTTTTTTAAGAATATGAATTGCATTTGACCATCTTAAGTTAAAAAAACTTACATATTTATAATTTAAATACCATTTGAGATTTCTGAAACCTTTATTCTAAATGTGAAAACACAATGAGCTAGCTGGGTAGCTCTAGATCAGTTAATATCAGGTAACTATTTTGGAGTTCTTAATCTTTCAAAATCTTACATATTTGGAGTTGTATGACCACGGATGGATTAAATTATAGTGAAAAGAGGTTAGGAGCTTTTTGAGTCTTTCATTCCGTTTATGAAAACACAGGAAAATGTTAATTGTTGATGATTCCTGGCTAACTAGTTGACTTCGAACCACAAAGAGATTATTTTACATTAAACAGAGATTATCTCAAACATAGTGAGATTTATGAAAGCTATATTCTGTTTGTTTTTTAAAACCCAGGACAGAGCATTGTCATCCAGAGCGATAAATTCAGTAACTGGTTTTGTAATCCCCCTCGCTTTATCACCTACTTGGAAACCTGCCTCCTCTCTTTATGGTGTTTTGGCCAAACCATTGACCTGTTATCAGCTATGTTGATGCTGAATATTAAATAATACTGTGAAGTTAGACTCCCACCTAATTCCACAACGATGCTTTTTAGAAACCCTTGTGTGCTGCTTTAACACTCAATCTATTTTGTAGTATGTTGTGTTTGTACAGGGTTTAAAATGCTTTATTTAAGACGAGGTTTAGTTTTATTATAATCATAATATGAAAGAATTTTTAAAGGTAAATCGCTTCTATGCTTTATTGTAAAAGGGTGCAAACAGTATTATTCAGGACCAAGAAAATTACCTGAGTTCCTTTTTAAAAAATGACTGTAGTCCTTACATAACCTTGTTTTTGTCAATGAGATTTACTTGTGAAATGTGTCGGTCGGTTTTGTGTATCAGTAATCCTCACCCATCCATCTTTCTCTTTGTCCACATCTAGCAATCACACCATCTTCCCAGCCTCCTCACCTTTCCCTGTTGGCAGCTATCCATTGTTATCACACTTCCTGCCACTTGTGCTCATTCCCTGCATTATTTACCAAATGACATTATGCCCTTTTTGCATTCTATCCTCCGCTAATTCATCCTAGCATCCTCTCTCCCAGCCACATGGCTCCTCTCTTTTTCTCCTCACCTATTTTCCTCCCTTCGTTTGTCCTTCCGGTCTTCTCTCCCCTGATAAGGGGCTTCATTACACATCAATAGGACTCTGGTTACTGCCATCTCTGCCAGCTCCTGTCTCCTCACAGCCTCCCCGATTATGTATATACAAAACCTTATTCTCTTCTCCATAGCCTCTTCTACCTCCTGCTTCCTTCATCAGTCTATGTCTGTTTTTTTCCCGTCCTGTTTTGTCCTTTCTATCCTCTGCTCCATCTGTCTTAACTATCGTTACTGTCATCCAAACCGTCCCTTTCTCTGTCTCCATTTGTCCTGCATTTTCACTGTTCTTTTCCTCTTTTACGTTTTTTAACTCTTCCTCTTGTGTTCTCCAGGCATCTGCATCTTTTTATGTAGTCGTGTCCCCACCTCGTCATAGCCCTCTGCTGTATTCTTCCTTACGACTCCCCTCCGATCTATTCCTCCCTCTCCATTTTCCTAAGTGCTATTGATGGAGAAGCTGGCTGTTGGCCAAACACAAGGAGGTTTACCCATTTCTCTGGCTTGTCTCCTTTCTTTCTTTTCCTGTCGGTCTGAACATCTCAGGACTTGCTGTTCCGACCGTTGTTTTACACACATCGTTCCATTTTCTTCATCACTCAGTCTGCTGTCGCTCTGTTTGTCTGCATTTCCCTTGTCGACAGCTTGCATGACCAGAGTGGCATCTGTGGCAGCTTAAACTCTGTTACTCTTTCTGGTGATGGCACCACGGTACAGAGGACAGATGAAGATATGCTAGCACAGAGAGGACGTTGGGGAAAAAAATAAATACATGAAACATAATACCCGGGCAAGGGTAAGTTTAGCTATTCTATCATACAGGAGAATTGCATCGGTTCTGTCCTTGCTTGCTCTCTTTGAATATAAAAGGGCCATTACAGGAACCCATCTTTGCTTTTAAAGCTTCAGATTTAGCTTTGAACTGGCACAAAACAGATGTCATGTTTCTCAACCGCATCATCTGATTTGCAGTAAATCGTCATACTTTGTAGTCCGTCTGTGCTTGTAAAAAGCAGCAATATGATGTCAGTCTATTTCAAACAATCTTACCAGGCATCCGATTGTAGTTTGTGCCCCTGCTTTGAAAAATGTGCGGTAATGCATACTGTGGAGGTCCTTTTTCTCAGAATAACTCTTTTCTGCGTGTCTTTTTTAATAAGATGGCGCCGTTTAAACCATATGTCGGCTTGAAGAATCACTTGAACAACGAGCATAATGGAGAATTTTAGTTGCACTTGTTTGATGAAGGGGAAAATGGGGATCAAAGTGATGTTTGAATGACAATTACACAAAATAAACGTCAAAGGAGAGTAAAATGTTATGTACTGTATTAGTGTACATCTGCTGAGGCCTGTTCATTGAAGTTCATTGAAGTTATAAATGTTTGAATGGAAACACTTTGACGGGTGAATACCTACAGGGGTTGGACAATGAAACTGAAACACCTGGTTTTAGACCACAATCATTTATTAGTATGGTGTAGGGCCTCCTTTTGCGGCCAATACAGCGTCAACTCGTCTTGGGAATGACATATACAAGTCCTGCACAGTGGTCAGAGGGATTTTAACTTCACTTTCATGTTCATCAAACCAATCTTTCACCAGTCTTGCTGTGTGTATTGGTGCATTGTCATCCTGATACACGGCACCGCCTTCAGGATACAATGTTTGAACCATTGGATGCACATGGTCCTCAAGAATGGTTCAGTAATCCTTGGCAGTGACGCGCCCATCTAGCACAAGTATTGGGCCAAGGGAATGCCATGATATGGCAGCCCAAACCATCACTGATCCACCCCCATGCTTCACTCTGGGCATGCAACAGTCTGGTTGGTACGCTTCTTTGGGGCTTCTCCACACCGTAACTCTCCCGGATGTGGGGAAAACAGTAAAGGTGGACTCATCAGAGAACAATACATGTATCACATTGTCCACAGCCCAAGATTTGCGCTCCTTGCACCATTGAAACCGACGTTTGCCATTGGCATGAGTGACCACAGGTTTGGCTATAGAAGCCCGGCCGTGTATATTGAGCTCCCTGTGGAGCTCCCGACGGACAGTTCTGGTGGAAACAGGAGAGTTGAGGTGCACATTTAATTCTGCCGTGATTTGGGCAGCCGTGGTTTTATGTTTTTTGGATACAATCCGGGTTAGCACCCGAACATCCCTTTCAGACAGCTTCCTCTTGCATCCACAGTTAATCCTGTTGGATGTGGTTCGTCCTTCTTGGTGGTATGCTGACATTACCCTGGATACCGTGGCTCTTGATACATCACAAAGACTTGCTGTCTTGGTCACAGATGCGCCAGCAAGACGTGCACCAACAATTTGTCCTCGTTTGAACTCTGGTATGTCACCCATAATGTTGTGTGCATTTCAATATTTTGAGCAAAACTGTGCTCTTACCCTGCTAATTGAACCTTCACACTCTGCTCTTACTGGTGCAATGTGCAATCAATGAAGACTGGCTACCAGGCTGGTCCAATTTAGCCATGAAACCTCCCACACTACAATGACAGGTGTTTCAGTTTCATTGTCCAACCCCTGTATGTGCACTTTGTACAGTACTGCAAATGGGTTTTAGTTTGCAATAAATATCTTGCTAGTTGACAAGTTTATTTTACTCGTAATCCATAAATTCCTAAAATACCTAAGAACATTTTGTATTTAGTTTATGCCAATTTTTGAAAATCTCATTAGTTATGAATAATGTTAGTTATCCAAACTGTATAGTACAGAAAATATTTTTCTGTCCATATCACCCAAATCTAGCTTTTCAACTGAAAATCTGTGCTCTTATTTTAATAATATTAATATTAGATTATTAAATTTATAATGTACTTTTTAAAATCTCAGACTACATATATCATAATGTATTAGCTTTACAGTTTTTCAACCAGAAGTAAATAAAATACCAGAAGGTAAATATTTAATATTTAATAATAATAATCAATATTTAAATATATTCTAACTGACTTTATTTGCTATAGTTTCTTTAAACTCAGACACTTACATAGATTTAAACTAGGTAAATACCATCTGGTACCTTAGCCCAGGACACTCTTTTTGTTCATGGAGTTAAAAATCTAAGACATATTATGCTTAAAAGCTGAAGAATATCTGTTTGATAATCAACAGGATCTGTTAAGTTCAGTTAAAAAAGCAAAAATACCAGAAAATAACCGGTTGGCTTCATCTGTTGTTATCTCAGATTCATGGTGCTAATGATCATTCTGGTGGATCCCAAGATGTTCGCAGGCCAAACAGGATTTCTAGTTCCTCCAGCATGGTTTTAGTCAGGAAGAGTGGCTGTTTTACTTAAAGATCATTTTCCATCCAGGATCTTGTTCTTTGAGTCATGATCTATTTCCCGTAACCATAGGGGAAAGCCAGAATGATGACAGACCGGTAAATCAGGAGACGATGGCAGCACCCGCATTGCTGCAGACAAGGCTCCAGTCCATCTATCCAGACAGAGCGGTCAGACATGTTGCTGTTAAAGTTTGAAAACCGCTCCACCGTTGGGGCCTGTAAAATATTCCTTTTTCTCAAAGTGTGACATTGCTGAGAAATGCGATAAAGAACCAAAAGGTCACATTGTGCCCCTAATTAATATATTTTCCATAGCTTGACAAAGCAACTTCAGGCCTGGTTATTACTGTGGCTGATAGTAATAGGCTTCTCTCAGCCATGTGATGTGCCATGTTCTGCTACGTACCTCTGTTAACTCTCTCTTGCTCTCTCGAGACGAGACTCCGATGTGAACATAGCACAGCGATGGGCTTAGTTAAGCACTCCTACATCTGATTAGAGCACAAGCGGGCGCACACACACATACACAGGAGCAGCTTCTGGCATGGCTTGCTGGTATCATACCTCTGCTACAGGAAATGAAGGGTAGCAACCAGACTCTCCCTACATTCGACTATCCTCAGTCCTCTGCTTTCCTAAGATTTCCTGGTCTGCCTCTCAGGTGGGCACTCATGTGCAACCAGCATATGTCAAACAACTCTTGGGAGAATGGGAGGAAATGGATGGACGGATGTAGAGGATAGAAAAGAAGAGCAGGCTGTTGAAACAGTCCAATTCTTGTTTGTTTGTGTTCTCTTGGGATGCCGTGTGTCAGTCATTTTCTGAGCACAATTAAACTTAATGAGCTGTTTTGTTTTCGCACTGATGTTCATCGGTGAAACACTGTCCAGAAGCAGAGGGGAGACTGTTTACACCATGTTCATATGTGCTTTAATGAGGTACCTCAAAAATTTTATGAACTTTTTTACTTATTAAATAGCTTTTTCGTTTTCCTTTAGTTGTTTGGGGCTTTAAATCATTGTAGAAATTTCACATGGATGCATGCAAATAACCCGCAGAGTCTAAAATTGGATGGTTTAATTGTTCCACCACTTGACAAATGTTAATTCAGTGGTTGGCAAGCCTTTTTTTGCAGTATGTACTCTTCTCTTATTTGTAGACATCACTTTAAATAAAATGTACATAACATCTGCACAGGGATTTGATCCAACTTGGCATCTATCTTATGCTCGACCATTAGCTGTCATGTCATCGAGATGGTACACGTTACTATATGTACCCTTAAATGACTAAGGTATTTGAAAAAGAAGTTAACAGAACAAAAGCGTTTGGTTTTATGAGAAAAATAATGCACTTTATGAACATTAAAGCCTGAATTTATTTTGTGAACTTTTAAAGAAAGTTTCAAATCTTTATATAGTAGCAAGTAGTGAATTTGTAATTTTCTATATTGTAATTGATTTTTCGTCTCTAGGGGATAATGAAACCTGTTCCATGAGGGACACTTTTTTGTTTAGTATATGAGTTGTTGATCACAAGTCAGAGGCAGTCAGTTTAAAAGCAGCTGATTGTTTGGTATATCACTAGTTTGGCGAGTGATTGCTTTTTGTGTATTGTGCCACGCAAACTGTAATTACCCATGTTAGTTGGGTTTGGTATTCTGGTTACTGTTAAAAAAAAAAGGGTACCACTCACAAATGGTCTTTGGTATACTGAGGTAAGTCCGGGTCTGGAATCTGTGTTCTGTATCCGTTTTTATTGCCTTCTAGTGCTCTAGTTCTTTTGAAACTTATTTGTAAGAGCAGGTGGTTTCTTTTAACTAGAACTTGACGTTGACATTCAAGGAAAAGATAATTTGCCGTTGACAGACCTTCAGAGAAAATTGTTGATTCATAAAAGATTAGTAAACCTTTCATGCCAAGTGAGAATTGTAAAGAGATGATTCACCATGGCCTGTAGACCTAGTGGCTCTTTGGTGGCAACATAAAACATTCAAACAATGGAATAAACTTACTCATCATCCTGGCTCCTCGTAACGCTCTGACCGCACTGATGTATCTGATGACTATACCTCCGCATTCAGGTAGTGACCTGCCCAGCATATTTGTGCAAACGAAAATGCTTGCGTGTGTGTTTATTCAGCCCAAAGCAGAGATATAACTGTTAAATCTTGTGTTTGAGATGTTTTTAGGCTCTCTACAGTCATTCATCTTCCTCCTGTCTCCTCCTGTCATTTGATCTCACTGCTCCCTTTGCCATCTATCAGATGAAACAATGCCCAGGCTTGTTTACCAGTAGCAACTCTACTAGCAGGATATCATTTAAAGTATACTTATCCCAACCTTTGCTCCACTTCTTTAACGCATATTTAATTTGCCTTTGACTCAGGCTGTTAGAGCTGAGTTAATAGTAGTTGGCAGTAGAGAGATGGTGGTGCGTTCTGTCAGTGTATTGGAATTCAGTGGGTGTGTTGGGATCCTCTGGCGCTAAGCATTAGCGGCCGAGAAAGTCACCTGCCGGTGTTGAGGTGTTGGTGATCAAGCAACATTGGGTTCTACGTCCAGAGTGGCAGCCAGTGAGTCATCATTGTTAAATGAACGTGAACAAGTTGGAATTGTCATGCTTTAGTCAAATCAGTCACATATACTACAGAGTTTGAGAATGTGATAAACTGTACTGAATCATCTGCTTTTTGAGCTTTTGATGCTGTAAAGATATTGTCATTATTTCAAAAGAGTTGGATTTGTTGGGACTTTTCTCCAAGCAGCCTACTCTCCTGCTTATATACAGGGGTTGGACAATGAAACTGAAACACCTGTCATTTTAGTGTGGGAGGTTTCATGGCTAAATTGGACCAGCCAGGTAGCCAGTCTTCATTGATTGCACATTGCACCAGTAAGAGCAGAGTGTGAAGGTTCAATTAGCAGGGTAAGAGCACAGTTTTGCTCAAAATATTGAAATGCACACAACATTATGGGTGACATACCAGAGTTCAAAAGAGGACAAATTGTTGGTGCACGTCTTGCTGGCGCATCTGTGACCAAGACAGCAAGTCTTTGTGATGTATCAAGAGCCACGGTATCCAGGGTAATGTCAGCATACCACCAAGAAGGACGAACCACATCCAACAGGATTAACTGTGGACGCAAGAGGAAGCTGTCTGAAAGGGCTGTTCGGGTGCTAACCCGGATTGTATCCAAAAAACATAAAACCACGGCTGCCCAAATCACGGCAGAATTAAATGTGCACCTCAACTCTCCTGTTCCCACCAGAACTGTCCATCGGGAGGTCCACATGGTCAACATACACGGCCGGGCTGCTTTAGCCAAACCTTTGATCACTCATGCCAATGCCAAACGTTGGTTTCAATGGTGCAAGGAGCGCATATCTTGGGCTGTGGACAATTTGAAACATGTATTGTTCTGTGATGAGTCCACCTTTACTGTTTTCCCCACATTCGAGAGAGTTACGGTGTGGAGAAGCCCCAAAGAAGCATACCACCCAGACTGTTGCATGCCCAGAGTGAAGCATGGGGGTGGATCATTGATGGTTTGGGCTGCCATATCATGGCATTCCCTTGGCCCAATACTTGTGCTAGATAGGCGCGTCACTGCCAAGGACTACCGAACCATTCTTGAGGACCATGTGCATCCAATGGTTCAAACATTGTATCCTGACGGTGGTGCCGTGTATCAGGATGACAATGCACCAATACACACAGCAAGACTGGTGAAAGATTGGTTTGATGAACATGAAAGTGAAGTTGAACATCTCCCATGGCCTGCACAGTCACCAGATCTGAATATTATTGAGCCACTTTGGGGTGTTTTGGAGGAGTGAGTCAGGAAACATTTTCCTCCACCAGTATCACGTAGTGACCTGGCCACTATCCTGCAAGAAGGATGGCTTAAAATCCCTCTGACCACTGTGCAGGACTTGTATATGTCATTCTCAAGACGAATTGACGCTGTATTGGCCACAAAAGGAGGCCCTACACCATACTAATAAATTGTGGTCTAAAACCAGGTGTTTCAGTTTCATTGTCCAACCCCTGTATGTATGTATGTGTATATATATATATATATATATATATATATATATATATATATATATATATATATATCCTTCTGTTTATCCTACCATCTATCCATCAAGCCCTCGTTTCTAACTTATCACCAATTGGATTTTGAAGCTATCCCATCTAGAATGGATACCCAGACGATCATCTCTTCAGAAACATTCTCCAGCTAATTTTGGGGAATCTACAAGCTTTGCTAGGCCAAAAGGGAAACATAGTCATTCCAGTAAGTTTTGTGTCTGGCCAAGGTTTTAATAGTCTTGCAGTTTTCAATAGTTTTTATTTTTATTCAGTTTTGTCTTCAGATTTTTAATTCTGTTTTAGTTTTTAGTATTTTTTGCCAGTTTAGAGTTTTTGAAAATGCTTAGATTCAGTTTAGTTTTTATTAATTTCATTTATACTTTTGTAAAATGAGTTACATACCACATCCTACGGACGAGGGTTGTGCGCATGCTCCTTTACACCTTCTGAAGGTAAGCTAGGTTAGCCTTCTCGTGTGAGCTTTATAAGTGAACTTTAAGGTTGGTGGGTTTAAGGTTTTTGATTTTCCACATATTTTTTGCTGACATGACTGTAGGTGTGAACGGACTGTGGCAACACAGATAACTTGACTGACGTACCTGCCATCTGCTGGAATAAGGCAGTACAGTGGGAAAAAAAAACAACAACCCGAAACTCAGCCTCATACTACCACGCAAGACACAAACCAAAACTAAGAACATTATCAACAAAACTAAGAACATTATCTCTATAAATTCAGTTAATTTTAGCTAGTTTTGTGAACACAGTTTCAGTTAGTTTTCCTCATTTGCGAAGTCGCATTTTTATTTTTATTTCAGTTAATGGGAATGTTTTTTTTTTTTTACTTCTAGTTTGTTATTTTGTTAGTTTCCATTAACGATAATAACCTTGTGTCTGGCCTGGGGTCTCCCAGTTTTGTTTCTCACCGTACTAAAATCTCAAATTCAATACGGTTAATTAGAAAAACTCTATCATTTTCAGTAATGCCGCAGGCACAGGGTTCTTTCTAATGAAAAGCAGAAAAATACAACAGACATTATGTTCATTATCTCACTCAGGGCAAAACCATTTGGTAGAAGGCAATCCAGTACCTACTTAAAAAAAAAAAGTCTATCTTAATGGGAAACCAACTCAACAGTGGGGCTGTCTATATGTAGCTAATATACAGATGGTGTTAGCTTTTGCCATCTGCCTTGTTTACCACCTCACTGTTACAGATACAGGAGCGTTTATGACTTTCTTAAGCTGTTGTCGTTCTAGCACAGCTTGCATGAGGGCTCTGTATCCTTCCACACTTCCTCTAAATCTGCCTTATTGGCAAAATATCTCCAAACAATGCTTTTGCCTTTTCCTTGTCAGCTAAAGAGGGTCGCGAAGGCTTTTCTCTGGACATAGTTGCCATGTTAGCAGAGTTTTAAAATTCCAGCGGGAGCTCATTGTTTTCATTCTCAGTCGTGACTCTTTAGGTGAGCCTTTGTTAGTGAGGCCAAGGGCATAGTGCCGGTTTTCCTGCAGCTCTAATGTGTAAAGATGTGTACCTGGTTGGCGAGTTAAGACCTAATTTGGACTGATATTGATGGAAATTTGTGTTTTAAAAAAAATGTATTTTCTCTTTTGTGGATTATATTTGAATATCAATGATTTTGACAGTCCTACTTCCAAGAATGTATAGCTCCAGACTGCTATCATGCCTCTAAGGTCCCATAGTTGAAAAGCCTTCCTGATTTGTGCTTTATGTCCTATCCAGTTGTTGCACACACAAAGAAAACGCTGTCCAAGGTCTCTTCAGATTCATGACTGTGCATAGGATAATAAAGAATATCTATTTAAACTACCTATCAGTGTAGCTTTTATTTAGGGAAAGTGGAAGGGGTTGGGATGAGGTGAGGTTTCAAGATTTTCGCATCAGGACAGGTATGCAAAGTCTTTAAGGAATGGAAAAGAACTTCTAATGCTGAGGCCTAACAACAACACCTGCAGCCAGCTCCTTCTTGAATCTGCTTTCCGAAAATCTCCAAAGGACTATACCAAGGTGGCATTCTCATCGGATGTCTAAAACCAACTCAGCATACTCATTTTAATGAGGAGAAGCTCCCCCTGTTTAGTATCTGGGATCTAATTATTTAATGTCACGATCATATCTCATGGCCATAGTTTAGGTGTTGTCTGGTAGCTTAAGAGCACAGAACAAACTTTTTGGCTTAGGTCAAGATCAGTCTGCTGAGGAGGCTCCACTCTGTCTTTCCATCTTCTGGTCAGTTCAACATTTGTAGAAAGGACACCAGGATAAATTAACTCCTCTGTTTGAGGCATAGACAGCCTTTTTCTTGATGAAAGCCTTGACCCTGAGACATAGCGGAGCTGACTCTTATTGCAGGTATGTCATTCTCAGCTTTAAACTAATCCAGTACATTGGAGATCCAAACATTCACTCTCTTTAATAACCCAAAAATTCTCAACACTTCCCAGTTGTTTTCTCATTCCCACAGTGTTTCTGAATCAGATGGGATTCTTAGACTGATACATTCTAAGATCTGCCCCTTAGAAAATTAACTCTGATCACAATTGACTTCCACTCTGTTCTTTGACATGATTTTAAATTTCCAGTGCCTCTTGTTGCTTTTAATTTAAAAATCTGTCTGGAGTCTTGTTTTGCTTGAGTGAGCTGCTTGCTAAATATTTAATCAGGACTCTCAATTGGGTTTATTGAAAATTTCATGTCCGGCAGAATCTGTCCTTTTCTCACACTGCCTCCAGCTTATGTTTTCCTTATTTTATTGTCAGAGGGAACATATCACCTCTATGCCAGGCTATGGATGAGAAACTTGCTATTCCTTTTCTCAAAAATTGAATACTGAGATGCTGTAAAACATATCACAGGATAATATATGAACTGCTTTGTGCTACAATCACAAGCTCAGTCTGTTTTGAACTATTTAGATTTTGTGTGCGCTTTCTTTCCTTTGATCTCTTTCAATCATTGTCATTCCCTTGTTCTCTTCTCTGCACCGACTGCTAAAGCAGATTTACCATAAGCTCAGCATCAAAACCAATGTTTACTGTCCTCCTCTTGCATTATTGCATCATTTGAAAGAGTAAAAAAGCGCTTTATCAACCCTGGCAGAGGAAAATTATGAAAACACTCTTGATTCCCCAAAGATTCAAGACTTAATTTAAAATAATATAGGGCTCCAGGGCATGGTCATTTGGGAAGAATTGTTTTGCTATTCAGGAATCAGGTTGCATCAGGAATTGCATCTGGCTTAAAAAATGTCTGCCAAGTCTGTGTGCAAGTTGTAATGACCCCTGAATAAGGGAGTAGCTGAAAAGGGCATACTTTACATTTAAGTCAATGATTTAACCAAGTGGATGGTAAGTGTAATGGTTAGAGTTTAATTATTTTTATGCTCTATGTTATCAGGTTCTCTTGCCAATGGGCAGCTGAATGGCTCGGTGTTGAAGGGCTGCCACAAAGAAGATGGGTCCTTGCTCTCTCAGGGCCTCCATGGGAGCAACAAATATGGCGAGGACATTCCAGCGAAAAAGAGGTTGGGAATTTCTTAGTAATTTTGCTTTTTATTTTGGGGTGTTTACACTAAAAACACAGGAAGATGTCTGGGAAGTGATTCATAAGGGCCAACTATAAAGAAACCTTTTTATATAAATATTATTTAAGTATGACTCATATCATTGTAGAGGAATTTGGCACACTCTTCCTTCCAAGGTTACTTCAGTTCATTTGGGTTTGCAGACATTAGTTTATGTACGGTTCCCTTAAGGTCCTATCACAGCACTTTAATAGACTTGGGCATTGCAGCAGCTTGGTACTTTCCTTTTTAACCATTCTGTTCTCAATTGGGATAAATTTTTGTTCATAACCTGTTTTGTACGAAGCCTAAACTAATTTGAGTCTGGATTACTTCGGCATATGAAGGGGTTCATGGTTAACTCACTGATTGCCAGGTACCTGAATCCTGTGGCTGTAACGGGGTCAGGGTTCGCAGATCCAAATCAGCAGCCCTCCACCATCTTGCTTGATGGTTGGAATGAGGTGTTTGACTTCCACCAAAGACGGTGCAGAGAATAAGTTGTAGGTTCTTATTCTGTTATGTATAGCTTTGGTTCTTCTTTTTATTATTCCAAGGTGAACCTCTTGGTGTCTAGATATGAATTTTTATCGCTTATACTGACTTCAATTAAAAACTTTGAAACCAGAATCCTTCAGCTCCTCATTATTTTACACAAACTTTGTTTATCTTCCTATTTTCCTGCCCAACCACGCTTTCTCTGTGCAATTTATCCTCTCCTTCTCATCCGTAACTCCTGTAAGTCCCCTGTTACAACATCCCCGGCAGAATCGATGCAAAATGTTTTAGTGCATCACCGATCAGTGTGCGCATTTATAAACCAATCCTGCTCGCTCTCCTTGTCACATCTCCCTTCTCTCTCACTTGATTTGTGTGTTTTCTTCTTTCTCCATCAATGTTTTAAATTAAAATGTTTTGAAAAACTGGTTTCTATTTAACACCAGCTTGAGGGAGTTGACACACAAGTGTAAATGGCACAAAAGAATTGAGAGCTGCACACAGATGTTTAAGAGCAAATTTAATTCAATCATTTATAATTAGCCTCTTAAAAGATTGTTGCCAAGCATTTGCAAATAAATAATTGAAGACTTGAAATAGCTTGCTGCTGCAGGAGTACAATATGCTGTTAATTTCCAGCCTCCATATTTTTATTAATGCATTTTTTAAAAATGGTGTTCATGTAATGCGTGAATAATTGAAATTGATTGTGTGAAGAATAGTGATTTTTTTTTTTAAAGAGATTTGCAGGAAAACATGGCTCTCTAAATAATCTGTGGAAAAATTTAAGCTTTCAGTTCATTCAGCTAGAAGATGACACGCAGAGAAATAGGCTTTTCTGTTAAATTATGCTTTATAAAGAAGATTTAAAATGACTACTGTGTCTTAATGCTTGTGTGTTTCCCTTCACATTCATTTCGCCATACAACCTTATTTTTTAACTATTTACCCCTCAAGAAGACAATAGTAGGTGGAGGATGATTGTGTTAACGTTATTGATGTGTGGGTGTGTGTGGTTGGTAAAGCTGGACCGGGGTGAGACTTGTGGGTGAGGAGGGGGCTAGACTGCAGCAGATGTCTCTCTGTAATGAGCATACAGGCTGCATTCACTGCTTGTCAAGCACCTGCTCGGGTCCTCCGAGCTGTCATTCGATACTGACGCTTCAAAATCTCAGCGTGGTCATTACAACGCATTGGTCTTACCTGGCTCCAAAACAGGTGTCCACAGGGCTGGCTGATGATGTGTTTCAGGAGGAACTCAAAGTAAAAAAGGGGCCCTTCTGGGGTTCTGGATTCAGAAAAATGCTAAAAGTTTGATGGCTGAATGAATCGCAGAGTGAAGGAAGGCAAGGAGAAGATAAATTCTGCAGGGTTTATACAGCAAGATGGTAAGAGAGATGTAATGTTGACAGCAGTTCTGGTCAGGAATTTACATAAGCACATTATGGCCATGAATCTCAGTAAGTTTTAGGTTTTTATTGATGATTTATCCTCATACCTAGAGGGAAACATAATGAACAGTTTTCTTTAAGCCATACTGGGTCAGGTCGACCCGCTTTTTGTAGCCATTAATAAGCTTCTGGCTGGATATTCGACTTTCTTTATCAGAAATGGTTGACCTCATTTAAGTTGCTTGGTGACCTCCACTTTTAAGCTGAGTTCACAAATTTCAATTCTACTTGAGGTCCAAAATCTTTGATTCCAAAGCCAGTTCTAACATATGTTAATGGTCATTTTACTGTTGGTCTTTGGGTATTGTCCTAAGTTCAGCTCTGTAGCTGGTGATTATAGGTGAAGTTAAAGACATTTGAGGTACTGAATCCAACTCTACCACAGGCAGCGAACCAGACCCACACTATTATGCAAATACCACCATGCTTGCACGACAGTGTGTGGGGGTATGTTAATGTTTGACCCTAGTTATGAGAAATTCCACAACACATTCAGACTTGTGCATTCACATCATGCTTTTAGAAATCATTTTTTGTTTAGTCATTCCATCCCAATTAGCAAATGATTAGCCCCAAATAAAAAAATGCATGCACCCGATGACTGTGTGTAAACTCCTGCTTACTGACTACTGCAACTAAAGATCTTCTATTTAAATAATTGTTGGGTCTAAATGATGATGAAAATTAGTCTTGTCTTTACTCAGGAAAGAAAAAAGTTGTTTTATTGCCCATCCATTTTATCTCGTTTTGATAGCCTGTATTGCTCTGTTTTGTGTAGAGTTCAGCTGCAGGGCAGCCTTTTAGTAATTTCTATTACTTTGATTCACACATGCACATAAAAATTGTACAACTGAATGAAGAAAGGCTTTCTGTCTGCATGCAAAACACAAGTCTGGTCAGATACTGGTCTTGCCTTATGTCCTCTTTAAAAGGCTTGTTTTAGGTCCAGTGTATGAAGGGTGGCTCTGGTACTGTGGTTTATGGGCTGCTTGCACTGTTTCTAAACAGGACTAGCTGTGATGATGCCAGGAGCTAATTCATCTGGCGGTGGCCTATCTGTGGCTTATCTGTGTCCAGCTCTCAGTGAAAAAGGAGTTTTGTGGAGAAGATGAAGGGATCAAGAGTAGACTGCTGGGCGGGGCAGCAGGGAGAGACAGAAGGACAGGTGCGAGTGATTTTTGGCAGGAAGCACCCCCCTCTTTTATAAGTCTTTGAGATCAACTCTGTGTTTGCCTTCCCATGCTCCTGAGACTGGTAAAAAGATTGGCGGCACTCACCCTTAAACATGCCAGCTTATTGTAGCCCTCTCACGAGCATCACTTTATTCTCCAAATGGGTTTCCCCTGCCAAGCTTTGGCCTTCCAAACACATTCATATCCACCAGCTAACACCATATTTCACCATGGTTTACTGACCCAGTTAAAGTCCAGCTCAGTTGTCCTCTCCAGAATTAGAATAAAGTTCATATCTATCACAGAATAGGCCTAGTTTTTTTTAAAGGGTCGTCTTTTGTTGGCATTCCCAACACGATAAATGACTAGTCTAGCCATGAAATGCACTACTTTTAAACAAAACATTTCTCCAAATACAGTCATAATTTTCACACTTAGTCATCGTCTGAGAAAGAAAATTAGTCAGTTTTCAGCAATATTCTTTGGTATCTTAATCATGCCTCACAGCTCTTGCAGGATACTGTAACCTACAATTTCTTCTGAAATGGATGAAGTTATAAAAACATCTATGGGGTTTGCTTTCTTGTAAAGAATGGGGGTTTGAATGTTGATTTAATTAGGCAGCTTTATTTTGTTGACATATTTGCCATATGGAAGTCACCATACAGTCATCATCAAGGCTAGTTTCAGGTCTGCACCACTTAATCAGCCAGTTTTAATATGACTGGTTGTGATTGGAGACTGAAATGTCAAATGTGTTTCATCAAAACTGAAAAATGCGACTTTTGTCCCATTCTTAAATGCCTCAGATAAACATCCTGTTGGATGCACTGTGCTTTGAGTTTACTGAGGATGAGGACAACTTTTATGATTTCTTCATTTTCTGTTTCTTTTAAAACTAATGCATTTAAAAGCAACCTGCAGCAGGTTAAATTCAAACAAAGTATACACAAGTTGCTCATTAAATCATCAAAAATTTGCTAACCATTTCCATTTCAGTTTTTCATTAGATAAAGCTTTGACCTACCGATACTGATTTTTGCCAAATTGTAAGCTGTCATTAATTATTATACTAGGAGCAAAGGCGATTTCACGCTGGTTGAAAGATAGCACGGTTATTACAATCATCTTATAACAACCAATAAATGGTCACAGAGTTGACATTTTAAATTGTCTTTAGTATTTTAGCATAGCAGCGTTTAGTAAAGTTTGAGAAGGTGGTTTTTAAAAAAACAAACACATTCTTCGTATGCATTCCCAAGTTAACGATTTCACCTCAACTGAGATTTCCAAAAGGTTGCCTACATCTCGAAATTCAGTATGTCCTAGGAAAGATAGAGGTTGAAAGCTAACATGACTTTTATCTACTAAAAGTCTTGCTCTCTCCTGCAGTCTGCATGTGTTAGTCCCCAGAAGAGGAACGTGTAACCTTTAAGTTGTAGTTTTTTAGCACATTTTAGGTAATGGTCGAATCCTGATTTCAGGCTTTTGAGGTAACATAAAAATGTCCTTGGAGTGTGATTGTTTGGATCACAAGTTGAGTGGCCCTCTTGTACTTCTTAACTTGTTTGCTGCATTGTCTCACTCTTTTTCTTTCGCTCCTCACTTCACTGAACCCCACTTTTGGCTCTCTTTGAATCTGTTCTCTCTGTTGTCTGTGCCAAGACACACACTCAGCTGCTGTGGCTTGTTTTGTTTCAACTTAATGAATGCCAAGAGTGCACACACTCATACACACTTATCTAGCATAACCAATGACTCTTGTCAATAATGCATAATAACCGTTTCCATTTGTGAGGGATTACGTGCATGCGCTGTGTACGCACACACACAAACACCCACTGTGAGTATGTTTTAGGGCCAGTAAAGGCCTTAATGCGACTATAGATTTCTTTTAGCTGGCATTGCATGAAAAGTATATACAGCACAACACCTTGTTGTAGTACCAACGCCTAATGGATAAAGAAATGCAAAGCAGAGTGCTGATGTAAAACACACACACACACACTACATGTTTGACCGCTAATGTTTCATGCAATGAGTCCTTCATATATTGTGCGATGTATGTACAGAACAAAGTAGGAATTCACTAGTCAGTAGCATCTATTTGTCATATATTAACTCAAATGAAAAATAGCAACCCGTTTGACCTCAAGGCAGCCTGGACTAGCTGACTAATGACTGTTTATTTGTGTCTGGTGTGCACATGCTCAGTGTATATTTGACCCGGGTCAATAGGTCGAATCTTTGCATGTGTGATGGCCACAGGGGTGGTCAGTTCAGTTCACTGCAGTACAATCCTTCCCTTTTAATCTATAGAGACAGAAGAGCAACACACATGCTAAAAAAGGAGGGCACTCTTGCTCATCATCCATGTTTTGCTGTACCTTCCTTTGTAATTGTTGCTACGAACAGATTTTTGCATATTTCTATTAACTTTCTCTTGTGGAAATTACATTGTTAGCACTAAAAATGCAGCAAGCTTAAGAAAAATCATGTACCTGCTGATATGCGAATGGGTTTGATCTGAAGAGACACAACATTATAAATGGACAGTAAACAGCTGAGTAAATGGTGGCTTTGCTTAAAGAGATGCATCTTGTCAAGATTAATGCTCCCTTGTAAACATACATATGCTATTGTCCACATAAACACGCGTATTTGAGGCCCTTGTGGGGGATAAAATGATTCCAGGCACACCCTCACACACACATGCTTGCACAGAGCCAGCTAAAGCGAGGTAGCATTTTATCAGAACCATGTGGGCCATCTGGAACCAATTAATACAGCCCCTAAGGTACAGACTCTGGATCAGTGCTTCTCTCATCAAACTTTAACCTTTACCATGAGAGGGAATACGAAGTTTGATTGTAGTTCAGCCTCATGCCAGTATAAATCATATGGTTGGAAGAACTCTTCTTCAGTCATGTGGATTATATTTCTGTACAAGACTTTAAGATATATCCCTGCTTTTCATTCTATAGCATAGATCAAAGATTAGATGGGTTTTTAAATAGTTGTTGAGTGTTGTTTTAGGTTCTGTTGGCTGAGCACACTACTCACTTTCTATGTTTGGCTTGTACCTACTTCAAGATCAGTCTGGTGTTTCTGCCCCATTGAGGGTTCATTGAGAGCGCTTTAAAAGTGCTGCAAATTGACACGGGGGCAAGTAGCTCATGTTCCCCCTTTCTGCCCTTATCCAAATATCTGGTTGCATTGGTACAGCAAACGTTTGAAACCAAACCACACAGACTGACACACAGGACGGTCAGCTCTCTACAGCTGAGGATCTTGGCCGTGTCTAAACGGGACGTGGTGTTGCAGTAGACTGTAATGAAGTATCAGTAGTTATTGAAGAGTAATGCCTTTAACATGTTAAAATTAGGTATAGTTCTGATCAATCATTTAAGAGCAGGTGTTTGGCAGTATAAAGTCTGGGTCCTTGCATTATTAAAGTCATTGCCATGTATATGTTTGAAAGCTCTGTAGCTTTAAAATGCATCACAGCAGTAGTTTAATCAGTGTTGCATAGTGTACATTGATATTGTGAGTGTGCCACTTTACACACTCACTAAGGACATTCCTGAAACAGCAGTGTGCATTTTTCTTAACAAAGACTTTCTCAAGTCTTAACAAAAGGTCTGTGTCGCTTCAATTTTTGAAAACATTGTTTGTTTACAGCATTTTTTTCACACCTGCCTAAAACTTTTGCACAGTACTATATACATATATATATCTCTATCGATCGTACTTCTCAGTCATCAAGTTTCATCCACACTGAACTTTGTTAATATGTTCTGGGAGACTTCAGCTTTCTGTTTACGAGGCTTCTTCTCGCACTGAGGATTAGGGATGTGCACCAGAAGCGTGGCTCAGTGGTCGAGATGAAATTCTCCTTTTTTTTGCTGCAGAAATCTGCAGTGAGTGTCTGTTACTGATAAAATCTCCTTTTAAACTCAGTGACAACTTCACTTTGAGCCACCTTTTGAGAGAGGAGGCTCTACAAAAAGTTGTCAGACAATATTTGGAGAGGTCAGGTTGTTTTAGCCATGTCTGTGGAAATGGTTGACAGAAAAAAGATCGAGAGGTTTTACTTCTCACAGCTTTCTCTCATTTTTCATTCAGTATCACAAATTTCCCATCTATCTTTTTCCTCTGTTCTGCCATTCTTTGCAGGGATTATTTGCTGGCAGGATCATCAATTCTTCAGCTCTTATCCAAACTGGGAGTATGTGTATATTATTAGACATGCAGACAGGAAGAAATAGAGGGAGGAAGGGATGGATGATAGGTGGATTAGAAAGGCGTATGGACATCCTGCTGTAATCTCTATTTTGTTCTCAATGTATTGGATCTCCATTTCTTCTTTTCTCTCTGCCTTTTCTTCCCATTCCTTATAAATCAATGCTGTCTACCTAATTTTAACCCACGTGTGCCTGACCTTTCTTCTTTGGCCTCTTACCAATAAGTATCCTATAGGTCATCATGCCTGGGAAGGTGGTGTACCCTGACTTCAACATACTCTCACACACACAGGCAAAGCTCGCCAGGGCACACAGGGAGACTGACTCATGGCGGGGGGGGGGGAACTCACCTGGACTCACTTGTTTGTAAATGAGATTCAATTCAGCATTGACTTATTGGAAGTGCTTTGAAAAAATCAGAGGAAATTGATTTAAAGGTGTTAAATAGGTGTTACTATTGTTTTTATGCTCTTCATTTCCTTTCATTAGTTTTTTACCCATGCCTGATACTTTCAACCAAGAGCTGTCACCTTTTAAATAATTACTTGTTGCTGGAGTTGTAGTCTCAGCGATATGAAGTGCTGCAGCTTTATTTATCTAATCAGCTGCTTTTATATTCTCTGCAAACTCTCATATTATCACATCATCAGTGAAGCAGATCCCTTTTTATTACCTTTTCTTCAGCTGACATCTCTGCCGTCGGCATATCATTAAAAAGGAGAGACTGCGAACCGACGCTGCATGTATGATGTGCACTCTTCTACATGGGCCAGCGTTGGCTGTCTAGACAGGATACAGTCATCTCAACGCTTATCTAGCTTTTCTGTTTTCAGCTTTAATTTTCTTCCTTCTTACAGTTCCTCGTGCTCTGTTTATGTTGTCATACTCACCATTTTCCTTTATTTATTTTTGTTTGTGTCAAGTACTCTCTGCCCTTCCTCAATCCCTCCTTTCTCTTTGAGCTGACAAATCCTGTTCATCTTCAACCAAAGCCATAAAACTACCCAAAGAGGATTTTTATGGAGAGCTGAGTCCTGCTTCTGCTTTCATTTTGATGCATGCAAACATGCATTTTACATCTGCATTAAGTTCATGGTGCTTTAAGACGATTTATATCTTTTACAAGAATGAGAGGCAGACACAAGCAGCAAGTAGCAGCTATGGCATTTAGAAAGGGCTATAGATATAGATATGAGAAACATTTAGTTATTAATTTTATTGATTAGCTTTTCAATTATCTCTTTATAATTGCTCTGATCTGTCGTGACATTAATTAAAAACATCAGTTGTGCAAAAAACAAAAAAAAAGAACATTTAATTTTCCTGCTTTTACAGAGCAGACTTGCTGCTGACCCAGACCCACTATACTGTTTGCCTAGACTGCCAGGACATGAGACAAAAAAGGCCAAGTAATGTTTTTATAAGCTAGTCTTTAGTAAGAAAAAAGATGAAGGTTGAATTGGTACATGACCAGCGAAAGAGAAATGCACTAAGTTCATCACTTTTAATAAATATAACCTCTGCAGTCGCTAAATAAGCAAGTCCACTGTTAGTGTTGATGTTGCCTATCCAGATAAAACGTGTTTTGCATGAAAGTGAACAAGAAAAACACTTCGCTGTGGTTAGGAATAAATAAGTGTAATGTTTTGAAATGTTAAAGGTTCCTGGAGACATGTTTGTCACATATCAGGGGTTCACTGTGTGTAATTCCCACTCTATTTCCTCTCCTTCCTCCTCATTTATCTTTAGTGCACACTCTCTAAAGTTCCTCTTCTTACAGTCACGCAAACCTCCACGTTCCCAACTTCCCGTCTGCCTGTCTCACCCCACCCCCAATCATGCACACTCTTTAAGGATGTACTTCAGGTTTTGGTCACTTTCTTGAGCTCCAGGGTTGGTAGCATTGTTGTTGTCCTGCAATAAGAAGGCCTTTCTGTAAAAGACTGGGAAACTTTCCAGTGTGTTGCCATTCTCTTGCCCAATGACCCCCTAGAGATGGGCACAAAAAGCACAGTCAGTGACAATACGTTCTTTATATCTCTAAAACACAGGTCTGAAATGGTGAAAGGGTGAATTGATGACAAAAATACTGTTTGTTTGTGTTCAGATATTAAAGATCTCGGAGTAGACAAAGTACAAATAATTGTCTTGCCCTCCTAGTGTTGAGGTTCGGTCAACGTTTGAGCAATCATTTCTCAATTTCTCACATATTGAGTCCATGTCAGGGCAGGAAATTGACACGTTTTAACTCGGCACTGTTCTCTGATTGGAGTGTAATCGGAGCTCTAGACCTCTCAGCGGCTCCTCCAAATGCACCACGAGTGCTCTCCAGACATGATCCTATCTCCTGTTTCCTTGGTCCGCTCCGCAGCAAATTGACAAATAACACCAGGATATCATATTGCTTCTATCACTACTCCTCAGCATTTATACTATAGCACACACACACACACACACGCACAAGAAGCAGCACTAATCGATTGAGGCTGCCTGCTGGCCCGTGTGGCCCCTGATTGTCTGGGGTGTTTGTTCTTTGTGAGAAACCACGTCCACATCCAGGTGTGTGAAGGAGACATGGCCTTTTTTTCAGGCACATGCTTCTTTTAATAGTCTGCTCTTACTCTTGCCTCGGTTGACATACACTGAGAACTACAGAGAAAAGAAACGAGCAGAGAGATTTTGAAGGCTTTGTGTGCCAAGATGATTTGCAAGAACAATGTAGAGGCAGAAAAGAGAGCAAGTAGGTGGAAAATGATCAAGATATACAAGGAAGGTGATTTTTTTTTTAACCTTCACCACAAAATAAATCCAAATGGACCTAAGCAAAGAAGGTGAAATACAGGGATAAGTAAAATTATATCACCAGCTGAACATTAGCTGTAGGGAGGAAGGGCATTGTTTTATTGACCTGCTAAACTACATTGGGCTTAATTATTAACTTGTCTGTGTGTTGTCATAAAATAAATTTGTGCAAGAAGTCCTGAAGCTTGAATTTTCCAGCTTCAACTTGTTTTCTGCCCCCTCAGGCCTCGACTCCAGGCTCAGCGGAAGTTCGCCCAGTCGCAGCCCAACTCGCCCAGCACTACACCTGTCAAAGTGGCCGACACAGGCGGCATGAACGGCAGCCTGTCCACCGCTCCGTCAACGTCCCTCTCGTCACTCTCCTCCTCTTCCCTGTCCTCCTCCTTCCAGGACCTGTCCCGGCGCAAGCCCAAGACGGAGGACTTCCTCACCTTCCTCTGCCTCCGAGGTAGGAAGCAGAACAGAGGAGCAGATGGAGACATTATTATATGCACACCCACAACCAGCAGCAGAGCAGGAAGAATGCTGTTGAACAAGATAGCTGCAGATACAGCTTGTTCTGATATTTCACACTGTTCCAAGTTACAGGTCTTTATTAAACAGGAGCTGCACATTATGACTAAGGGTTTGAAGGCTAGTAGCATGAATGGATGGTTGTGTAAGCAAATCAAATGCATTAATAAGCTCTCATTTAAGTTTTGATCGCCTTCACCCAAACATGCACTCACACAGAACTATGCACGTAGTGATACCAACTACGTTCTAGCCTAAGGCTGAGATTATCCTGCGTTTCATCAGCTTACACGTCCCCCCCCTCCTACTTTTCAGCAAGTGTCTGTCTCTTTAACACCCTGCCTATCACCCTCTACTACAGCAGCTGTTCGTACATGGAGTATTCGCACTCACCCCGCTCTGCAAACACTACACAGGTTCATTGACACTATGGCACACCTTCAATGTCAAATGAACTGTAAAAGCCACGGCGCAGCTATTAGCAGCTGAATTAGTTTTCTCAGTGTGTTTGTGTGCTGCGTGCTCTCTCGCGCAGCAAAGTTGCTGATTGAGAAGGGTTTTAACAGGAAGAACAATTCGACACCAGAGCACATCACTCACCCGTATCACATCAGTGTCAGTACGCCCAAGTAGCCCAGTCCCCACTAGACAATCATGGTAATTGAGGTCCAGGTCTTCTTTTCTTTACAGTTAATGGAGGTGTTGTGTTACAGCCAGAGTGGGCCGGTCTGTTGCCAGGATGCTGCAATAACGTACTTAATGTACAGCCTCTTTTAGTTCCTCCTGCAAATGTTTCACTGCTTAAACCCCACATAATGTCCAGTTCACTTTTAAAGGGGACCAGTGTGTGTTCCAACTACAGTCACTGGAAAAGATGAGGGAACCCTATGAAAGGCTGTTTTTCAAGCACATTTGGATATATGAATATTTGAATAAAATCTCTACAATCACACAAACGCGTCTTATATCAGGTGCACATGATTAGAACATTACTGCTCATTATTTTGAAAGTAGTTTGCCGTGTTTAACCCTCAGAGCCTTAGTTTGGTGTGCTGCTGACGCCATGGTGAGGTCCAGAGAGCTGTCTGAGGCCTTCAGAAAGAAGATTGTAGCAGCTTATAAGTCTGGAAAGGGATTTAAAGAGGTTTCAAGAGACTTTGAAATGAACTGTTCCACTGTCTGGAAAAAAGAAGGGAAAACATTCGCCACAAAAAACATGCCCATATTGGGCCGTTCAAATAAGTTCACCCTGAAAGTAGACCCCAAGATGCTAAAACAAGCCTCCGAAAACTCTAAAATTGAATTACAGGACCTGTTGAAGAAGAACCAGACCCTAACTTTTTCTTCAGTTAGAATGTAAAGTTTGTTACCTCTAGTCTGATTTTCAATTTATTACCATCGAGTTGTTGAGAAGGTCATGTGAGTTTGGTTGGCCACATTTTTTGTGGATCTCCAGAAAGCTCCCAAAGACTTCGAATTACATTTGCAAAAATTAAAGCAGAACCGACCTTTGGTTAGTGGTGGATTTAATCGAGCAAATTGTCTTTTGAAATTTTTAAGTTTTTACCTTTTTGTGGTTTTGAATTTTGCAAACCATTGCCGACATATTTTAAAGGAAGTTAAATCGCTTAGGAAAATGGAGTTAGCTCTTTTGCTGCGACTAGACGAAGGTTGTTTTCTTAATAAGAATTTGACTTTTTCTTTTACACCATTTGAGACAACAACTGTTTTAGATACTCATATAAATGCTCTTAATGACATAAAGGTTTTTTTTTTTTTCCAAACATCTCCCCTTTAAATTACTTGAGCTACCATGCCTGTGACTTCTCTATACGATCTTAATGCTATCCAGGATCCTCTTTTTCTCACATCAAATTAATTTACTGCACTCTACTTTACAAAGTATTCGAAGAAATGCTAAAAGTGGACTTCAAATGCAGATGAAACAAATTCATCTTACTTTCTACTGAGATGTGTTGCACATATGGTGCTATTCTAAGGAGAATGATCCCATTACTGGGCGTCATTTAACCTCAGAGGGCTCATTTACGAACATATAATAGGTGGTTGCTAAATCTGACTAAAATCTTTTGGTGCCACGAACTTTGATTCAGATTTACAGGCCCTGGTGCATTTTGCAGAATGTTGGCTGTGTGTGGAAAAGTGATTCATCAGAATCATTTTTGCTCCTTTGTAAGCTCACATCTAGTCTGAGCAAGCCAGGTCTGCTCTATGGTGCTTTGCAACTAATGCTAATTTCAGAGGAAGGCTGTCTGACTAACAATGCAACACCTTTGTGCCAAATACGGTACTCCCTTCCTTATATTTTTAGGTATTTTTGACTAGAAGTCTGCCGTGTGTTGGCTTTCTCTGTTTGCCATGATTCTCCTACTCTCTTTTGCCTTTGGCCTCTCTGGTGACCCACATGGAGAGACCCTTACTGAGACGAGGGACATGGGAGAATGTCAGCGCAGACCCTGAGGTTCAGCCTGCGACTGTGCGCGTTCAAGCAGGGTTGTGGCTGCAAATGCTTATCTCCTCTGTGTCGCTGTGTGCATTCAGCGTATGAGGATATTGGTGTTGATCTATGCGAATTGATGCACGTCTTTAATGTTGTGAGAAAACTCCCCTGAATGATTCAACAGATCCGACCGTCACTTGTGTTGTCCATAAAAATGTCCAGCAGTATCAGAGTCTTTCTTCATCTTTTGTATCTAGTTTTGGCTCATTTTTTTTTTTTAATTAGTTGAAACACAGTGAATGAGTGACACTTCTACCCTGAAAACGCCATCGATAGTGGTTTCTGGGATATGTCTCAGGTCAAACGTTCACATCAGTGTGTAAACACTCGGCCCCCCATACCCACACCACCCCCACTGCAGTGTTTGCTTATCTTATCTGGCAAACATTACACATCCACCCAAAAGGCTTTAATCCATCATTCCGGCTGACGGCTACATAAAAGCTGTCAGAATGTGAAGGATTAGTTGGTGATAAAAGTAAGCAGCTAACTTTTTCCCCCTTTTTTGTTCAATCTAAGCTTTTTTTATTACTATTTTGCGATCTTTATCCAAACCCATGATGGTACTGGTGAAGGCTTATTAAATGACAAGAAAAGTATTTTTTTAATGATCATAACCCTGATGCAACGTGTGGATAATCCCAAAGAGTAATTCTACTGAATAAACAGATATACATCATGCATGTTCTCCCTCCTGCACTGTTCAGGCTATATATTCTGTATTTATCTGGTGTTTTCTTTATTTCTCCCGCAAATACACACATCCTTGCAAGCCAGCTGGAGTCGGTCCCTCCCCCTGTGAGCTCAGGATGGTGTTTATGTGTGGTCCGCGCCTGTAGCTGGCCTGTTTATATCCATGGAGAAAGCCATTTGGGTAGTAGCCAGACAGTCTGCCTCTGGTCCTTTTGGCCTCGGGTTAAAGCAAAGGTGCAGCGCTGCTGACGGCGAGGTGGGGACAGCACTGAGGAGATTAGAAGGAGTTTAACTTTTTAAACCAATTTTGAACACGACCGATGAGGGATGCAGTGGAATTCTTGGTGATTTTAAAATAATTCAAACTGAAGAATAGTAGGAAATCTCAGACAAAGGATTAACGATCAGAATGAATAAACAGAGGTCTTTCGTTGTTGTTGCTGGTGCAATTTCTATTGTATAGTTTGTTTCTGGTGTTGAGTATCTGCACCTCGGCAGTGTTTATCCTGCTGCATCTTTGGCTGCCTGGTCAGCCTGTCAACCCCAGAGAGGTGCCTCTCAGGTGCAGTGAAGCCAATCCTGCTGCACTGCTTACATAACCTCCCAGCACTGACCTAGTGAACCAAAGACCTTTAGTTCTGTTGTTATCTGTTTGTATTCGGCAAATTCTCCTGCCATGCTATTCTGATTCCTGTACATAAATGCTGCAACAAATTAGAATTAATCTGTGTGTAAGAAAATCTATGAAAACAGCTGTTTGGATCCCCGAACACGTCTTTTACACCTTGAAACATGGTCATGTCAGCTTTATGCTGTTGGGGTGGAAAGGTGGATGGAGCTAAATACAGGACAGTACTATAAGAAGAAATCTGCAAAAGACTTAGGGCAGATGTTCACTTTCAGGGACTTTTCATCATCTTTTAGAATTGCCTTGTCAAAGTTAAGACCTAAATGTAATAGAGAATCTGTTAATGCCCACAAATGCCCACAAATGCTATCCGTCTAATCTTAGAGAGCTTGAGCAACTTTGCAACTAGAAGTTGGCAATCAATCTCTAGATAAGCAGAGCTGGTGGAGACATAACATAAAGAATCATGTCTGTAGCGGGAGCAAAAGATGGTCCTACAAAGTATTGACTCTCGGGGGTGGAAAATAAATGTTCTTCACACTTTTCAAATTTTTATTTGTACAAACAATAAATTAATCAAATATACTTTTCCTTCCACTTCAATTCTGAAATACTCTGTTGGGCTATAACATAGGAACCCAGTAAATTACATTAATGTTAGGGGTTGTTTAACTACAAAATGTGAAAAAATGCAAGCGTTATAAATATTTTACATGGCACTGTAAATTGTAAGGTTTTCTATTCTTTGAAGACTATATTTTAACTTCCAGGAACAGTGCAAAGCCTTTCAAACATTCGTTGCTGCTTTGACAACTCAATTCTCTGAGGAATACGCTGCTTCTGCCCCGCTTCAGTATTTGGATGCTTTTAGGCTAGAACCTGAAAACTCCATGTTTGCCTGCAGTAATGACTTTGTGTTATTATTCAGTACAGCACTGACTCATTCGGACTTGTCCTCGAAAGCATAGCCACTTTGAATGTAACTAATGGCTTTGCTGAAAGTAAGGAGTTTATTTTTGGTAAACTGCCATTCTTCATAAAAATGATGAAGAGTTTCTCTTTTCTTGCCAGAAAGCCTGTTCTTGTGTCTCTCCTACTCTCCCGCCAGACAGCGTTCTTACTTCCCTGCACTTAAATTCGGTTCTTATTTGTAAGTCATCACATCTACATGTTCCCATGGTGGCTAAACCAACCTGATTGACTATTAAAATTGTCCCCATTGTTTCACTTCCAGTTAAGGGGACAAAGGAAGGGTGGCTTGAAAAAGGAAGGGTTTGTAATTATGGCCCCCCCACCCAAGAGCCCCGTTAAAAATGACAATCCTAATAGAATCTTTCAGACCTAATTATGACTTGTCTGGCCAGAATGAGGTGGATGAAAAGCTGGTGTAATGGGATTGTAGTAGAAATGAGCATTTTTGAACAAAAAAAAATCCACCCATAATTCTGTACGTGTATTTTTTGTATGCGTTTTCTAATGCCTAACAAATTCACTCAACCAGTTCAAAGGAAAGGGGTTGAGAATTTTTGGTAACACCCCCATTACAAATGTATGCGATCCCTTAATAAAGGATGACTGTGGTCAGTACTGGACTGTGGAAGGAGGCTGGAGTACCCAGTCATGCTGTTAGGTTAACTGGTCTCTCCGAGTTGCTTTCAGGGGTAATTGTGTGTGTGTGTGTGTGTTTCTGGTTGTTTGTTCGATGTGTCTGTGTTGCCCTGTGGACTGGCGACCTGTCCAGGGTGTACCCCGCCTCTTCCCCCAATGACTGTTGGAGACGGCCACCACTTGTCTTTCTCTTATTTTCTATTTAACAGGAACAATTATCATCCCATACTGCTGATGACCTTGCAATTTATCTGTACAGTCTTAATATTAATAGTTCACACAGTTTATAAATGCTATAACAGGGCAATTATATTTCCTCTATTATGCACATTTTCATTTAAGCACCTTTGCACCCTGCAGCCCAGAACACCCTATGTTTTACCTCAGGTTACCCTGCAGTCTGTTGCCATTGGCCTGCTGACCTCTTCTCAGAGCAGTAAATTACAACCATTTAGCTAATGAAGGCAGTCATTAAAAGTTGATTGCACCAGTCTGTGTGCTCCGTCATTGTGTATATTTTCAGTCTCTGCTGGATCTTTGGTGTGTGTTACTGCCGTCAGGGCCATGTGTGCTACCTTTTTGCATCTTTTGGTTAGACTGTGCTATAACTCAGGAAAATAGTAATGCGGTTCATGTTCAAGCATATCTTATTTTGCATGTTGTATGTAGAGAAACTAGAAATGAAGGATGTAGCTTCTTGTTTTAAATTAATGTATCATAGCTTATGTTTAGATTGAAATTTAGGGATGTCTTGATCTGATCTTAGGGTTTATTTTGGGATCCTGAAGAAGGCATTTCTATTAATGGTAATGAAGACAAAACTCAAGTATAGACACTCGTTGGTGTTATTGTCTGTTATTTTTTGAAGATACTACTAGTGACCTGGGCTCTCACGTTTTGTGGGGCTATTTCTTTTAAAAATCAAGGTCTATTTTTTTGTGAATGGCTGTACCACAGCATTATAGGCCATGCATATTACTTTATCTTATGAGTTTAAGGGTTCCCTAACAACAATGTTTATAAATAAATTTTTTACCCTTTACATTGACGTTCACAATGAAATGGAGACTGTGTCGGCTCCTGCAGCTCACCGGTTTGTTTCTGTCGTGATCATCTTTTACATCATAAAGGGAAGGCATACATTTTATTAAGCAGGAGAAGAACTTTTCTTTAACCCTTCTGCAGTCCTAGCTAAGTACAGAGTGAGGCAGATGTCACGGGAGGTGCCAGAAAGAACTACATGTGGGGTTGCTCTGACCCCTGCAGGACCAAAAATCTAGGGCAGTGGTCTAGGGCAGTGGAAAATGCGATGTGGAGAGCTCCCTTCAGCCCGGCGTGTAGGAAAACCACTAAAGAGACGAGGTAAAACTCGACTAGCGCACACGGGGTCCGTGTGACCCCTCCATGACTGCGGGAGGGTTAGGTTTTGTCAAGATGTGATAAACTGGCACCAGTTTATCGCTGATCCCACCAGTGGGAGGGGTCAAATGGCACAGCTGAAGCACAGCAAAGATGGAGATGAAGAGGACAACTTTCATCCTATGTCCTACGAATACTCCTAAGGGATGTTCTTTTCCATTTTCTTTACCTGCAAAGCCAACATTTTGCAGCCAAATACATCTGTATTCCTGAATTAAGACCAGAGTCACTAAATAAAATCTTAAATGTTAAATCTAATTCAAACTGGTAAAACGTACACAAACTGAGTACACTTAATAGAAGCTTTGCCTGTCTCGCTCATTTTAAAGATTTGTCTAAACAGATTTGTAATGAATTCCTTGTATAACGTTGCTGCTAATTTCAGGCTTATTTGCATATATTTATGTATAAGATGTATCTCTTCTGTTAGACATGTAATTAATCCAGTGCCCTCAAATTTGTGTTATCTAAATTGGCTTTATATGTATTAAACGTGTGAAATCTAAGGCAAGCATTTAGTCTTCTCCAAAACCAGTATGCTAATTAAATAAAAGGCTTAATTCATTATGTGCTATTTTAAGTACTCTGTATAGTTTAATACAGGCCAACTGAATTCAGCCTTTTTCTCAGAGGCTTAACAATTATTTTAATTGGCTTATAATCACACATTACTTTCCATTAATGCGCTTTTAAACACTAAGACCCCCTAAAAGGGTAATAAAAACCACAGTAGTTTCTCCTGCTATGCTATCGATTTAGTCATAAAGGCCTCACAACTTCATAAAATCCACAGTTTCCTGCTCACAGCCAGATTTAATCAAAGCTGTGAGAACGTTGCATAACCACACATTCTTATGAAGTACAAATCGGCGATTCCTAACACCCGATTATAAAATTTGAAAGAGGGGAAGAGTCTGTTCCTTTGCTTTCTCTGTGGTGCCTTACAATTAAAAGAAACAGGCTATGTTGCTGTTTTTAGTTTTTTTTTGTGGAGAAATCTTTGGGGTTCCTCATGATTCAAGCATTCTTCTATCAAGCTATCATGCAAATAAACAACAGGATGAGCGTTAAACTCCAAAGAAATTTCCACCTTGACCTGTCTTTTGTGACGTGAACCAGACTCGTTGCTCCAAAGCCCACTTTTTTTATTCAGAAACATTTTTAGATGTTTAAGTTGTCGTTGATGTATGTAGCAACCCTTATCAGTTTGCTGTAGATAAGGTGAAATGTTGTTTGGAAGATCTCACACCCGTGAAGCTCTCTTCTAGTTTATTTTTGAGTAAAGCTTTACTCCATTTCTGTGTTTTCCACCTATATTTGATGTTTGCTTAACTTTATTCCGTAACTTTTTGTGCGCTCCGTTTTTACATTAACAACCTGGTTCTGAGGGCAAAGTTTAGAACCTCCAAACATCCAAACCTGGGGTTTATAGAGACCACCGCCACTGTCCTATCTCAAGGTGACCTCCAGCAGTCAATGGAAGAATTGCTGTCCTCTGTGTTTAAATGGTCCTTTATAAAAGGAGGTGCATTAGGGAACTGCGTTTCTGTGGGTATGCAGCCAGCTCAGTGAGCATTGGAAAAATATAAGACTTGTTGTCCTGGATGGATTCTTATGTGAAATTCGGGCTGATTCTCCCATTTTCCTACATTAATCTCCCCTTTCAGATGAACATAGGTCATAAAAGTCTGAAGGAGACCATTGAAATAACCTTCCTCTCGACATCTAAGTGTCATTCCTGATAACCTTTAGGACTTTAAGCAAATTGAGTTCTTACAAACAAGAGCACATGTCTTTAGATTAACTCTTCCTCCTAATGGTTTGTGTTGTGGCTTAGTAGTTTGTCTGTCTTACTTTCTTTTGAAATGCTGATTTTTAGTAAACGGACAGATTTTCCATGTTGATCCTTCAGTATATATTAATATAATAAAAAAAATATAGTAAATCTCTGCTTCTTAATAAGTGAAATTTTTTAAGTAGCTCATATCCGCTACAATATATACAGGTCAAATTTACAAAAATCTTTTACATCTGTCCAACTAAAAATGCAGTTAACTCACAGATTTATTAGTAGAGCATTATGAGATTTATTAATACGGCTGTTGGCTCTTTGACCTTTTGTTTGGGGCTTACTGAGGGTAACGTTGGAGGCCATCTGCTGCCAAAAACAATTCACCTCCTCTGTGCTCATACTGTGCTGCATTTCTGAGAGACGATGGTGAAAGTTATGGGTTGTGACGGGAAAAGGAAACCGGGAGAACGGCTTTCTTTTCCAATAGGGCCGGTAATTGACTGTAATCCTGTTTGGAAGAGTGAAATAGACAGATTTGGGATTGGCTCTGCAGCAAGAGACTTTTACAAGTAATGTGAGCACATGTACATAATGTATGTCTCAGAACTGTCAAAAGCTGGAGCCTCTGTGGAAAGATACTGCTTGTTGCTTACTGTCAGCACTCTGGACCCAATCAGCTATCAGTTAGCTATCAGTCAAAATTTGTTCTCCTTTTCCCTCTGCTCTGCGCTGGACTGCTTTCATTGCCATGCAGCGTCGTTAGAGAAATAAGTTGGCTCAACGGAAATGCAGGAAAAACACCAGAAACAATGGGCACTGTGAGTGTCAAATTAGAAATGGAAATTCTTCAAATGCAGCTTATCAGAAGAAGATTGGAAAATGCTAGTTGTGCTGGCGTATCCAGAAACAATAGAGCTGCCAGCAGACTAACATTGTGCCGTGCATGTCCTTGATTATGTTTGTGCATTTAACTGTGAGTGTAACAATGGTGCCGCTCCGTTCTGAGCGGCTCGGAGAGCATCAATGGACCACCAGCTGGGATAATAACAGATTAAAACCAGCAGCACAATCAGCATTACTCTCAAACCTCCGAGGGACTTATTTTTATGTTAATGTTTTAACACTGATGTTGATCCATTTGGAACATTTCAGATTACAATCAAAAGGGATACCTTTTTATGTCCTAACAGCTGTAGCATGTTAACATAGACTTTTTGGCCAAATCTGCTTTTAGGCCAGATATTTTTTGTTTCACTCGCTCTGACTTTATGTTGGTGTTCCTGTGCCGCCGTTTCCAGGAGGAAGGAACTTGATTCACCTTTTTTTCAAGATTTGCACAAGCATGCAAAAACATGCATGTTTGGAAACATGTTTGTTCCTCCAGATATTATTCACTCTTCCATTTATTCGCCCGTCCTTCCATTAGTTTGTCCAACCATTGATTTTTTTTCATCAATCCATCTGTCTGTCTGTTTATCCATCCTTCCACCAATGAGTTTTGTCCAACCATATATTCGTCTGTCCATCCGTCCTTCCGGCCATTACATTGTCCATCCATCTATACATCTGTTCGTCCATTCGTCCACCTCTGTGGAAATATTTGCCATGAATAAAAAGTTTTGTATTTATAATTTGATTAAAAAACTAGGAATTCTTGGAGTTGGTCTCATCAAGTGTTGAGTTTTTAACATTGAAAAATTTGTAGGAACCCCTCTTATGTTCTTGTTTTCCTTCTACTTCTCTGTGCTCAGGTTCCACTGCCTTGCCTAGTAACATGGCCTACTTTGGAAGCTCCCAGGAGGAAGAGGACCTGGAGGAGGAGCAAGAAGAGCAGGAGGAGGAGGTGCGGAACAACGCTGGAATCCACACTCATGGTGCAGGAGGGAGCAGCCAAGCCTCTGCCTCCTCCTCTTGCAACTCTACACCTCGCAAGGGCAAACTCCCCGCCAGGCAGCCGCTCAATGGGCACGGTAAGGGCCAGAACTGGAGCTGGGAACAAAGCGTGCCATGTTGTTATGACTAACAAATGTTGAGTTCACACACCGGACCGCAGGTTTTCAGTTAGTGTAATGTACCACAAAGATCCCGGTGAGAGGAGTTAATGAAGGAGAGAAAGACCGGAGTGAAGCAGGTAGAGAAGAGCTGAAAGAAACAACAAAGAAAAGAACGACATACAGGCAGAGGTTATATACCTCAGGAATGACTAGAGCCGACTCGAGAGTTCAGAAGCATACTATGGATCATAGACAGACAAAAGACAGACATCTAGTTCTTGTCCTCATTTGTGTGCATATGTTAGTTTGCACATGTAAGCAGATATCTGTTTGCACTTCTGCTTTGAACTGTGGCGACAAGCATGCTGCATAGAGCTGCAGAGAAGCGCATCAGTTCTTTCCACCCCAATTAACACTTATCTTACTAAGCCCTAACAAGGTGTTTATGCACACATTGCAACAGCTGGTCAGGACCCCAGACACACACATGCAACACACTACCAACATATGTACACCCCTAGGGGGCATCGCAGACATTCAGATGAATGCACACAGTTTCACACGCAGCGCACAGCATGTAGAAGATCCCACACAAGCAAATCTATGCTGTAAAAACCACTGTCCTCCTAATATTATTGTTTTAAAGACTGGGCTGTCAGGTCATTTAACAGAAAAAACAACCTCAATGTTGCATTTCCAGTAATAAGTCTGCTTGGTGTGTAATAGTAGATTTAACACTTGCTAAACTCATAAGTGGTTTTCAGAATCGCATTGGGCTGAATATGCATTGGCCAGTATGAGATTCACATGATATGATGACTTTGAGTAAAAAAAGCCACTTTATAACAGTATTTACACACCGATTGTTTAACATAATCTAACTGCCGCTTTTTTAAATTTTTTTATTCTGATTAATAGTGTGAGAAATTCAAAAAACTGGTGAAGGAGGGGCAATTCTGCCTCATTCTATGCTGCATACAGTCAGGGAAAACTCCCATACTTGCAGTTCTTTTTTCTGGAGTCTCATGAAAATCACTTCAAACTGAATCCTGTAACCTGCCAATGCCTTTAGTATACACCTTAAAGCGTTTACTAAAGTGAACCAGGAAGTTCTTCCTTTAATCCAATCATTTCAATGTAACAAGGGCTAAATTCTATATTACCTCCAATTTCCTTCACTGACTTTTACTCCTTCCTTAGTGTGTTAAATGTACCCCCCCTCACAGGGCGTCCCCTCAGCTGGAATGTAGAGGAGTTAACTAAAGAGAAAGATTAATGGGATTAAGAACAAGGTGAAAATGTCATATAGATTTGTGAGTTTGAACTCTTAAAGACCCAGAATCGGCCTTACTACTTAGATGCATACATCCTTCCTAGATCCTAGATAACATGTATCTGCTGCCTAAAACAAGAAAACTGTCCATGAAGTGCAAACAAAAGGACAGTGAAACGTGCATGAACAGACCCAGGCTTGCTTCGTGCACGAGGACAGCATATTCTCATTCTCTTATCTTGCACATAAACACTGTTTGCAAAGCAACTTGGTGCCTTTGCTGTGATATGCTGAATAAATAGATAAGGAAGAAAACACGCAGATATGCTTTGTAGGGGACAATAGAGATGAATGGGGTTAAGGACACTGAAATGGACATTTGTGTACCCGAGAGCTGACAACATTTAAAAAGGCACGCTCACTTTAGTGCGTCTTGCTGAATTAGGACTGGTGTCAAATGGGACACTTTAATATGCAGCTGGGCTCCTGTCCAACAGGAACACTTATATTAGCTCTTAGGGAGAAAAAGAAGGTAGGAAGCCAAAAGGAGGATGAGGGTAATTGAGAAAAAAGAGAAATGAAATTGGTGAAAGGTTGAGAGATGTTTTATTCAGGGAAGTAGCAGGAGACAGGAAATGCTTTACACTGTAGGTCATTCATCAGCGCTCCCTCTTTCTACTATTTCTCTTTTTGGCCATCTGCCATGTTGACTCAGCTAAATTAAACAGCTTTTAATGGGGCCAGTTTTTTTGCTGAGCTCACTTCTCAAAATGTCAGGATTTTTCTCTTTTTCTATCCTGCCAGGGGCACCAAGAGACATCCAGACGCTCAAAGGTTTTAGGTGTGGATGCACACATGCACTGTATGTCCTCTATGCATTCTTACATCAAAAGGCTTAAAGAAGGAGGCCTATTTAGGGTGCATGTGGCATCACCGACAAGACTCAGAAGCCCATTTTGAACAGCTTCATTGACAAGCAGCATAAAGACATCTTCATGCACTCAGTAAATCATGTTCATTCTAGAGAATTTGTCACTTCCTGCTATAGGATCGTTCCACATGAAAAAATGTACGGATTTGGTCTGTTGGCTTTTTTCTGCCTGGTTCAAGAGGCTTAATATCTTTACATTTGCTACAAAATAAATGGAGCTGTGTTAACTGAATTCTGGCCTGGTGAACTGTTAGCTCCTCTCGGATCGAAGGAATAATTATAAGTGGTTTTAACACATTGGTATTTTAAGGCCTAACGTCTAAATGGTTCTAAATGGGTCTGTGAGAAACCCCTAGCTGATCCAGTAACCTTTTTTTGCATTTTGTCACGCTACAACTACAAACTTGTATTATATTGGGGTTTTCTGTGATAGACCAACACAAACTGGTGCAAAATTACAAAGTGAAGGGAACAGATGCATGATTTACAAAAACTTTTAAATAAAAAAAACAAAAGATGTGGCATCTATTTGTATGCAGCCTTTGTGATGATCCTAAAAAAACAAGACTGTATTAACCAGAGAACTGTTGAAAAGGCAGGGTAACTCTGGAGAAGCTGCAGAGATCCACAACTCAGGTGGGAGAATCTCGCAACATGATAGCTATTAGGTGTAAACTCCCAAAATCTGGCCTTCATGGAAAAGCTGCAAGCGGTTGTTCAAAGAAATCCGTAAGTCACACAGCAAACACGTGGAAGCTGGAGCTCTGGTCAGATAAGACGAAAAAATGTAATTGTAATTTTTTGCCCTCATGCAAATCATTATTTTTGGTTAAAAAGCTAATTTTGCACCCTTAAAACACGATCTCCACCATGAAACGTGGTGGTGGCAGCAGCATTATGCTGCAGCAATACTTTTGTTCAACTGGGACAGGGAAGCTGATAGGTGATAAGAAGATGGATAGAACTTAATGCAATGCTGGAAGGAAACCTGTTAGAGACTGCAAAAAACGTCACCATCAAGTACGACAACAACCCTAAACATGGTGGTTGAAGACTTACAGCTGTAAATGCAGCAAAAAGGGCTTCTACTAACTTTGTTGGTCTGTCACAGTAATATACATTAAAGGTTTCAGTTGTAACTTGACAAACTGTAAGAACATTCAAGAGCTGTGAACATTTACCTTCTCAACAGTAGCTAAAAATTTTAAAATTTAAAAAATTTCTGTTCAAGCAGTTTACTCTCTATGCTAACTTTCACTTCCTAAAATTCCCGGAAGTAACGTAAGAGACAGTTCCTTCAGCTGTCAGACCTCTTTCTTGCATATCCACCTCCCATCAAAGCATCTGGGGGCTATAACCTTTGTTACTTTTAAGGTCAGGCTTAAACATTCCTCTAGCGCGAAGGTTATATTTGATGCTTGTGTCTTTCTCCTACCCTCCCAACCCTCCAACTGGTCAAAAGCAGATGGCTGCCTACCCTGAGCCTGGTTCTGCTGGAGGTGTCTTCCTGTTTAAAAGGGAGTGTTTCATTTTTATTGCCTGTGTTCTCAGTGCAAGCTCAGGATGGGGGATTGAATCGAATCAAGCGTTCGGTGCAATCCGTTGGTTTGCTTTGCTTCTGCAAGGCTGCTTAAATAAATGCAATTATATGGAATTGGATTGAAGTAAATTGGATCAAAATGTGTAATTTTGGATTGAACCGTATTCTACTGAATGGATTTGGACTCTCATTGAACTCAATCTGAACCTCAGTGCCTTGAGCTGACCTCTGTTGTTAATTGGAGCCTTAGAAAATGAATTGAAATGAATTGAATTAATCCTGTTGCTTAACTCCTAGAAGAGTTCTGGTTGAACTCCAGGTCTCTTCATACAGAAATATCTTGTCCTATGCCTCTTTATTTACCAACAAATATATGTATATATTGTGTATGTGAATACTCATTTAAGAAGCTAAAAACGCTTAAAACAACACCGCTGATCCATTTTTCTTTCATGTCTTTCTAGTTTTTAACAACCACAGCAAAGCAGGGACCAGGGAGAGTCCGAGACCGAAGGCAGGTACACACAGCAGGGATACACCCGCACCCCCACTGCCGCCTCCTCCACCACCTCCTCCACCTCTTCTGAGGGAGCGCAGTGAGCGGGCAGAGGCGCGGGAGCATGCCAGGGAGCTGCAGGCCTTAGCCAGCAGTAGAGGCACCGTCAACGGGCTGGCTTCGAGGAGAGTGGCTGAGGAGCTACGGAAGCAGGTAGAGATTGAATAAAAGCATTTGTGGTTCTACCTGGGATCGATCTTTAACCCATATTGTCTGCTGGACAACTGTCAAATCAGTAGTATTTCCCATAATTGTGTCGGTCATGCCTTGGCCATAACATTTCTGCCCGCCACCGTCAGCGATTAATGCAGATAGAAACTTTTTTAAAGATTTTTTGGAGAGGACTTTCACTGACAAATTAAATGCTTAAAACGGATAATGTTAGGTACACAACTAAGTATCTTTTATTAACCTATCGTCATTTTAAATTCATAGTAATTAGGACGACAAACATTCAGCAGGTTTTGCTGAACAGCAGACTTGGGCACACCCATTGCTGTCATATAGTGACCCATTTCCCATTCCAGCTGCTGAGAACAGCTAAAAGGTTTTTCAAAAACAAGAAACTAGAAAACGTACTTCCAAACATAAGAGACTATTTTTAAGTTTTCAAATTCAGACTAATTTGTTCATTTCATTAAAATGTTGCACGTTAATATATTGCTGAGCAGGTAAAAATAAAGCACAATAGCGTCACTTTTGCGCTTTTGATTTTTTACTAAGATATAATATTTGTGGAGATCAAACTACTGTGAGTACTTTTATTTTTTGACCTGTGTGGCAAAATTTACAGAAATGGAACCTTGAAATGTATCCCTCTGTTTAGTGAATCTATGTCATATATATGTTTCAGTTTTGGGGCTGAATTACTGAAATAAATAAAGTTGTTGATGATATTCTAATATATTTAGATGCACCTGCACACCATATCTTAGAAGGTTTGGTTTATATTATTGTTAGCATTCTCCTAATTTCTTTAATCCTCCCATCTGCTACCTCTATTCATCTCCCTCTGTGATTTATTCCAGCTCATCCTTGCCTCTCTTTCTACATGTTCCATTCTACCCTCTCTTCCGCCTCCTCTCCTTTACTTCTCCTCCTCCTCTCCTCCATCCATTGTGTCTGAGAGAGTAATGATTGTGTTTTGGCCTCCTGCGACTGCAGCTATATTTAGTAGCATTGGCAGAGAGCTGCGAAAATCCTGCCTCCCCTCTCCATGGCACTTAGCAGGTTTCAAGGAACCCCACAAAGTGAAGACAGAGGGAAAGAAGGCCCGACAAAAGCTTCAGTCCGAAAAACTGGCTTCGTCTTGTCAAGTTGGTTAATTAAAAGCAACTGTCTGCTGAAACTCTTTGTTATGGCTCGCCTTTTCTCCTCTCCACCTTCTACATTATGATTCCCAGCCTTTTTAAATGCCAGTCTTCATCCTGCTGTGTTTCGCTGTTGAACGGTGCAGCTGCTAATGCACACTCAGAAGCATGGTTTATGTTTTAAAGTGGTTGGCATTGTCCAGTAAGAGCAGCAACAAATCTTAATGAGAGTAACTTCCTGCCAAGATAAACTTTATACTCATTTCCTTGTAGTATGTTGTCACCCTGTGTGGTCTACTGATTTATTTTACCTCATATTCTCTCATCCATTTCTCCTCTCTTCGCAACTTTCTACCCCTAACCCTACATAGCGTCAGTCATTTAGAAGGAATCCTTTCCCCTGAGTTTCCCTGGTACATTGGCATGAACAGCATGCATGTTCACCATATGAGTTCAAGACGCATTTAACATTTATTCTCATGACCAGCTGTGAAACTATAGGCTCAACCATACCAAAGGTCAAGTGATCAAGCAAGCGAAAAGCGAACCAGGGGTTGCGTGTGTAAAACTATAGAGTAGAAGCATTATCATAATGCAATTTACTGCGACTTTACGCTGCAGTATTTAAAGAACCTTTTGTTTAGTTATGTACCCCTTGTCCTCACATGGTACCACACGAAGGCCATTACAGTCCATGAGATTTAAGTGATGCAAACGGTAATCTGTTTTATAATCTAGTGAATAACCCCCCCTACTTAACTTTTTTGCTTCATTTGTTTTAAATTGCATTCCCTTGTTTTATTGTTTTTTTTATTAATCTTGTAGCTGTTCAGCACTTACAAAAATTACAAAAATTATTATTATACCCACATTTTTGCAATGGGAAGGAGGCACAATCATCTCAGAGATACCTAACCCGTCTCCTTCTTGAATAGGATGATGGCTGGACATCATCCTATTCTTGCTGTTCATACATGCATGTGATTTAGAAGCTGAATGTGGCACCTTCAGGCATCTGGACATTGTATTCAAGGATGAAGAAGACTTGTGAAGGTTCATAATTATCTTCCCTGTTTTTTTCCTTGATGTCACATGAGGAAGCAGTGTTTGAGGTGTTACCTGCAAATATATCCACCTGAATCAAAAGGCCTAATTACCTATTTTACATGTCAGCAAGTTGGCAACAGCCTGGTCATTAAGCATTTATTGGATTCAGGTATGTTGGAGCAGGGATGCATATTAAAGTTGCAGAACAGTGGCACTCGAGGACTGGAGTAGGTTTAGGGTCACTGACCTGCTGGGAGGCTAACCTCTGCTCCAGTCTTAAGTATTTGCAGCATCTTAACAGATTGTCCTCCTGGAAATATCCTTTATTTAGCTCCATCCAACTTTCCATCAATTCTGACCAGCTTCCCTGTCCCTGCTGGAAAAAAAAAACACCCCCCAGGATGTCACTGCCAAGTTTCATGGTGGGGATGGCGGGTTCAGCGGATTAGTTTTTCACAGCAGAGCATTTTGCTTGTAGCCCAGAAGGATCAATTTTGGTTTTGTTGGACCAGAATACTTTCTTGCCACTTACTTTCTTTGCCTCGTACATGGCTTGTGGTGAACTGCAGATGGAAGTTTTTATGGGTTTCTTTCAGCAATTCAACAATCTCACCACTTTTCAATACAGGCCAGATTTGGGGAGTTGGCTTGTCGACAGATTGCCCCACCTGAGCTTTGGATATCAGCAGCAGCTCCTCAAGATATCGTTTTATAATTGAACTCTTCTTTTAACTCTTCCACAAATTTATCCCTGTGCTTTCTGCTGTGTTCCTTGGTCTTCATGATGACGTTTGTTCACTACTATTCTTAACAAACCTCTTAGGCCTTCACCGAACAGTTTGATTTATACTGAAATTAATCGCACACAGGTGCACTCTAATTACTAATTACTTTCTCTTAACGAGGATGTACTACTTTGTGTTGGTCTATCACATACAATTCCATTGAAATGAATTGAAGTATGTGGTTGTAATTTGACAAAATTTCAAAACTTTTAAGAGGTATTAAAACTTTTCAATGATATGAACCAGATCATCAAGTCATGTGGAGCAAAACAGCTAGAAAAACCGAGCAGACCCACATGATGTACCACATCCAAAGTCACTCTCAGACCTGGTGTTTGTTGCAACCTGGAACTTTGAATATTCTTTGTTTCTGCCCCTGGGAAGTCTCCTCTTGATCTTTTTCTTCGTCAGAAATCCTTAATTCTGACATATGATCGATTCATAAAAACTTACTTGATTACAGGGAAATCAGAATATAGAAATGCAATTGGCTCCCTTCGCAAAACATCCAGCTTAGATCAGTAGTGGACAAAAACTTGGTATCGACAAGTTATTACTATGAAGAGCATGCAGGAGTGTTGAACAAGAACAAATCTCAATGTTGGGCTTCTTTCTTTCCCAGGGTTAAATTTCTTCCTTTCTTTTTCTATTCTCAGTTTGGCCTTCTCCTTTAGCCCTTCTTATGCATCCCCTCTTGCTTGTCTTCTCTGGGCCAACTCCTGCAGACGTTGGTTCTAAAAAAAATCTTCCTGCAAGCCCTATGCTGGGCTATAGCAACACATGATGTCATCTAGACACACCTCCCTCTCCCTCCCCGTCCTCTCACATGCAGCTGAAATCCTTTCTGCTCCCATTTGCTCTTGTCTTTTGCTTTTCTCTCCTTTCGGCCTTATTGTCCCTCTGAGTCTGTTCAGCTTTATATTGCTTTGTGTCGTTTCTGTGGATCCTTCGTTCTTTATTTTCCTGCTTTCGTTCCTTCCTTTCTCTCCTCCTTATTTACCAGACAGAGTAATTGTGGAGAGAAAACTGAGAGACCTGTTAGGTCTCCCCTTATCAGAACTGGTCTGCTGAGCCCCCTTGTGGTGGGAAGTAGGATTGGCAGTGTCAGTCTGAACTGCTTGATCAGGAAACTGTAGCTCGTTAGACATAAGATGATCTGAACAAGAAGTGGTTCAGTATTTTGAATATAAACACCACAAATAATATTAATCTCATGCTGATAAATCCTCTGCTCTTACTGTTTTTTTATTCTCACTTAATTTCACACCTTTCCAACCGCTCCCTCTGCCCTCCTTTCCTTTTTCACCCTTTCTTCCTCATCCATTGTGTGCATGTGTGTTAGGAGGAGGGGGAACTGATTGACGGAGGTTGGGTTAGGTTTCAGTGCGCCCTTATCTTTTAATGGCCCGGTCTTTGTGTTGGCCCCTGCCCCCTGAGACGAACACAATACAATACAATACATGTGAATACACATACACACACACACACACACACACACAACACAAACACATGAATATGAGTGCAATGCGAGAGCTTTTCAAAGGAAAACCTGTCAATGGGCTGGCTGTAGCTTACCTCCTGTGGCGCCTCAGCTGTGATTGATAACTCAATCTCTACTTTCTTCTTCTTACCCCCGTTCTTTTGTTCAAGCTTATCTAAACAGAGGGCCATAAAGACCCCACAAACTGATTGCAAGAACCCGTACACATTCCTCATGTCTTTATCAATTTGGAGTATTCCTACCTTGCATCCAAGTCTAGAAAAAAGAGCCAGCAAAGTGTATTTATATAGAACATGTCACAGGTAAACCTACAAAGTAGGTTTACACTATAGGTGTAAACATCCAAAGCACAAATGAGCACTATTGAAATCAAAAAGGTCTAAAACAAATCATACATAATACAGCACAAAAACACAAAAGACTCCTTACTAATTAAGCTGAATATCATCAGCATAGAAATTAAAATAAACTTTGATGGGACCTGGAACTGAACCCTGTGCCACCCCGACGTTTCGGGCTTTTAGATTCAGACAGGATTTTGGAGGTGAAAACACTGTAGCTCCACTTAAAATGCCAATTTATCAATTTATCTATAAAAGTAGCTCAAAAGGTATACTTTTCTGCTTAGACCATTGGCTAAATAAACAAATCTTGAACTTTACAAGCTCTTAAAACTCTTTGATCACACAGAGTAATCAAAAGGGAGGTATAGATGGAGGAAAGAAGGGTGAAACCCTTAGTTGGTATAAAAGCAACAAAGGGTTAAGAAAGATATACCTAGAATTGCATATGGAGGGAAGAGCATAGAAAAAACAACACCAGCAGGACATAACCTGACAAAGGGAAATGAGGTTGAAATTGGCCAGGCTGTAAATAAGCTGGCAGTGGAACTCACAAAATAAGGAACAGGACAACCATGTTTTTGTCTTCAAACTCCCATTGTCACCCTTTAAAACACACATTCAATGAAAGCAAAGGGAAGTAAAAGGCTATTTTTGCTCAGCCAAATGGGATTTTACCCCGTGCCGATGACCCCACCTCCTACCTCATACTGTCCAGCCATCTGTTAGCCGAAGCCACAAAGCCATCCCTGCTTCTCAGTCCATATTTGTCATGTTCTTTCTCTGCTGTCTCTAAACTGTTGATCATCCCCTCATGTTGTGGGTTTGTCCTTGTATAAATTTCAGGCATAGTGTTGACAGCCCAGTTGACCTGACTTCACTTGCTGAACACAGATTTCAATGAATAGCTTTGGTCTGTCAAGCCAAATGTTTCAACATGCAGCCAGAAACCAAGTGTTTGACCTCTTTTTTTATCAAAACACCCATGTTCCTACATTCTATGAGTTGTGCTTTCTGATAATTATATCCGTGTGGGCATATTGTAGAAAATCATCTTCATTATTATGTTTGTGCAGTTGTATTTTTAACTCAGACTTAACCTAAAATACAGCATTAAAACAGTTTTATCAGACAATTACTACCTTTATTTTCTAGAAAACATCCCTAATATTGGGCTAATCTTTTTGTTTGCCTCTCTATTTATCTCAGGTCTCGAAAGTGAATGGGATGACGCGGGCTGGCTCGGCACAAGCTGTCGGTGGTGCCAAAAAGAGCCACGACTTAAGACTGCCGTCCAAAACTGTGAAGAAGTACACAGCCACCGTGTCCAAGGGCCACGTCACCTACACCAAAGCCAAACAGAAAGAACTGGGCAAAAAAACCAAACTCAGCAGCAGTAACAAACACAACACCGCCGCCTCGGCATCATCGTCAGCGAACAATCACAATCAGCACAGCCAGCCAGCAGCCAGCAGTAGGCTGGCCAACTCAGGAAAAGCAGCGGCACCAGCCCACCACAGCAATGCAAAAACCCGCAAACAGGTGCTACTATCCATCGGGCTGCACAAAGCGTTGGCCAATGTCCGACCCAATGGCAAGCTGAACGGGCAGTGGCACAATGCCATGGCCAAGGAGGATGGGCAGAAACAGTGCAAGCAAGGCCACGGGGAGTGCCCAGGTCGAGAGGGACTGCGAAACTCCAAGCGCCGCCTCGAGGTGGTGCTTAGCTCTGTGAGTACGGGGGTTGTTGTGCAGAAAGCCAAAACGAGTGGCTCTGAGGCCAAGAAGGCCAAACTTCAGCCCACACCATTGGAGACACGCAGCAGCAGCAAGAAGATGGCCAATGAAGAGAAAGCTAACAAGCAGAATGGAACCCCTACCACTCCGGTTTCTAATGGATATGATTCAGAGAAGCCCACCCCTCCTAAACAGACTCAACCTGCTACTCCACTTCCAGCTACTACTTCACCTCTTCAACAAACGCCACCTCCTTCTACACCAGCAGCCAATGTAGAGCCAGTGAACCAGCGACCCAAACGTGCATCAGCCGGCAAGCTGATGTTGATACGACAAGCACAGCAGCAGCAAAGCAGGTCGCATGGTCGGAGCTCCTCCTCCCCTTCAGTAGGCCACCCTAACGCACCAAACCCCAGTCGAGCCAGCACTACCTCAGACCCTCAACAAACGTCTGTCTCGTCCCCCTCCTCCTGCACCAACTTATCCACTCTTCCTTTCACCAATGCCCCCGGCCAGATCAAACCAGCAGCGTTGCGGCTTGCAGACCGCGATAAGGAGTGGGAACAAGAGAAAGACCTAACGCGGCAAAAGGAACGTGAGCAGGAGAAAGAGCGGGAGCGCCAGCGGAGCAAGCCTGAGGGCTGGGCGGCGCTGGGGGAAGTGCCCATCTTCCGGCCAGGTCCAAGGGAGTTCCAGGACCCTCTGGTATACTTGGATGCAGTGAGGGAACAGGCCGAGGTTGCTGGCATGTGCCGCGTGGTGCCACCACAAGACTGGCGGCCGGAGTGCAAGCTGAATGAGGAGATGCGGTTCGTTACACAGGTGCAGAGGGTCCACATGCTGGGCCGACGCTGGGGCCCAAATGTGCAGCGGCTTGCTTGCATCCGCAAGCACCTTAAATCTCAGGGCATTACCATGGATGAGCCACCTGTCATTGGTACGTGAGCCAAATTTAAGGGATTTTATGCAAGGTTTTAAGTACGGAAAACGGCCTTTGGAAGTGTTTAAACTGACTCAACATAAAGTAACAAACTTCTTCAGATAACCACAGAGGGCAAGAGCTGTTGATTGCATTAGAGTGGATTAAACAATGACAACCAGCTCTAAATCAGTAAACATGCAGATTCTTTAAATAATTTCAAGTAAAAAGAAGATGGCGTTCAGGTCAAAGTAAAACAAAAACAGATGCTCAGTATTTGGAGTTTTAACAGTTTTGTCACAAATGGCAACGACTGAGAAATATCAATCTGTAAAATGTTACAAATTGTACTTCTCCTGTTTGCATCTGTAGCTCTTTTCATGTTGTTTCATGCTTTAGAGGACCGTAACGATGTGAAACATTTCTGCAACTTTATGGCCAATAAAAATAAATATTTACCAGACTTTACAGTCACCTTAAATTTCCTGTAACATCAAGTTGAATTATTTTTTTCTTTGTTTGCAACTATTACCACGCATGCTGATATGTTGCTGCCAGAAACTTATTTTCTATTTTTACTACAGTATGTTGTAACTTTTATATAGAGCTCTATTCGAATCAGCTCAGTGCCGCAATTGCTGTTGCAGCTGTTAGCCAGACAGAGCTGGAGTGAGCCATAGTAGAGTGTCTTTCACCAGCCAAAATATCTTGCTTCCCAATGACTTCCTGTAGCAGCGCCAACAGACCGGTTCTGTATTAAGAGCAATTTGTGTCTCTTTTTGGCCCAGTGATGGTCTAGGGTTTGTTTTTTTTTTATTTACAATGTGAATTGACCAAACATAATGATGTAAGATGATCAAAAAGGCGGGATCTGAATAGACGACGTGAAATCTAGGCCTGATGCTACATTGTTGTGCAGTGCACAGTCTGTGAAAATGCATATGTGCAGAATGGTGTGCGAAGTTGTTCTGGTGTCACTCCTCTGATTCATGTACAGCAACAATTGACAGAGGTCGGTTCTGCACCAGTAAGACACAGCTAGTATGGAAACAGAGGCGTTTGATTTTTCATCAGTTTGTCATGTCAATAATTTAGAGATGCACCAATCAGAATTTTTTGGCCAATCTTATCTGATACCAGTTTTAGCTGATTCCAATTTCTCTTTTAGAACTACAATCAAAATCATTAATTTCATAGCCTTTTTGCATCGGGCAGTTATTAATATTTGGCACATGTCCCCATTATCAAACATTATTGTATTGAAGAGAAGGAAGATGTAAAAATAAGTATGATTTTCCAATTGACAAGCTGTCTTCAGCCTGTTATATTGATTATTAGCGCAACTAGCATTGTTAGCTTTATCAACTGTAAACAGCATTCTGCAGAGAATGTATAATCCCTTAGCCTAACCTAAGAGTTGCAAAAATCCGGACTATTCCATGGCAGCCAGAGGTCGAAAGCTCAGAACAAAGTCCCTGTATTCTGTTCAGCCTTCCTGTTATCTGCTGAAAGTCTTGTTGTCTTTCGCTCTCTAATAGCTTGAATAAACCGCAGACATATCTCAGTATGTCCAGTTTCTTTTTAAAGAGATTCTTACATCTCTATGCTACCTCTGACTTCTTTTAAAACACCTCCCTGACACTGAAAATGGCTAACTTTGAGTCGTCTTCTCACAGCAACAGAATCTACACCTGTTCACACTTACGTATGTTGTGTATGGAGTTTCACTTCAGCTGTGCACCACGAGTTGATTTCTTGGTCCATTTCTAGTCCTGGTTCTATTTGAGTAATGCTCTGCACGGTAATCTAGTTCCGTTGAACCATGTAACATTATCATTCTTTACTCTGCTCGTATGAACAGCAATAATGTCCTTAACAAACGGGCACAGAGATGTTGAGTTGATTCTACATGGTTACTTAGAGGACATTAATCTTGCTTCTCTGCATACATAGAAGTGTATCCAACTTTTCTCCTCAGTTTTGGGTTTTACCCATAATAATGAGCTGCAGCGTGAGTTTTTATCACTCAGTCCATAATCATTGTTTAAAGTCTTTCATGTTTAGTTTGTTTCCAGCAAGTTTGCTAACTTGGTGCATTTTTTGTTGTTTTCCTGCTTAGATTTTAAACTTGTGAATGTTGTTAACTTGAAAAGTTCGCTGTGAGAAAAACTCTCTGAGGACTGAGGAGTGTTAACATTTTAATGCAATCTCCAAATTAGGGTATACATTCCAGATATTCTCTGCCCCTAGTTAATATTTGCCGCTATCATGGACATGGTGAAGGAGAAAAGTTGCTGTAATGCTACTTATTTTTTTAAACAAAAAATATTTAAAGTTCTGCAAACCTGCGACCATTTTCCATGTTAACCATTAGTAAGCTAACCCTCTGTTTGTCTCGTGCAGGCGGCTGTGAAGTGGACCTGTCACGTTTTTTCCAGCTCATCAATGACATGGGCGGCATGCAGCAGGTGATGGACCTGAAGAAGTGGACCAAGCTCGCAGACCTCCTGCGCATACCCAAGTCGGCGCAGGACCGGCTGGCCAAGCTGCAGGAGGCTTACCTCCAGTACATCCTCTCGTATGACTCTCTCAGCGCCGAGGAGCGACTCCGACTTCTGGACGATGTGCTACAAGAGAAAAAGAACCTGGAGTCGCGCCAGGGTCCCCTGGAGGGCCTCTCGGATTCTGCTGCGCATGCTTTGCCACGCTACGAGCCCAAAAATGGGCTAGTAGGTGGGATAGTTGGAGGGACGACTGGGAACCACCGCACCAACGGAGTGTATCACCGTCTGAAATGTCTGAAGGAGCTGGAGGCTCAGGTCAAAGCGGGCCGGCGCCGGCTCTTCGCTCAGGAAAAACAAGGAAAAGAGGACAGGCTGAATGGAGAACAGCATGTGGAGCAGGAAAGAGGCGTTCTCAGTGACCAGTACAAATGTATTTACAAGGTGAGGATGGAGAGTATGCTTTCCTTTCATGCCGCACACTAGAAGTATTAAGACAAGGGCATGAAAGTGCATCTTTTTCACAATTCTCCGCTGTTCTTTCTTCTGTCAATGAGTGCAGACAATAACTCTTTATTATCATTTAAGGATCGTGTGTTGGTTTGTCAGCAGCAGTAGCAGTGCCACGTGGAAGCATCTGTGAACCTTGCCTCCTTACTGCCTTAGTATTATGGTTTCTTTTGTGCAACTTTTAGCCAGCTGAAAGATGCTACTTGCGAAAGACACATTTGTGTTTTGGCAGCTATTATCCGGTTGGTTTTGGCCTCAAAATTAATTCTCTGGGCAGTACTATGCTTGTGTACTGACACAATGAGGCTCATGCTTAAAAAACTTAACCTTGAAGTTTGGGGGCCAAGTCTTATTTGACCCTCCCACTTTATAGCGACCACTCTCGTTTTTGGTCTCGTTCATATCCAGACACATAGGAAAATAGAAAGTGACTGTGATAAAACTATTTTCTGCCTGAGTGTCATACTTTACCTGCCTGTCTTTTTGTCTTTATCGAGCTCTTCATGAGAGAAGGGTAGCTGAAGTGCTGCTGTAATCTCAAATCTCTGCATTACTCGTCCGAGGGTTGATTTCGTCAACAGGAAAGAAATGCAACTTACGGGATCATAACGCTGTTAACCATCTGTCATTTCAATACTTTTTAAGTTTGCTCCGCGAGTTTAAGGGATCAAATCAGTAATAGGGGTACCAAATCAGCCTCAGTTGTTAGGACCATGTTAAGTTGCAGTTGTGAGACACATCTCTGGAGCCTTTGGTTGGCTCACATTGTGATTGGGCCTTAATCAGGGTCAGTGTTGACATGGTTTTAACCACGAAGATGATATCACCTATTGAAACTTTAACTATGAGTAATATAGTTCCAGTTCAAGATGTCACCTTAATGATGAACACAAAACCCTTTTCTGGGAGGCTCGCTTATGGTGCAACATGTAACCAGACTAATTTAGAGAACTGGGTGCACAAGTGTTAATCTAGAGGGGAGTTTCTCTGATTCACACAGCTTCTAAATTATAAATGCAGGTTCAGAGGTATGTACACACACATCCACTAATATTTGGTTAAATGTCCCTCATTAAGCTGAAGAGTAACTCCACGCTTTTCATATGCCTTACAATGCTTACGGTATAACTCTGGCGAAATAAATGATCTCTCTTCTTTGCAGAATGGGTAGAATTAATTTAAATTGTTTGTTTTCCTGCCACAGACCTGACTTTTAAGTGTATCCTACAACTCTTCAGTGGGGTTGATGACAGAGCCGTTCCAGAACCTTGATGCTGGCCTGTTGAGTCCATTCCAAAACCATTTTGACTGTGTGTTTAAGATCATTGTCCTAAAACTTTGATGCCAACTTGTGTCAAAGTTTTAACCATCTAGTTGCTAATTTGGGAAGTTACAGGATTTGGAAGTAGTTCTCTTTAATGTTTCCACCCACTTAGTACAATGCATCAGTGCCACTAGTGGCAAACAGCCCCACGCCGCAATACTACCACCACTATGTGTGACAGTTGTTACATTGTTCTTGCGGGAAAACCCTCATCCTGATTCCTCCAGACGTTCCTCTTGTTTTTGTGGCCAAACAGCTCAGTCTTTGTCTCATCTGAGCGTAAAACTTTTTTCCAAAAGATCATGATCATTCTAACCAATTGCTGGTTATCTGAAGTGGACAGTTTCCCAGCCGACATTCATGTATGGGGCCCTAATGGGGACTGGGCTGAAAACCTGGCCCCAGATGGTATTGACCACCATTTACATAATGGGCCCTTGCTAATTGCCTCTGTAGGTAGGACAACTCTGGATACGAAGGCACATATGGGTCCTTGATACGTTTAAACTGATTTTCTTAAACACGCCTTTTAGTTCCAGCTAAAACTTACCTAGGGGGTCTAACTGGTTTAGTTGATAAGAAAAACCAGTTGGCCACGCAAGTGGGTCTTATTCAAGAATCTGATTGTAAACCTAGGCCCACTTAGTGCTTACTGAGCCGATCCAAAGTCCATATGGGGTCCATATGTTGGACACAGTTGTACAGCTGTTTTGATAGAAAAATGGTTCTGTAATAGATAACAGAGCTTCTGAAATGGCTCATAACCCAAAACAATTAAAAACAAATGGCCTTTTTTAAGGCTGGGTCTGAGCCATGACACCATCTAATTTAAATGCATTCTAATGTTTCTAACAGAAAAATGGTCAACTATCCAGCCAGAATTTTCCATTGGCTTGTTGATGGCTACAAAAAAGCATGTTTGTGAACAACTCAAAGGGGCGTTTAACCAAATAATAGTGGGGGTGTACATATATTTGAGTCTGTCTGTATAATTCTGACCTTGTATGGATGAGAGAAAATCTACAATACATTCCAACTTTTAAACCCATTTTCATCATTACAGTCCAAAAATTGAAGGTTTAAATGTATCGAGTTCTAACATTCATGCTGATAATGAGTGTATGTAAAATATCTGAGCAGACCTGCAGGTTACTCTGTCACGTTGGCAACTGTTGGGATTTTGCTTCAGTCTGTTATTTTTGTAGCACGCACGTATTTCTCTGAAGCTGTGTGTGTTGTAAGGTGCTCTGTAGCCGTTATTGTGTGCATTCGGACCCACATGTACAATATTCCCACCACTCTATCCTCTTGGCTGCTTTGCTTATCTGGCTGGCAGAAATGTAGGTCAGGTAAAAAAAAAAAAACAACCCCACCAACCTTTAAAACGTCTGCTTTCTGCAGCTTTACCCATTACTGCTCGTCTTCTACAGCAGAGCCCATTTGCACACTATGTGCACACATTTGTTATTGGTGTAAAGGTAATTTGGCAGTTCTTCCAGTCAAGATAACTTTGGCTTTCTCCCACATTTACTTTTGCAGTGCAGCAAACTTCAATTATCTAAAATCTGGGTCTCATTTGATTTGTGGTTATTTATATTTCCTCCCTCTCTTACTCTTAGCCTCCTTTGGTAACTGACTCCATCCCTATTTGACCTTTTTTTGAGCTGAGATCCTGCCAAAAGACATGACCGAGCACAAACAATGACTGTCACAACATGCATAGCTTAGATTTGTGTGCAGTTTTTGATTATAAGAGGCCTCTAAGGAGGAGGTTGGATTTCATTTGTTCTGTCAAGAATATAATTATGTCCTCTAAATGCTTTGGAAGTATTTGTACTGACTGGCAGTGTAAAACAAGTGTTTTTTATTTCACTCTATTTTACTACACTTTGGATTAAGAACATTTAAATGAGATTTGGAAAACCTCAAAAGGGAAAATGTTTTTTTTAAGCTTGAAGATTTGACTAGGTCAAGTCATGTAGTATGCAGATTTGTAGGCGCAGGACTTGTATGACAGGGTAATTGTACACTTGTCTTGGCTGATACGAACATGAAGTAGGGAGGAAAAAAACCCATTATTTTTCTCATTTTCTGTTCCTTTTGCATCTCCTGGATTTGTTTACATTTTCCTGTACTGGCATGCTGTCTCTTCCGAGGGATAATTTGTCTCTTTTTGCAGGGGAAATCCGTGTCCTTGACCAACTTCTTCAGGATAGCCCGGAACACCATGACCATGTGCTTTAATAAGGAACCTGGAGCTGCTGAGGTTGAGGTAAGCCTTCAAAAACACCAAGTAAACAGCTTTTTGTGGCTGTACTTAAGCTGTAACTGTGTGTACAGCTGCCGAAGATAACCATTGATCATTTAAATATTAGCCAGCACCTGGAATGTGCTTCATGCATTCCTAAGTCACCGGGTTTCCTTTTTTTCTGTACTTGCAGCAAGAATACTGGAGGATAGTGGAGCAGAGAGATGCCCACGTGGCAGTCCACTGTGGAAAAGTGGACACCAGTACACATGGCAGTGGCTTCCCCACAGGAAAATCAGAGCCATTTTCAAAGTAAGACTCTCATATTTAGCATCCTAAATATTGGGATGAAAGAATGTGAGCTGCAAAATGAGAGGGTTGACGTGTTTTTGGATTAATGGTGACAATCTTGTAGGGTGGTTTGAGTTTCTGTTGCAGCTGCAAAGGGCTGCTTGGATACAATTATTGATTGCCTGTTATATATGAAGTGACATGCGTTCACGCTCTGCACGACAATGACATATTTGACCAATTGGAAGGACTTTTAAAGCATTTAGGGATATAGACTTTAGTGACCTAGATTCCAAAGTGCTCACAGAGCAGTGGGCATATTGTAATGATGGAGAAGATTGAGTAAAAGGTTGGTTAGTCTCAACCAGTACCTCCACCTCAACAATAACATTGCAAATGTGTGCTTTCCTTGTATTGTGCAGCCCTACTTCTTATTATAAATATCAGCCTTACAGCCTGTGATCCATCAATGGACCTTGTGAAACCCGTAATATGAAACAACAATAACTACCTAGAGCCACAGTCTCCTGTGTTGTGCTTGTACAATAAACGGTAGCTTGAAGAACAGGAAAATGTGCAGCTTGCTCTGTGTTCAGGGCACATTCCATTCAAAGATGATCCAATAGACTGATGGGAGAAATCTACAGGGTTTTTTTTTTGTTGCTCTTGCTGGTTTAATTACATTTAACAAAGGTTTTGCAGGAGGTTTTTCTGTAAAGGTTTTTACGTGCTACTTTTTAGAATTTATAATTTTACATTGAACTGATTCAGCAGCTGTCCATCAGTCCTCATTTGATGTTAATAATCAGTTCTGTGTCTGGGTACTAATCACCCAGGACTCATGTTAGAGCCAGGTCTCAGCTCAGTGTGACACTTTGCAGGGAAATCTGTTTTGCCTCCTAAGGAACATTCACAAGAGTTTCATTGAAGTTTTTGATTCAAAAAATAGTTGATATTTATTTAATTTAGATATCCCCTCTCTCCTTAGACATGGGTGGAACCTCACTGTCCTCCCAAATAATTCTGGATCCATACTGAGACATCTGGGTGCTGTACCTGGTAAGACATTACTGTATATTTGTGTGTTTCAAATATTTCCTCTAGGAGATAAATGAACTTTATTAGGGGTATCTTCTCGGATGTTGTTTTCCTCTTCCTGCTGCATATTCAGCAGTCATCAATTCTTCCTTCTTCTCAATCTTCTTTTTGCAGGGGTGACCATTCCCTGGCTAAATATTGGCATGGTCTTTTCTACCTCATGCTGGTCTCGAGACCAAAATCGCCTTCCATATATTGATTACTTACACACTGGTGCTGATTGCATTTGGTAAGTGTCACTGACCTGCATTTAAGATCTGTCATGTCATGGTAACACATAAACTTTAAAAATCTGTATAAAACTTCTGTTTTGTGTATTTGCCCAATTAGATAAACTCTTTTCCAAATTTATTTGGCAAGGCAAGCATCCAAGGATTAAGCTACCAACTCTAATTTTATCAAAAGTCCAAGGTGGACTTAAAGTTCCTAATCTAAAACAGTATTTTTGGGCTGTACAGCTAAGGCCAGTAATAGCTTGGATGCAGAATTTATATGACACACAATGGCTTAATATTGAAAAAAGTCAGTGCGCTAACCCCCTTGATTCTCTGCCTTTTTCCAACACCTCCTTAAAAGACCTACGTATGAGTGTTTGGACCAGGGCTTCTCTTTTAGTTTGGCGGTGAAAAAGAAAGGCTTGTAGATTGCCAAAAGAAATCTCTGCCTTATCAAGTATCTGTTTATTGCAACGATTTGTGCCTTCTTTAGCTGATAGGGGTTTTGGTAATTGGATAACATAAGGTCTTAGCAAACTGCACCACGTAATCACAGACGGATGCTTAAAATCATTTGAGCAGTTGAGGAATGAATTCCAGCTTCCCTATACAGATAACTGCAACTTAGGAGCTTCTTGACACAGCATAAAGAATGGAATAGGGTACTGTACCCCTCCGTAGTTGAGGAGCTTTTAATAAAAGTACAACAAGGGAAGACAGTATCAAAAGCTACAAGTCACTTTTACAGAGCATTCAACTACAAGTATATATAATACATCAAAAATCAAAGTAAAATGGTAATCAGAAATGAATGTCCACATATCGGATACAGTATGGGAGGATATTTGTGTAAAGTCACATGTGGTGACCAATTCAAATTCTTAGAGTTTAAGTGGAAGGGTATTATACGCTTTTTTAGGACAACAGAGATTGTGGCCAAAATGAATCCTGAAAGATCTGATGTCTGCTGGTGGAGCTGTGGCGCACATGTTGGGAATCATACCCATATCTTTTGGGCTTGCCCGATTATTAAATCTTTCTGGGATGATGCGTTTGCAGCCCTAAACTCAGTATTTCATCGGAGTCTCCCGTAGGATCCAACATTGGCCATCTTAGGGGCTATCCCAATGGACCTGGTTGAAAACAGCAAAAGATATTGATTGCGTATTCTGTTGACTGCGGCTGTTGCATCACCATCAATTGGCTGAGGTTGGATTCCGCCACCTATGACAATTGGATTGAGAAAGTTAGAGAAATTTACCAGATGGAGCAAATTACATATTCACTTAGAATTCAGAGAGAACTGTTTACTAAAAGGTGGAGTCCCATGACTCCTTTATTATGTTTTCGAACAGACAAATGAGATGCCACTCTGTGTATTTATGCATTCAGCAATATCTTTAATCATTGTACCTGGACCTGTGAGATTACTGTCTAGAGGATGTCATAACTTCTAAATACTTGCACCAGTTTGTGCAAGCTTTGAAAACAAAATAAAAATAAAGTAAAAAAAAAACAAACTTATGTTTTCCGGCAGGTATTCTGTCCCTGCTGAGGAGAAAGCTAAGCTGGACAAGGTGGTCCATACACTGCTCCAAGCCAATGGCACCCCAGGACTAGAAATGCTGGAGAAGAATATTATGGTGAGTGACTTAAGACCGTGAAAGCATGGAATTTTCACAAGAAAACTGTGTAGGAACTGTGAGTTGTGACCCGTATTCTATCTCTCTTATCTTTACCCTTCCAGATCTCTCCAGAGGTGCTGTGCCGTGAAGGCATCAAGGTTTACCGTACGGTCCAGCGGAGTGGCCAGTTTGTGGTCTGTTTCCCTGGTGCCTTTGTCTCTAAAGTGTGCTGTGGTTACAGCGTGTCAGAGACGGTGCACTTCGCCACGCCACACTGGATGAACCTGGGTTACCAGGCTGCGAAGGTCAGTACATGAAGCAGGGTTCACAATAGTAGTCTTCATGCATCCTAAATATGAACAGATATAGACAGTAGTAACTTTGCTGCTAGTCTGTTTTTGAGATCAGAAGGAGCCACTAGACCTTGCTTTACATTGCTTTGTAAAAGTATTAATGGTCTTCATTTTTAAGCATTAAGGCACTTGACCTTACAGTCATTAAGGTTATCAAAGCACATATTTATAGTTATACCAAGACTGCCCACAAGGGTGTGATGACATTCAGATAATAAGCGCAAACACAAGGATGTTGGGTCAAATTAAGGATTCTTTATTAGAATGTAGTTTTTGTGCTCTGATAAATGTTTTTTAACACTACAAGAACAATCCAGTATCTACCCGTATGTTTAGACAGTATCTGTTCAAAAGTGATATTTGGCTAAGAAAGGTTTACTTATTAGATCAGTACAGTTGAAGATATTAATTGTAAGAGTACCGTGTATTTTATTCTTGTTTTGTTTTTGCCCAGGACCTGAAATGTCGTTGTATAGCAAAGCCCTTCTCCATGGAGAAGCTACTGTATCAGATTGCCACCACTGAGTCCAAGAGGGACAACGGCCTTCTCCTCACCACCATCTCCACCCTACTCAAAGACCTCAGGCAGGATGCTACACCACACAAAACACTCCAGTAAAAATGCCACAAAGCTAAAAAATCCAGTTAAAGCTTGATTTTAAGCAATCCAAAAAAAATGACCAGGTTAGATTTTTGATATGTAGAAGTCCATGGGCCAGCATGTGAACATATAGTATGATAGTTTGATAACATAATGTAGAAAAATCATGGTTTTACATATTTTCACCAAAATTTAAAAAAGTATAACATAATATGGTCTAATTTATTTATTAAAACGTAAGTTATTCCTACTTATGTTCCCAATGCCCGAATATTATAACATGTTGATTATTAGAGTTGTAATGTAACTATAAAATGCATTTATTATTTCGAAGCACAGACTTAAGCAAAAACTACATTTATTAGTAGTTTTTAACTGTTTTTTGTTTTTAGTAATGCATCTTTTTGCCTGTCTGCTCTTTTTAAGAGTAACATAAGAATAAACTGGTATCTGCAAGGACAGCTGGCCTGGATTCAACTGCTTTACATATTGGTCCCTTTTAGCTTGCCAACAGTTGTTTGAAATCCACATTATTGTTTGTTTACAATCCATAAAAGTCCGTGTTTTTATGCCCCCAATTTTTTTCAGATAGCTAAAGTTATTTTTCTTGTAAGCAATGGAAAAGTCGGGACCTTCCCTCAGCCACCTCACCAGCAGGGTGCAGCAACTATTGGTGCCAGTGCTGCATTACTCTATGGTGTCATACAAACAGACATCCTATTTCATTTACATTACAGTTTCGAATATATTGTAAACATTTTACGAATATTACTAGAAAAAGTTAAACTATCCCTGTTTGCTCAGACCAGTTACAGTCCAAAATGAACAGATTGCTCTCTGTGCTTTCTCAGAACAGTTTTCTGTCCCTTTCTGAACCTGCTTCTCTCTCGTCCTCCAGGAACATAGAGTTACACCAACGTCAGGAACTTTATAAGGCAGGTTTGCTGTCCTCTGCCCGCTATGGCACACACGACGGCAACCTCGGGCCTGCTGATGGGCGCAAGAAGCCCCGTGGGAAATGGCTGGCACTGGAGTCATTAGAGAGACGCTGCCAAATCTGTCAACACCTCTGCTACCTGTCCATGGTGAGAGCAGAGTGCTCAAACTAAACATTATTCTATTAATCCGGTGAAAAAAAAGCTCTTAAGAGTGAAGGATATTTAAAGATTCCTATTGCTTTTTGATTCGCTTTCCTGGTGATTGTATTGTTCTTGTTTCACATCTTTACAGGTGGTTCAGGAGACAGACAACGTGGTTTTCTGTCTAGAGTGTGCACTACGCTATGTGGAGAAGCACAAGTCCTGCAGGGGCCTTAAGATGATGTATCGATACGATGAGGTAAGATGTTCTCTCTGTGTCCAGAAGAGGGCGACGTCAACTTACAATTATAAACTGAGAGAATGAAACCACTGCCGACACCGTTTTAGTGTTTCTGAAAACGTTTATTGGCATATAAAAAAAATATGAAATCTGGCAGCTAAGAAAGCAACCAAATGTATTTATATTTTCATTTTCTTATCTTTGTCCTCTATACTGTTTACATAATGTATAGTTGAGCAAATGCAAATTCTTAGGCTGCAGGTCAACAAGTAGAATATCATTAAAGTTCCTCTAAATCGTCTAAAAGCTGTGGTATTTCTTGCTGCTCCCCTTTGTACCACAATTTTTTCTTCCACTTAAGGCTCCGTTATAGTCGTGCTTCGGGGTGGCTTGCAGGACTCCGCTGATGGAGTGAGAGCCTGAAGAAGCGCTGTAGGCGTTTGTAGTTGATGCTGACGCAGTATTCTCCAAAAACACAGGGGGCAGATATGCTAGGTGGAAATGTAGTAAAAGAGAGAAACGCTTCACGCAACACCATGGCTGTTGCCACTATTGAAAACATTTCTTTTAAAGTGATTCTGTTTCTTGCAAAGTTTCAGGTTCATCATGGTAAAACAGTAAAGAGGAAAAAGCTTTTTGACCTCGTTGTAAGGGATCTAAAACTGCACCTAGATATAATTTTGGACTCTTAACAATTAAAAAAAGCTATAAAAAACGAGTTAATGCATTCAGTCTAACTTTGTAACTTTCTCTTATCTTTTTCTTTATTGTTTTTCTTTTCTATTGCTCTCTTCCATCTGTTCATGAAGAAGTGATTTATTTGTGCGTGAAATGTTTGCACCTTCAACTTCTGTCATTCTGATTGGAGCACGGCACGCGCGCTTCGCGCCAGGTAGCAAAAATTCGGAGGTGCACGACCAGGCCCTGCGACAGCGCACAGTGCCCTCACAATGGGGCGGGGACGGCGTGATTGCGTCACGGTTGGCGTGCACGCCCTCGCGCCCTGTTCACAAGTAAAGTATAAACCTAGCTTTAGCTTCCCATTAATATGCTTGGTTAAAGCACTCTGCAAACAGCCACCTTCTTTAGCAATGTCCTTTTCTGGCTAACCCCTTGTGGAGGGTGTCACTTTCTGCTGGACAGTGTTAGGTCAGAAGTCTTCATTAATGTGTTAATAAGATATCTGTATTAAATCTTTTTTTATTGGTCTTATGTAATATTCAGATTTATTTTGAATGATTTACTTAAATAAGTAAGTTGGCTCTAATTTTATTTGTTCGTCATATTATCTGTGCAGGAGCAAATCAACAGTTTGGTGAACCAAGTGTGCGGGCGGGCCATGGTAAAGAATGGAGGAGTTGGTATTGGAGGAGGAGGGGCAGTCATCGTTGGAGGAGGAGGGGACTCTTGCCACACTTTAAGCCCTGCAAAAGCATCACCAGCCAAGCGGGGACCTCGAAAGCGCGCCACTGTTGAGGTGTCCCTGGCCCGCCTGTCCTCCATCCACATGCCGAAGGCCGCGGCAGTGTCCTGAAACCGACGGGGTCTTCTCCCACCTTTCACTTCTGTTTTGTTTCCACATTAAGCAGGATCACTATCAGTCCTCCACTCAACTCTCACCTGAGCTCAGTCTCTATTTCACTCACCTTTCCTTTAGCGACAGCTTGTTTCTGAAAACAGAAAAATAAAAGCAAAGCAAGATGTCTTTTTGCACTAGTGTGAAAGAAGAATTCGTTTTTATCTTGAGTGATATTTTTTATTCTTTTTAGTCTCCCTCGACCTGCTCTGAACAGTACAAGCATTAACATTCAGAGGAAGACTCGACAGGGCCCTAATTTTCCCCCTCCATCCTTTTTGAATCAGAATGGGTTACATTTGTTACCTTTTTCTTGCATCACTCGCTCCGAAGACTGAACCCCCATCCCTGTTAAAACTTGGGACTAATAAAATGGTTGTCCCCCCCCATTTTTTGTTTCCTCCAGATGACATTAAGTAGTTACCCAAAGTTCCTCTCTATCCTTGATTTTAAGGAAGATGAGACCTTTCATTGAATTTTATGCGTTTGTGATGCATTTCCTGCAGATTTTCTTTAGAGGTGATGCAAGGTTTAAAAACTTGAAAGACGATGTTGGTTGGCTACATTTTTTGAGTTCTATTTTGAATATTTAGCTTTGTTTCTGCTAGGTTTGGTTTGGTTTCTTCTTGTATTTTTTGTTTTTTTTGTCCCTTGGTGGACGTGAGCGAAGCAGAGCCTCACTTCTGAGTCGACACGGAGGGATCTCTCGACAGAAATCGGTGCCTGATGCTTGGCGAGGAGATCTGTTTTATTGGTGCTGTTGGTTATAATTACTGTATAACGACACAAAAAGAAAAAAAAAATGTCTGAGGGGTCGGTTGGTGCCTGCTCCACCCCCCACAGGTCAGAAAGGCTTTCAGGCTTTTCTGGTTCTAGATGTGCAATCGTGTTAACATTCCATTCTTCGAGTCCTCTTGTTTCATCTGTACCAGTAAACATTAATTATATTATTTTATGGGTTTTCTTTCCTATTTGTTGAGCTGATGTGTTATCTCAAGTAGAGCCACTAGTTAATGAGTGTAAAATGTGAAATATTTTTTCTTTCTTTGCTTTTTTTTGCCTTTTTGTCCCCTTTTTTTCCAGATATATAATGAGTCATTTTTAGAGAGAGGAAAAAGTCCAACACAACAAACATCAACTTTTTTGTACATATATCCTGTAAATTTCTTTAAATACTTGAGCCTTTTTCTGGGGTTAAGTAAGAAAGAAAAGGAAGGAAAAGAATGCAGAAGAGAGTTTTCCAGAGAGGAGAGTGCTTGATGAAGAAAAAGCCTTACAATTCCCTTTCTTCATCTGTGTGAGTTTGATGCTTACAGGGTTTTGCTCTGGTAAATGTGTATAAAAAATTTAAGTGCTGCTTATATCACTAAGAAAGAAGATATGGAGTAGCCGACGATTGCCCCCTTCCCCCCCCACACCCTGCCTCCCCTTCTTCTCCAACCTAGTTTTGTTTTAGCTTTACTTTTTTAAAGAAAAGGGAAAAACCGATATGTTGACAAAAAAAATGGGTTTTTACATTTTCATTACTGAAAATTCAACAAAAATGTAGTAGCTACTCATGTTGCACTGAGCTTGCCAGTGGTGACTGTCAAGGAAAAATCCTATAATCCAGTTTGTCGGTATTTGTCCCTCGCAGAAGACTGAACTTTTAGGACTATTTAAAGAAATACCAAGGTGTTTTCAGCTTCAAAAAAGTGGTTGTCAAGTTTTTATGGCCTTACAAAATATTTTATTCTTACGGGATTTTTTTTGTTTCTGATTTTGTTTTATTGCTTAGTTCTTGTTTGTTTTTTCTTCCATTTTCTACAATATAAACTACTTGCTCACAACGGGATCTCTGGTGACTTAATTTATTAAAGCCGCTCGTCGGCCTTTCCTCTCATTGGGAAAGAGTTTCATGTTGGTTATATTTACAGTTTTTTACTTTTGCAGTTTGTACTTAAGGTTTAATAAAAACTTACAGACAATTCACTGTCGGTCCTTTCCAACCTACGTGTGTCTTGGTTCTTTGTGTCGAGAGGTTTTATTTGCATCTTATTGCAAATCAGCAACATTTAAATGGAGCCAAAAGTTCCACAGTCAAAAAAATCATGTTATCTTTGAAATAAAAAGTAATGGACAAATCAGAAACATTGAAATTAACGGCCAGAAGTGCCTCAATCCAATAAGTAATTCTTTTAAATGAGAGAATTTGAAGAAACAAAAAAAATTATTTAAATTTTTCAAATCATAGAAAAAAACAGTTTTAAATAACTGTATTTCATAGTGCATGTGCTGCAGTAAATACAGTGAAAATTTAAGCTCATTAAGGTTAATTAAACAGACCGTAACATCTGATTGGTTACCCGGCAGAGCAAGTTAGCTTCAGATCAATCACCTTTAACTATAACAGTAGTAATCCCAATAACTGAATAAACCTTCATATGTATTAGGAAAAAAAAGTTCCATAATTATATATATAATAAATGGTAAAGTAATAAGTTAATGTATCATTAGGTAACGGTTGGAAATAAATTTAATTATGTCATCAAACATGTATTCTTCAACCATTTCTTTTGGTGTAAAATGGTACATGCTACAACCCATTAAGAGTTTATTTCAGCATTACCAAACAAAATCACCAGGTGGGGCTAAAACCGCTGTTAAAGGTGATTGCATGTTTGGTCTGAATCATGCAAAGGTCTCAAGCTATCCATCTTTCCAACTTTTTGTGTGGCTGCTTGTGTAAATCACTAACTAAAATTTTTGTCAACAAATGAGAATCATATTTTTTACGCATTTAGTTTGCTGGGACTCAAATAGACCCCAACATCTAATTGGTCAACCAGCACAGAGTGTCAACTTTAGACCTTTACAAATTACGGCGTTAGCTGCTGCTAGACTGAGCCTCCCGCTCGAAACAGGAGAGAGCCACAATTTCTTAAAGGAAAGCAAATGTTAAATGATCCTTAAATTTTTAAAAAGGGGAAAAAAGAGAATTATATAGATATTTTAAAATATAAATCTAAATATAAAATATAAATAAAACATGTATTTGTAGGCACAGGTGATTTGGAGTTCACCTTGACCAATCAATTGTTAGGCTTCATTTGGCAAGCCATAGTGGCATTTTAAAACATTTAATGGTGGACAAGAAGTACTTAAATAATTGTGATTTTTCAACACATGACTTCAAATTTTAATTTGTGATTTCATTAATTATGCATTTAATGAATTTTTGACACATTCCGTAAATATTGAATAACTTATTTATTTTTAGTTGTAATGAAATTACATAAAGAAATATATATTTTTTTGTTGGTTTGTGGCACTTTAATACCTCGATATTAAAAGATCTGCTTCTCAAAAAAGCATTTTTTTCCCCACACTAATAAATGTGAGTGAATTATGAGTCACCCCTACATTTTTGTACTTTGCTTCCAAACAGTTCTTTGAAAGAATTTCTTGGGCTGCTTTTTCCGTGCAGTTTCAGTCCTGACGTTTTCCTGTTTTTCATATATTTTTTGATTGTTAAGCTACATAGCTTTTGACCTTTGAGTCTACCCAACAGACATCGTAGAAAATGTTAAACTTGATCTTTAATGTGTTTTCTTACATACAGACCAGATATGTCTGAATTTCTCTAGTTTGAATGTTTAGTAAATGCCAGAAATAGCCCAGTTTTGCAAACATGCAGTTTGAAGATCTATTGATTGAGACGATGTAAAAGATCTGACTCCGTCAAAGCAAGTTGCAATGAAATGACAGCTGTTTTAAAACATCCACATATTAAACCACGGGAAAAACACTGCAAGTCATAGGTCCACTACTTAACACTAAAAACCTTTAGGCAAATAGTTCAAAATGTGAACTGGTAAAAAAAATTAAATAAAAGTCATCTAAACATACATTTGGGTGAACTAAATCAAACTAGGGCAAAAATGTAAAAACACTACAAAACAAGCAGCAGAGTGATATGTGCTCTTATAAGCTGCAAAGTAAACAGAAATCCAGACATTCCGTTAACATGCAATGCTTGCGAGCTGCCCCAGCAGCTCTTAAAACTTTAAAGTGCGCTGAAACGTGCTGTCATACATCAGCACTGACTGCTTACTATTCAAAATAAACCCACACAGCAACTTTGAGCCTCAAAAGACATTTACTCTCAGTGTTGCATTGGTAATGCCTTCTGTCTCTGAGGAAAAACAGAAGAATTAATACATACACAGTAAGGTAATTCCTGGTTTAGGAAACAAATTTCTCTCCAAACATGCAGGACCATAACTCATGAATGAGCAAACAGGAACCTTAAACTCAATTTCAATCTTGCTCACATTTGTTTTTTTCCGCAAATTCCAGAGGAAATTCAATCCAGTCTTGAGCAGAAACATTTATTACCAACAAGTCAGGAAAATAAACAGGTGGGAAAGAAAAAAAGAATAATGCATTCACGTTGCACAAATATTAACAATTTCTGACCCAAAAAATAAAGAAAGATTTGGACACAGTGTAACCTTCAGGCCGATGTCCAGTGCATAGCACGCGTTCCAAGATGGGGATTTGGTCCTAGTTCGGAAGAAATCTGCCCAAAATGTGCAAATAATAGGCAATGGGTGACGTTTTTGTGTGAGCATGTGTCTTAGAAATACCTGAAACCAGCATGTCAGCAGTACAGTCATTTGGTATGACACAGTTTTCACTGGAATAAATTTTAAGCAAGTGAGAGCTGGTAGTCAGATTTATCTATAATGAAAACGAGAACTTTTTGTGCCCTCTGCAGATGATTTATCGGCTCAATTGGTCTAAATTACAGAAACAAATCTAATGTATACAGAAATAGCTTTCATTTCTTCTGTTTCAACACAGGTTTCTGGATTGTTTTACACAATAAATACACATGCTGCAGTGAGAAATTACAAAATGTAAAGCTGTATGGGTTGTTTTTACCATTTTATCAGCAAAACTGTAGATTTGTTATAAAAATATGGATAATTTTTCTGCTGAAGAGAAATTTGGTTCACTTGATTTTCATACATAAGCTTCATGAAGGAAGGTGGAAGATTCACAATCTGGTTATAGCTGAACGTAGTTTTTTTGTTTTATTAATATACGAGAGGTAAAAACACTATTATATGTTTAGTTAAAGTTGAAACAATGACATAACAGCTTCAGGATTTATGCACAATATATTTACCATAAAGCATGAACAGAAATGAGTTTAATGAGTCATTTGGATGGCTTAACTATGGCCTCATTTTCCACAAGTACCAAAATAATACAGTGCCAAAGGTGGTGTGATAAAGAGCTGTTTCACTGCTTTTTGGCATCAAATTTGAATAATTTTAATTTCAGATTCTTTAATTCTTAACCTCCTTAAATAAAGGCAGATTTTTAAAGCACTATCTGTGATCATTGATACCTTTATTATTTTTGTAAAATGTTTTTTTATTTTAAAAAATTGAGTGTTTTGTTTGCCATTTGAACCACCTTAGATCTTTCTCAGTTTGAAAACCACAAGTTGGTTTAAAGTTGTTTTTTTATTCATCATGCATCTGTGTGGTCTTACGCATAGACTCATTGGATACAGCATACAGGTTCATCTGAACAGATTAGGTTAAAAAAGGTAATTTATTTCATTAATTTAGTTCATAAAGTTAAACTTTTATAAATATTTCCTTAAACACAGATAGATGTATTTACATTGTTTATTACTGCTTATACTAATAATTATGGCTCACAGCTAATTAAAACCCAAAATTCTGTTTCTCAGAAAATTTAAATATTACCAATGAAAAACATTGTTTTAAACAGAAATGTTATGATCAGAAGACATGGTCACTGACACCCTCCAAAAAGAGTGTAAGACACAAAATGTCATTGCTAAATACGCTGATAGTTTACACAGTCCCATGGTTAGCAAAGTAATAGAAAGTTCTGTGGAAGGAAGATGTGTGGTAGAAAAGCTGTACAACTAACAGAAAAAAATCGCAGCTTTGATGTAGTAATTTATGCAAACGCAGCCCTGACCAAGTATTGAGATTTGTGTGCTGAAGATCCTTTTTCTAAGCCTTCTGGTCTTATGTAATATTCTTTTTGTCTGGGAAGCTGAATTTTCATTTTTTATTGACTGTAAGCAAATTAACAGAAATTAATGCGTGAAATATATCACTCTGTTTGCAATTAGCCTGTAGAACGTTATGAATTAAATTACTGAAATAAGGGAACTTTTTAATGATGTTCTAACTTATCGAGATTCACATGTAATTTAAATAGTTTTTGAGATCTGGAAAATAATTAGAGCAACTTTCATACTTTTCAAGACTTTTTAAGACTAAGCAGGAACCCTAAAATACTGAATCTGATTCTCTAAAAAACCCTAAACTATTTCAGTTCATACTGACCATTCTTCTAAATGGGGCACAAACATCTTGAACAAGATTCGATCAGATTGAATTTATATCACTGGTGTTTTAAGGCAAGTTTAAGTGGCAGTTATTGCAACCTCAGTGTTATCTCTCTCATGAAAAGAAAGGTTTTTGGGAATAAAAGCCAATAAATTGAATAACATATAATATATATCTAAATTTGATTTGGCAGCTGTGAGGGTTTACCCTTTAAATCAAGTCCAACTGTCCTCAAACCTGCTGCCTCCTCTCCTCACAGTCTCGACTGCTGTGATCATCCTGATCCTCTCTGTCCGCCAGCGCTGTGTCTGGGTGGACCTCCTCTTCATCCAGGGTCACTGCAACAGGGGGCTTTCTCCTCCTTCCTCCTTCGACAAGCCTACTGCCTCCTTGCTCAGCCTCCTCCTCCTCCTCAGTGTCCTGGCTGGCTGAATCTGTGCAGGTAGACGACAGGGACGAAAGCTTGTGTCGCAGCTCGGCCTGGGTGGGAACCTGGAGGCTGATCTCGGTTGTAAAGGACTCAACATCTGGACCTTGAGATTAATAGAAGGACTGTAAATGTATGTAGGCTGTAAAAATACTGAAAATGCTGCAGAAGTACCACCACCTTTTAGATTCTCATGTTTTTCTGTCAGTGATCTTTCTCTTTAAATATTTCAGACATTTCTCATTTTTACTACCCAAAATTAATTACTTGCTATCTAAAGAAGGGCTAAAAATTAAAATTTTGTTAAAGTTGTTGAAATTACATCATCAGCTTAGAGCTGTAAAATCATGAAAGTCTCACCCTAATCCAAAAAAAACTAGAAATTGGACATTTACTTTCATCTGTTCAAAAATACGGTGCTGAATAGGTAGCATGAAAAGTATTCATACTACCTAAACCTTTTGACATTTTGTTAGAACAACAGTCTTCATTGCATTTTATGTGACTGGCTAAACAGAAACTGGTCATCCCAAATAAATGTTGAGAAGTGTGGTGAGCATTTGTATTAAGCCCCTTAATACTGAGCTACCCGAACATAAAATCCAGTGTAACCAAGCCTAATTGGTAAAAAGAATCCATTTGCCACAGAGTAGTGTTCAATTTATCTTCCAAAAATGGAAATAATATGTTGGAACTGTGATCCTGCCCATGTATGGCCATCCACCCAAACTGACAGGCTGGGTGAGTAGAGCATCAATATGATAAGCCGTCAAAAGGCTCAAAGTAACTCTGGAGAAGTGGCAGAAATCCACATCTCAGTTGGGAAAATCTCTTCACAGGACAAGTAGTTGTGTACTCCACATATGTCTCCTTTCATGGAAGAATGGAAAGAAGAAAGCCATTGTTGAAAAAAGCCATAGGATGTCCTGTTGCAGTTTAGAACAAGCCATGAATGGAACGCAGCACATGCGGAGTATGGTGCTCTGGTCAGATGAGACCAAAATACAACTTTTTGGCTGACATTTGAAATGCTATTTAAGGTGAAAAACGTACACTGCAGAGCACACTGAACACCTCAGCCCCATAATAAAAATGTGGTGGTGGCAGTATTACGTTGTACGAACCTTTTCTCAGCAGGGATGGGGAAGCTTGACAAAGCTGATAGGGAGATAGATGCTACATACAAGATAATACTGGAGGAAAACCAGTTAGATGCTGCAAAAGACCTGAGACTGGGTTGGGGCAATGACCCCAAACATAGAGCCAGTGCTTTTTAGACCAGTGGTTTAGATTCAAGTGTTACAACTCGCAAGTCAAAGTAAAGACCTAAATTTAACTGGTGTTGAAAAATTGATTTTCAAAGACTGTCACTATTCAGTCTAGCAGAACATCAGCTCTATAGTGGGAAAAAAGGGCACAGCGGTGATTGCCCAGAAAGGTGGCTCCATAAAATACTGACTCAGGGGGGCTGAATACAAATACAATTTTTTTAGATTAGTTGTAAAACAAAAAAAAAAAGGAATAAATTGAAAACTAGCCCTAACCCATTTTTCTTCCACTTAATTATTCACGCACTACTTTGTGTTGGTCCATCACATAAAACAGTGAAAACCCATGCATAAAGTTTGTGATTGTAACCTGACAAATTATGAAAAAGGTCATGAATACTTACTTGGCGTGGAACTGTAGTTTATGAGAGAGTTTATTGCATAATGTTTAATTTAGGTGAATGACAGTTCACTGAATTAACTCATTTAAAGTACCCAACTCACTGCTTGTACTGTAATTTATTTTACAGTTTTATTTAGCATTTACCTGTGACAGGTGAGACGGCGCTGTTGTCCTCTCCCCCAGAGTGCAGGAAGACATCCAGAGCCTCATGATCAGACATGTCCATCAGATCCATCTGCTCCAGCATGTCCACGTTCACCTCCATGGACGACATGCTGCCTATTGGCTCTGGACACGTGAAATCACAGTCAGATATCAGCAAACATTAAAGTGCAGAGAATGCAGCAGCAAGGAGCTGAGTCCAGGAAGGGAGGTGCTTTGCTCTAAGTCAGAATCTTTACTCGCCAAATACAAATGCAGAAGCAAATAGCCACACACAAGCTGGATGGTGTTTGAAATGGGTAAGCATGTATGATTTATAAAAAAAAAGAAGAAACAACTGTACTCTCAGTCCAAAGTATTATTGCTGAAAATAATTGAGTCATATGGGTTATTATTTTGTGAAGGAAGGAGAAAACGCATAATAACTTTTAAAGTACAGTTCTCCAAGGTGCAGCTGACTTTTGACTAAGACCTGAAGTCTGAGGTATGAAAGAGCTTTATACAACAAGTTAAATCCTGTCTTATCAACTTTTCCACATTACCTCACATAAAAAAAATCCAAATTACCACTTCAGCAAATTCCAGACATGCACCTTACAGTAATCAGTGTCTGAGCTGAATGTATTGAGGAAAAAAAAAGTGTTTAGAATCAAGCTTATTTTCTTTATATATATATATTATATATATATAAAATATAATATATATATATACACACAGGGGTTTTGGACAATGAACTGAAACACCTGTCATTTTAGTGTGAGAGGTTTCATGGCTAAATTGGACCAGCCTGGTAGCCAGTCCTTCATTAATTGCACATTGCACCAGTAAGAGCAGAGTGTGAAGGTTCATTAGCAGGGTAAGAGCACAGTTTTTGCTCAAAATATTGAAATGCACACAACATTATGGGTGACATACCAGAGTTCAGAAGAGGACAAATTGTTGGTGCACGTCTTGCTGGCGCATCTGTGACCAAGACAGCAAGTCTTTGTGATGTATCAAGAGCCACGGTATCCAGGGTAATGTCAGCATACCACCAAGAAGGACGAACCACATCCAACAGGATTAACTGTGGATGCAAGAGGAAGCTGTCTGAAAGGGATGTTTCGGGTGCTAACCCGGATTTGTATCCAAAAACATAAAACCACGGCTGCCCAAATCACGGCAGAATTAAATGTGCACCTCAACTCTCCTGTTTCCACCAGAACTGTCCGTCGGGAGCTCCACAGGGTCAATATACACGGCCGGGCTGCTATAGCCAAACCTTTGGTCACTCATGCCAATGCCAAACGTCGGTTTCAATGGTGCAAGGAGTGTAAATCTTGGCCTGTGAACAATGTGAAACATGTATTGTTCTCTGATGAGTCCACCTTAACTGTTTTCCCCACATCCGGGAGAGTTACGGTGTGGAGAAGCCGCAAAGAAGCGTACCACCCAGACTGTTGCATGCCCAGAGTGATGGGGGTGGATCAGTGATGGTTTGGGCTGCCATATCATGGCATTCCCTTGGCCCAATACTTGTGCTAGATGGACGCGTCACTGCCAAGGACTACCGAACTATTCTTGAGGACCATGTGCATCCAATGGTTCAAACATTGTATCTTGAAGGTGGTGCCGTGTATCAGAATGACAATGCACCAATACACACAGCAAGACTGGTGAAAGATTGGTTTGATGAACATGAAAGTGAAGTTGAACATCTCCCATGGCCTGCACAGTCACCAGATCTAAATATTATTGAGCCACTTTGGGGTGTTTTTGGAGGAGCGAGTCAGGAAACGTTTTCCTCCACCGGATCACGTAGTGACCTGGCCACTATCCTGCAAGAAGAATGGCTTAAAATCCCTCTGACCACTGTGCAGGACTTGTATATGTCATTCCCAAGACGAATTGACGCTGTATTGGCTGCAAAAGGAGGCCCTACACCATACTAATAAATTATTGTGGTCTAATACCAGGTGTTTCAGTTTCATTGTCCAACCCCTGTATATATATATATATATATATATATATATATATATATATATATATATATATATATTAAATAAAGTGGACATTGTAAAGAAATTGTGCTCATGTGAAAGAATGTTTTTCTTCAGCAACTGTATCTGCACAGTGAGTTTAATATCAGAATCTTTATACCACCTTATGTTTATTAAGGCTGAATATGTTTATCTTCTAATATTTGGCAGAATTTTTCACAAAACTATCAACATACCAACAGAACCTGCTAGAAAACGAGCAATTGTATCATTTGCACTATGGCTTACTGAGTTATTCTTGAAATATCTTAGAATAAGGAAGTGAAGGACACAGATTATTCAGTACTATTTATTCAAAGCTGTGACTTTAACAGATTAGTGGAGTCATCAATATTATTTGTCAACTGCCTAAAAAGAAGTATAAGTCCTGGTAAAACATGATGCACACATACCAAAATTCTCCTCAAAAATAATAATTGATCATGTCTTAAACAGTTTTAAAACAAGCATATTTCCAGTTTATAATAAAATCATCTTAAACTACTCTTCATCAGCTAACACACTCCTGGATTCACCCCCTTGCAGGGGTGCAGAGCCTCCCTGTTTGCCATAATGGTTTCGCTGCATGCATCACAGACAGCTAGTCATTGCACTGACAGGATGGGGAGGTGGGGTGGGTTAGCAGGGTAGGGTGGCAGGGGTGCAGCAGAGTTGTGAGCACATAAGGAAGAAGCGACGTGATTGGTTGTCACAACAGGAATGATAGAAGATGCCATTCACTACCATACCTCAAGGAAAATGAGGAGAGTAGAAGAGGGCGGCATAGGGAAGGAGAGCAGAATAAAGAGTCAAGAGAGAGAGAGAAAGAAAGGGGGGGTGTTATTATCTATAGAGGCCAAGTCTCCCTGCCCTTTAAACTGTAGCACAAACACATACAGATTATCCACAACAGGGTATATACATTTGGCTTAATTCAAACCATTTATGCATGCATATTTTCCTCCTTTACTCTCTTTCTCTCCATTATGGTGTTTCTTACTAAACATTTTTTTAAAGATATTTTTTCGGCACTAGTGGCCTTTATTTTTATTAATTTTTTTGACAGTAGGCAGACAGGAAAGAGGGGTAGAGAGAGGGGGAGACATTCGGCAAATGTCGCCGGGTCCGGGACTTGAACCCGGGACAGCCGCTTCGAGGACTGTATCCATTGCATATGGTCGCGTGCTTAACCCCTACACAATCAGCCCCACGCCCATCTTACTAAACATATTTAAAGGAAACAGGTCTAATTTATCCTATTTAATGCAGCCTCCTTCATGTGTAATTCCATATATCCTTCACCAGCTGTGCTGTGTAAAAAATAAGAAGGATGACAGATTCCACCCTGTTTAGAGTGGTGTTCCCAGCACAATAATGTGAATGAAACACAGTGACACATGGCAACGTTGAAAAGGTTTCGGTCCTCTCCACTGAAAACATCTTCTCCATGAGACAGCGTCCGATAGGCTCTCCTGTTAGCTTCGATGTGACCTTGCCTAAGAGGGTTCCCCTGCTGGGAGCGGCTGTTATTGCCTGCAGTGAGATTACACAGAGTAAATGTGTGTGTGTGTGTGTGTGTGTGTGTGTGTGTGTGTGTGTGTGTGTTATATGTGAATGAAACAAAAAGTAAAGATCCTTGAGACTAGTTCTTGTTGACTCACTGGGTTATGGCATCCACTTTGTATTCTCTGTACAAGGTTCCTTTCAGCTTCCCTGTCCTAGCTAAAGAAAGGAATCCGCACAGCATGATGCTGAGAACACCATGTATTACAATGGAGATAGTGTGTTCAGGATCATACCAGTCTTAGATTTCCATCACACAGCTTTTTACATGCAGGCCAAAAGGTTAATTTTCATCTTAAATGTTTGAAGCACCTTCTTCCACATGCTGAATGTGTTCCCCACATGGCTTGTGGCAAACTGCAAACGTTTTCCTGACAACAGATTCTCTCAGCTGATCTTTGGATTTCTGCAGCTCTTCCAGAGTTACCCTGGGTCCCTTGGCTGCTTCTCATATTAATGCTCTTTGGCCTGTCTGTCTTAGTAGGTTCGTAGTTATGCCATACTCTTTCTATTTCCAGATCATGGACTGAACAGTGCTCCATAAGATGTCCAAAGCTTGTGGTATTGTTTTATCACCTAATTCTGCCTTAAATGTCTCCTAAACCTTCTCCCTGACCTGTCTGCTGTGTCCATTAGTCTACATGATGCTGTTTGTTCACCAATGCTCAGAACAGCAGGGTATATAATTAGATTAAATCAAACACAGGTGGACTCTATTTTCTCTAGTTACCCCTAAATGTACTTGGTTGCAGGGGTATCAGAGTAAGGGGGTGGGGAGTGGTAAATACAAATGCACACCACACTTTTTTAGATTTTGCTTTGGAGGAAAAATGGAAAATCATTTTCATTACATTCCACTAATACACTACTTTGTGCTCATCTTTCACATAAAACCCCGAAAAAGACATTGAAGTTTTCAGTTGTAAAGTGACAAAATGTGGAAAAGTTCAATATGTATGAATATTTGTGGAAGGCAATACACATTAAAACTGGCCAAGGTAAAGCAGTGTTTTGTTAACTAAGCTTTCAGACTATCTTTATTGCCTTAAATATTTTCTTAGAAGGCCCATGCAGTTTGCTTAGATAACACTTTGAAAAAAAGAATCAATTCATCTACAACAAGTAGTTTTGATTGACAGTAAAACATAAACCCCACAGATTTTCTCCATCCTCCATCCCCAAGTCTCCTTCTTCTGGCTCCATCTCTCTCTCTTATCCCACCACTCAACAATCTTTGTTCATAAACTGGTTCCAGGGGATTAACGGAGGAGGATAGATGAGTAAAAGAGAGAGAAGAAAAATCCCATTCCAAACTCCAACAGAGTCTGCAACATCTTTTAACACTGGATCTTTGCAGCTCCACATTTCAGCACATCCTTTCGGGAATTTAAGCTGACTTTTGGGAGCAAATTTCGTTTTAAACCACAGCAGCAGGATGGTATTGCAGTCTCATTGCAAGAATATATTTATATAGTATGATGACATTCTTCAAAGTAATGGCTTGAAGGGTAGATCCTTGTTACAGAGCCTTACTGTGGTTCAATGCTGTTATATGCGACTAAAGTAGAGCAACAGGACTCGGACATTAAGTTTGATCAAGTGTGGCTTTGCATTCACTCAAGAATAAGTTAGAGTTCAACTACAGATTGCATCTGCACACAAAATATGCTGAAATCCCCTTATGTTTCCCAAATCATCAAAAGACATATATTTTCTTCCTCTCACCTCTCCTCTCAGTGATCTGCAGGTAGCCAGTGGACAGGTACTGCTCCATGTCCTGTTGAAAGGCCTCCTCAAAGAACTTCTGTCTCTCTTTCAGCTTCACCTGGGGTGTTGGGACCCCCCCTTGCTCGGTTCCAGGGACTTTCTGTGAGTGCTCCGCATCTAGCTCCACTGGAAGCAAAAGAGAAGTCATGCAAGTTCACTTTTTGTAACACGCAACGACTGTTTAATACGAAAAATAATGGTTGTGTAGTACGGCTCACTGAAATGGGGAGAAAAACAGTTAAAGCTTAATGCATCCTTCATATTTCTGTCCTTTCTTGGTGGAAGATTCAGGAGGCAAGTCTGAACCCTGACAGGCCAAGGTCAATGGTTACTGAAGCAGAATGGTGAGGAGCTTGGTGCTTTGAAGCATTCAGATATTCTCCAATTCACCCTGGTGTCTGTAACTCAATATATACGTGTAGGCTGCACAGTAGAGACCAGTCTGACGTCTCGAGCCAGTAACCCTCATTGCTGCAAACACATCAGTAAACCAAGAAACAAGCTCCATCTGCATGTTTCCTCTGAGGCTCTGCAGCATCAAATATATTGGTGCTGTTAAGCAGCAAAAAACATCTGCTGAAGTGCTTTGACGGGCTCATGAGAAGATCAGACTAAAGATTAGACTAAATACTGGATTTAGGTCTGGACTTTGACTGGGGCATTTTAACACGTGAATATGCTTTAAACTAAACTATTCCACTGTAGATCTGGCTGTACAGGATTGTCCTCCTGTGGGAAGATGAACCTCGGTATCAGTCTAAATTATTTGCAGCTTCTTACAGGTTTTCTTTGAGGATTTCCCTGCACATTGCTTCATCTATACTACCATCAACCCTGACCAGGTTCCCTGGTCCCATCTCATAGCAAACACCACCATGTTTCTCCATGGGGATAGTGTGTTCAGAGTGATGTGCAGTGCTTGTTTTGTGCCACACTTGCTACTAAGCATGTAGGTAACAACGTTTCAGAACAACTTCTGATGTGTTTCTGTGGCTTTCTTCTTACCACTCTTCCCAAAAGATCAGTTTAATTAACGGATTCTCTCACCTTAACTGTAGATCTCTACAGTTCCTCCAGAGTTACCATTGGCCTCTTGCCTGCTTCTCTGATTAATGCTGTCCTTGCCTGGCCCTGTCAATTTAGGTGCATGGCCATGTCTTGGTAGGTTTGCAGCTCTTCTCTTTCCATTCTTGGATGATTTGAACAGTGCTCTGTGAGATGTTCAGAGCGTGGGTTATCCTGCTTTAAACTTCTTCACAACTAGTTTTGACCAGTCTGCTATATTCCTTGGTGTTCAAGCCGTTTGTTTACTGACGTTCTCTAACAAACCCCTGAGGCTTTCACAGAACAGCTGGATTTACACTGAGATTACACTGTCTACATGAGTAGCCTTTTTTATCAATTAGGTGACATTTAAGGGTAGTTGGTTGGACTGGATATTATTTAGGGGTATCCGAGTGAAAGGATCTGAATACACATGCATCGCACAGTGATGATTTAATTCCTCAAATTTACAAAAAACCATGCATTATTTTCCCTTTACTTTTGTGTTTGTCTATCACATCAACAAACTCAAAAAATACACTGATGTTTGTGGTTGCAATGTTACAAAATGTTTAAAGGTCCAAATGGTGTGAAAACTTTTCCAAGGCTCTGTATATATTTTTCACATTTTGGGTGCTTTGAAAATCCATTTGGCACATATTCTAATTTAATCTTTAAGACAATTTAACATAAGGCTGACTTAATAGTTAGTTTACCGGTGGGGGGGGGTTTATTTGTCTGAGGGGAAGAAATGACCTCTGTGTAATGCGTTCTGACATGATGGAAGCATGACTATACCATTTGTGAGCGTAGGCCCTGATGTAGCCTGAAGTCTCGGATGGGATGTCTCTTTATTTTTCTCAACTTTTCTCTGACAGACAAGTGTTACATAAGACCACCCACTAACTGCAGCAAGAATCGGTTTAATATGCCAAATCATTATATGACCCATTCATTATCTGTGAGTTTGATTTAGCATGGACCACAAGATTTGAGCAATTTCAGCATAATATAGTTAGCACACTGCTCAGCTGGAACATTGAGTCCTGTATATGTTACACAATCTCTCCCTCTCTACTACAGCAGCATCAGGAACTGGACACCCTGTCATAGGAAAGAATCCTGGTAAACTGTGGGCTGTAGCAGCAGATGGACACACACAAAACCAAAGAATAATGAGCTCCCATAAGAGTTCCCACTGTCGTTCCTCAGAGACTTGGCGAAAAGAATTGTGCCCTTCTTTCCTTCTGTCATTTCTTACCCAGCGTCCAATTTATCTCATTCATCTGCTGTTTCATGTTTGTCCCTTATCTCTCCCCCATGACTCTGTCCTGCTTGGCTGGTGTGTTAGTGTGTGTGTGACTCATAGAGACTGCTCTATTAGATTAAGGGCATCAGGGAAGCTTTGTTAAAGACTGTCAAGCATTGTGCAGGGTTAGTAGCAGCGGAAAGTGAAGGCATAATGGAAAAAGAGGCCAGTGTGGTTATTTATAATTAGGGCTTGTAGACAGACAGTAACAACAGTACAGTTGGATTCTGGGTTTTATTTTATTTGTCTTTAATCTAATTCTCAAACCATTATTTTCTTGCACCAAATTTTTATTCACCTTTTTGTTCATGCTGTCTGAATTCAAACATTTATTTATTTGTCTGCCAGTCTGCACCATGATCTGTTCTTGTAATAAAGTATATATTTCCAAATTTTAGCTGGCTTTAATTGGTGAGTCATGCAACATAAAAAAACAAACTTATTAGAGGTTTGATATGTTTACAGAGTTATTCAGGTTCGTCCTGATGACCAATAGTAACAAATATGCTCTTTCGGTGTTTACCAGTTCAGGAGTTATCAGTCTAAGTTCTTCGGATTTCTTAAATCTGAGATGTAAAAAGGACTCCTGACTCCTTGAAAAACTGTGAAACATTTACATAGTTTAGAGAAATGTCCTTACAGTGCTTACACCGGAAATGCAAATATTCAATGGAAAATATGATTGAGCCACAACTGAAAGAACACTTTCTATATTTTTTAAGTCCTAATGGTGCCCCCTGTTGGAAGAGCTCCTGGGCAGGAAGCCACATCGCCAGTAACAAAAACCACCTCTGCTGTGCAGTGCTGGGATAATTTGTATAGCCATTTGCTAATTTTAGCCTACATTTTGTCTGTGAGGCTTGCTAGGCTGTATTGTAAGCGATGCACATTGTCGTCTTTATCTTACAAATTTGTAATTTCCCTGTCAATTTAAGTGTGTATCACACTTTACACATATATTCACAACGAAAGAGAGACTGCGTTAAATGCTGCGGCTTCCTGTCTTTCTATGTCATGTGACCTGGACTTTATGAAGCAAGGGGTGCAGCCTGAGGGCCATACCAATATGGCCTGGCAGCAGAGGTGGTTGATGCAGATAGACTTTCTTTCTTTTAATTATTGTGAGATTTTTGCTGACAAATTAAAATACACTGTATTTATTTTTTAATAACGAAGCTTTATGCTTTTTATTTTATTGTAAATAAGGCCACAAATATCCAGCAATTCTTACTGAAAGCCATACTGGTGCACCAAATCTGGTTTTGATTCATTTTTCATAATTGTCTAAAAATAGCAAGCCTTTTTGAAAAGAGAGTGACCCAAACACTGCACTTGCTGCTGAAAACATTCTTCTCAGCCGAGAAAATAGAAAACAGTCCAACCACAAAATATTTGCAATCTGCATGCATTTCCCTAAACATGGCAAACATGCAAAACGTTTTTATTTTTGGATCTACAATAATTTACTCATACCTTTCTTACAAAAATCTAACTATTGATTTGATTAAAATGTTGCATGCCCACAGTTTATTGGTGAGCAGTTAAAAAAAAATTAAATATAATAAAGAAATATTTTTGCAGTTCGCAAGAACTTTCAACTTAAAAATCTGCACAGCGTGACAAAAAGTATGGATACAACTGATATCGGAGAAGGCTGTTTGCAACGCATCTAAAACTAGTCAATAAATTTTATCATGTTTCATGTCAAGTGTTTGTATACTGAAGCAGAACAATAACGGTTTCTTTAAGTTTTTTCCACAAATTGGCTGAATTATTAACAGATCATATCAAAACAGATAGTAAACATGCTTAAATTAGCCTAGCAGTAAACTGCTTCTTATGAAACCATCTTCAGCAGATGCAAGGCACACTGTATGCGCTGAATCAAGTATGTTTAGAAACACTTTCCTTCTCAGTTGCTGTCAAAAAAACAGGTAACGCAGTATCATGAACGTCATTGGTAAAAGAATTTAGGGGGACAGAGTCATGATACTAATGCAAACCATGTAGTACTGATAATATGTAATATTTTTAATGCCATTTGAAGCCACCTATGTTTTAGCACTATATGCCAACATGAAACCCTTTTTGGCTGCAAGTTTTGGAAAAGATGCAGTGTCTAATCAATCCAAAAAATATGTATTAAAATAAAGCTAAAATGTGTTTTAATTAACACCTTAAAACAATGTGCATAAACACTCATACCACATTTAAACTCTTCTATTGTTATCATTTCTATTATAAACAGCAAGCTTTATGCACTTTATGCACAAACCACAAAGCTTTGTACATCCTCCTACTGCTGTGGCTACAGGAGCTATTTACAGGAGCTGCAGATGTAGGTGTGCAGCAGCTGTTTTTAAGCATCCCCATACGTCAACTTCTAATTGATATGGATCGGTTGTAAAAGAGGCTCACATCACAATGTTATAAACTTATATGATCTGACTAATGTGTGCTTGCAAAAGGGGAATGCATCTGGAGATGATGTAGAGGAGCGGAGCTGCATTGTTTAAGTCACATTAGATAATGTCAAAAGTAATCTAACTGATGAAAGTACAGATGATAGTAAAAAAGTTACCGATGGGAAACAACTAAACTGAATTGAAACACTAAAAAGGCAATTTCTAGATGAACAAGGGACAAATGTAATATAAAAGTTAATGTTAAGTTACAAATATGCAATACGAGTTTAGGATTTAATGTTGGATTACCTGAATTGTGCATGCTGTGGTGTGTGGTGAATCTGTTCCAGCCATCCAAGAGAAAAAAAATGAAAAAGTTACGTTTATGTTGGTCTGCTCACTTTGCTGGCTCACATGTGTTCTATTGCATCTGTTTTCAGCTGGTTTTGTGTGCTGCAAATGCAGGAAGCAAAAGCCACAGGAAGAGGGGTTGAATGAGTGCGGGCATGTGCGAGTTTCACACATGCCTTTCACATAGACTCACACATGCACATGTTTTTTTCTGACAAATTGCAAATTCGAGTATTGACTATTCCTTTTCTGGTAATATCTGTAATTCATCTGCTTTCGTTTTACACTAGTGTGATCTAGCGTGAGGCTTTTTGTAAATGCTCTAACGTGTTTCCATTTATTGAGGTGCAGACAGCAAACAGCACTGACAGTTACAGTGTGAGGAGGCACTAAAAAGTCACTGCAATTGAAAAGTACAGCAGATACTCTATTAGAGGTAACTTATGACTTTGGGATTCAACTTGAGCTTGAGATTTCACTAAATTAAATCAATTTCTCCATGCAAATGGCGTTGAATTTTTAGAATCAAACAAATTTAGTCGTCACATCTCTTATCTGGTCTCACATTTCAAAGACTTTTTTAAACATCTTTTCAGTAGCATTTCTAAAGCATCAAACTAAATTGGAGTGCTTTTAGAATCCTTTAGAATTAGGGTATCTGTAGTCAGAGCACTAACAGGCGCTATTTAAGCATATGCAGCAGCAGTGACAAGGGGCCAACCCTTTTCATATGGAAATATATAAGCCATCAGCAGCAGATTTAAGTTTGTGCTGAGCCTTTCATTTACTCTTCAGTAGTGTACCCTACACTTCAGGAGGAGCCATAAACTATTCCAATAGAGCCTGGGTTGATGCCTTGAACTCCTTCACATTTTGTCACATTAGAAACTCAATTGTCAGAGTATTTTTAAGCGGGATTTTATGTGATAGATCAGCATAGTGGATAATTGTGAACTGGAAGAAAGATGAATTATTTTAATTAGTTTTTAATAAAAAATGAAAAGAATACTTTGCAGAAGTATCATTTGCTAGAATTAAAGCTTCAAATAATTTGAGTTTTGTCTCCAGCTTTGCACTTGGAAAACTTTTGCTTATTGTTCTTTGCAAAACATCTCAAATCCCATAAGACCAGCAAAAGTCTTGCCATAGTTCCTCGATTGGATTCAGTTCTGGGCTTTGGCAAGGCCATTCTAAGAAATGAATATTTATATGAATATAACAAGAGAGGACTGTGCCTTCCCAAGTGGAGGAAGAAAATATGGGGGGCATTAGAGTCATTATTGCAGGCATACATCTCACTTGAATTCAAAGGTTGTGTCTGAAAGGGATCTGCACTTCCCTTGAAGGGACCCTAAGATGGATTCTTAGAGATCATGGGAGGAACATTTTAAGATTTCTTATTTCCAGTGGGTGCTGGAGTAGTATTTGTCCAAACTGACAAGCTGCATTGATGTCATTTACGGTCCTATAGACCTGAGACCGCTCACAGGCTTTCCGTAGAGTTCCTCTAGTAAGACGTTAAAGTTCTCTTCTCATGGTTCGCTAGTTTTTTGTGCATTTCGAGGATTGTTTAAATGATTCTTTAACACTACCTGACATTTTTCTTTACATAGTTAGACCACTGTGTTGATTGCCATATACAATAGCAAAGAGGGCTGCTTTTCCCTGTGTGATCCCCACATTATTAGGACAAGACTCCAGTATCTTATGTTTTGCAGAGAGGTGTGAGGGTGCGGCTCCTTCTTCTTCTTTCAGGGTTATCATGTTACCCCAGCTTGCAGAGGAAACGCTAGCTTCAATACCCCCCATTGGGAAGTCACCACCCTAATACTGGGTAGAGGTCCCAGCTTTTCATCTTCATCCAGCTGATAGAAACAAAGTTGTTCTATTGCCTACTCTAATACCTAAAATTAATTTTTCTTATGTTGGAAGATTAAATTTATTTAATTGAGCTACAAAACACCCACCTCCTAACACCCACTGTTTCGCAGTTATTTAAAATCTATTGGTTCACGTAACTACGATGGACTGGCGACCTGTTCAGGGTGTACCCCGCCTCCCGCACATAGACTGCTGGAGACAGGCACCAGCTTCCCCGCAACCCACTATGGAAGAAGTGGTAGAAAATGACTAGCTGACTGGTTCATATTATACATTATTGTGTCAAAGCCATCAAACATTTTGACAAAAGGGCTTTTTTTACTTTCTCTAATAATGAAAACTACTCCATTGCAGCTCTGGTTGTATGTTTAGAACCACTGTCCTGAGTGAAGGACAATTCTCCTATTGGGGTTGGATTTATACTAAGATTATTTAGTGGTATCAAAGTAAAGGGGCCAAAATACCAATGCCCATGACATTTTTCAGATTGCTCATTGTACAAAATACCGAAAACAGTTTAAAATTTGCAATTATGTGCCAATGTGTTAGGCTCCAACATAAAATTCCAATAAAATCCCTATATTAAGATTTGTGGTAATAGGGACTGTAGATGGATTGATTATTTATTTGAAATTATAGGGGAATCTGCTGTCTAGTTTGCCTTTAGTTTCAGCCAAAAATATCTGGGCTTGGAGCCACCTGCCTCTATTTCTGTGTTTATGTGGAAAGGAAAACTGAACGCAACAGAGTGAGAAAGAGGGTTTGGTAGTGATATGCAGCATGAATGTTGTTTCGCCCATCAGAGAAAGAGAACAAGCCCTGAGCTGTTTGTCACATCAATGACATTTATGTTGCAGAATTTGATACCTCGTGGCACCAAACACTGTGTTGCTTCTATGAAATAAAAAATGTCATAAATGGATCTACTTTGGGATGGGATCTATGTTTGACTTAATGTACTTTGTCATCGGGGGTTTATAGTGGTTTTGAAGCATTCTAAAGCCCATTCTTTCTGAGGAAAAATAGTTTGTTTTAAGCCATTCATACCTAAAAACTAGCCTTTTTCATCCAACTCTCTAAACAGATCAAACTATGTAGTGGAGACAATCCCTCCTTGTGCCATCCTTCATTTAAATTAGTTGTCTAGTCGGAGATGGATTTGTTTTCTAGACTGATTTTTTATTCTAAGACTGCACCACACATTTTGATGACCAGGAGGTAGGGCTGACAGTAAGAACAGACAGCTGCTTCTTCTTCTTTTTCTTAAGCCCTGCTCACTCAGCCGTGGTATTTTTAGATTCTATCCACCTCGCCGTATCTCTCAAGTGCTTAGGTTTCCGCCAAAGGCAGCCCCTGTGCTGTAAATAACACACACAATCACTTCACTCTTTCTTTGCCACACTCACACACCAAGAGAAATTACTTGCAAGCTGCTGAACGAGTACACACGACAGAAATTGTGCATTTCAGACAATCTAAATGAACTTTGAGTAGCAGATTGCAGTACATGTTTAAGAGGCAGTTACTCTTGTGGCTGAAGTGTGATTTTTTCCTGGAGCAATTCACCTAAGTTGTGTAATAGTCATATTTGTTGGGTAAGCCTTTTATCTTTCTGTTTCTACATGTGTTTACTTTCCATTGTGTAAAATCAGTTGTCTGTTGCTAAATTGAACTCATTAAGAAAAAAACTTTAAGGTTAATGTCCAGTGATAAGTTATTGGAGCTGTAACACCTAAACTGCTAAATTCATGCACTCCTACAAAAAGATGTAAGACGGAGAATGTTTAGTTCTTTGTAGTAAAACAAAACACTGTCAGAAAACGCTGTGAGGTACACGGGTGGTTGCATCATGTTGTGTTGCTGTTTTGTTGCATGAGGGACAGGTGCAGTTTACAAAATACATGAGAAGATTTCATTATGTGGAAATATTGATGCAACACCAAGATGCAACGCCAGGAAGTTGTCCAATTGGACAATGACCATAAGGATACTACCAGATTAGTAGTAGTAGCTTAAAGGACTACATGGTCAGGAGGAATGGGACAAAACTCCAGAAAACCTTTATTAAAAGCTTATGGAAGGATATCCAACATGCTTGATTCAAATTATACAGTTTAAAGGGAAATACTAAGGAAATGTACATAAACTTCTGTTTGTCTTTATTCTAGCTTTAAGCAACAATGAATAAATAACTGAGCTAAAACAGAAAAAAGTGTGATTTAATGCAAAACAGTAAGAAATAAGGTACTGTATCTGTACAGTGTATGTACATCTGGATTAAACTGTACATGTGACTTTCTGTTTCACTTTATTGGTGTTTTTGTTCAAGAGGACGGTGCTAAGGTTGGAACAAAGTGATGTTTTTCCTTGTGGGCTACAAAGTGCTCTGCATGCTGTGTGGGTGATGAACAAAGTTTACCACACAGATTTTATACTTTCTGTGACCTCCCACAAGAGGAATTGCTTCTGTTTTTATTCACTTTTGGTCTGTCAACAGAACAGGTCCTTCAAAGCCAGTGTGTCATTATTGTAACATTTACATAATACTGTTGTGCACCCACAGTAGCAAACATTAACAAACAGGAAATTTGTGTTTGAACTATTACATCAAAAGTTTAAGTTGCATTGGACTTAAAACATTAAATAGTTTTTTAGCACTGCAGTCATTTTTTGGACAGACATTTAATTTGTAGTGAGTTTCTTGGCTGTAAAACACATCAGTTTGTCTCCAGGAACATGGCGGTGTAGTGTGTCAAAAAAAAAATGTTTCTAGTTTATTCACCTCTCATTCACAGCTGGCTGAGAGCAGAAACTCATTTTCACTGGTTTGAAATCAAATGAGTGTTTGTTAGGATGTAGGAGCAACAGTCCATGAAGGGAATCTGAAGATGGGTCTCATCAAAAGAAAATGAATGCAATAAAAAAGCTGAATTCATCAGGGATGTGTTGAGTTCAAGTGTTCTGTTACCTCACAATTACTGAATAGAAATATCATTAATTGTCCCACAGTGGGGAAATTCACTTGTATCAGCATCAAAGTGAAAGGAAAATGGAAGCATGCAGATATGCACAAAGATAAAAAATTATATGAAAAACATAAGCTTTTTGTTGACATTTACCTGCCATTAAGTCTAACAAGCTTCAAGCTGCTTTACAAAGATAAAAAGCTCATTGGTGCTCTCCTTCTGCCCACATCTACAAATATTTACCATTATTCATCCCAAGTGATTCGAGATGGAACACCTCAAGATTCCTTCTCTTTCTTTCAGTGGCTATCATCTCCACAGAGGAAGAGTGAAAACAGATTAAACCAGTTTTGTAACTACACACGTAACCAGGCAACTGTCCGCCAATATGCAAGTTGGAGCTCCGTAGGAGGGCTTCTTGCCTCCTGCTTAGTGATTTGCAGTGAGAACACCAACAGAACAATTTTTATTAGAAATCCAGACTTGGTAGATGGTTATGGATACCACACTGCTTAAGGGACAAGACACGAAATGTACTCCTCTATTAGAATAACATGCATGATATGAATAATTCAATTGGACCTATTCAACATAAAGGATGCGTTGTACTAATGTGGCAAAAACTAATCTTTCATCATCATCGATGTGGTTTACCGTTTGTTAATTCGTGTCACATATAAAAAAAAGCAGATGGATTTAGTGACCCAAACTACTTAAACAGGTTCAAATATGTACAGATTCCCCGCAAGAGCGTCTACCCATAACAACAGGCCATGACTGTGCTTTGCAGCAATCAGAGGTATCAGCTGTAGCAGCCCAAACATTCACAGCACAAGGATGCATGCTGGACTCAGGAATGTACCAAGTGCATGAGAGGGGGGGTTGAAGGTCACGTCTATGAGCCTAAACTTGCAGAGGGATTAGAAAAATATTCCCTTCACCCTCATATGTGTATTGAAAAGGGAATGCGCTTCTCTCATAATTTAAGCTGATGAAGATGAACAAAAACAGTTGACTGATTACTTTTTATTATGATTTTCATTGCCCTGCTCTCTTTTGGCTTTTTGAAAACTGGAAATAAGAATGTTACAGTAATTTTACTGCACAAACAATCAGCAACAACAAATATCTGTGAAACATAAAATTATTACTATAATGTTTTATTCAGGGTTTTTTTTTTTGCAAAATGATTTGCTCTAAGCAGTACCAAGGCCACAGCATCAGGCAGAGTCTGGGACAGGATTTTTATTTCCTAGTTTTGATATATATAATTAATTTAAAAAATGACTACAGTGGTAAATGATCACTTAAATCTACCCTCATATCTCACAGCACTGTGCTTACATATAAAAATGCAAGTTTAACTACTTGATATGACGTCTTTCAAGCTTATTTTGCAACATTTGATAAAACTTGTAAAAAGCCTGTGTTAGAATAACAACAAAACACATATTTGAAAACCATCTGCACAACTTTGCAATATGTTTAGGAAGCTGAGTTCAGCCAAGTCTAACTCACAGGATTGTTCCTGTGGTGTTTCCTGATATTGTCGTCATGGCTAAGAACCCTGGGTCGGAACAGTTACTTGGAGAAAAAGTTTGCCTGATTTTGTTAGTTTGTCCCAAATTACTTAGCAATGACACTAAAATTGGTAACCGACACATAACATCTGATTTTGAGATAAATGAGTCTGGAATCTGGACTGGATTTATTCATCTCTGTTGAAGAAATAAGGGAATACAAGTACAAGTAACATATGTTTCAGTTCTCGTTTAGCTTTAGGACCTCTTTGGATTAATTATATAGTGTATAGCCATTGAAAATAAGGTGCAAGACCTAATGTCGAACAAATCACAATATGTTTAGTTCCAGTAGTTATATAATAAATATTAAGGCAATGAAAACAACAAAATTACTTTCTTTTAGCAGAATGGTCCTGGCAGGGGAGTTTCTGTTTTTGAATGTGGGGGGCCATAGATGGGGTTCTCCCAGGACACCATTATGCAAGAAATGCCACTGTAAAGAAACAATTTCACTATGTAACAAACATCAGTTTCTTTTTTTAAGAAGCATGCAATTTCAATGAAAACAACACAAACAATGCTAGTAATACTATAAAATACTAGAATCACGTATACCAGTTTGTTAACGGTCCCAAAAACCTTTTTTCGCTCTTCGTGTTGTGTTCATGTCTGTTTGCAAGTTTAGATCTACCACACAGAAAACAAAACTGAAAACACCACAAAGACATCAGTGTTATTGGACCTCCTGGGTTTATTAAGCTGATGGTGTGGATTTTTTTATGCCTTCTTCCCCTCACACCTGGCTCTTGATAGGGTCTGTATGCTTGACAAGGCAGTGAGGTGAGAGAGACTGAGGTAGACTTTAGTAATAATGTGAAATTCAGCCACTATTACATTTCCCAGCTCTCCTATTGCCATACAGCAAACAGCTGCACTGTGCCTTCCCGCTCTTGGAACGTCTGTCTGTTTCCCTCTTTGAATGGGAGTTTAAAACCTAAAAGTTGTGTGAATGAAGAGCCTGAAGGAGAAGCAGCGATGTGCTCAAGTGAAAGTACTTGATGGATTAAAGAGATTATTTTCTTTTTAACGCCACCCATCTGCCAGCTGACATTTACAACACGTTTCCAGTGCTGCCAGGCATCTGTCCTTTTTAAAATGTGTATATTCAGTATAATGTGTATGTTAGCATGGCTTCAGGTAGGCTGATAGGAGGCGGGTATACAATGGCAGGGGACAGATGGTAGACTCAGCAGGGAGGAGACGACAGTGGCACATATTCACCCCGCTTTTGATGACTTTATAAATGCAACTCAAATCCTTTAGTCGGCTATGCTTTAGTAAATTACACTGGTTATCATTAAATTCTGTTTAGCAAATTACAAACTACTAATTACTAACAAACTACTTGTAAAGAAAAAACAATCTTGAAGGTGAATGACTACATTTTATACTGATAGCCACAAGGTTTATTTTTCCTTGTTTTAGCTTTTAGCATAGTTGTCGGGTTAAAATCCAGGTGAACCTATAAAATGTTTTGTTTTTTGTGATTCTGTTGAAGAGGCGGGTCATACCATCATATTAGATCATAAAGATGCACAATATATTGCAATTGCAATATACTGTGCAATCCTGATCGCAATATCAGTGCGGGCAATATTGCAATAACAAAGGACTACTTGAATTATACATTTGAATTATTGAATTTGTTTCAAATGCAATGCATGCAAATTCTGCATAATATTATATTTGGCCTTTTGGACTCTTCCTGTCCTCGAAGATCACACTGTACATGCAATCAAACCCAGAATTATTCATACCAGCAGATTTAGGTTTAAAACTATTTTTATTTAACTAAGAAGTTTGTTTGAGATAGACATTTCTCACAAGAAAACAAAACAATGTTAAGTGTGTATAAATAAAAAAAAGTTTTTAATTACACTTGGCATGTCAAAACATCTTTATACTCTTCTCAATAATTAATTACATTAATTCAAATAAAGGTGATAACCCTTCTCATAATTGCTGACTAGCTTTTTGCATATTTCCACTGGTATTTTTATCATTTATCTTTGGTAATGAGCTCCAAGCTTTTGAGATTGAAATACCTATTTGCCATCATCCTAATCTTTAGTTCCCTCCACAGATTCTCTATCAGATTTAACTCTGACTGGGCCACTCCAAAACATTACTTCCATTTCAAAGAAACGTAGTAAAATAAAATTTTTCAGGGGTATAAATAATTTTGGCCATAACTGTGTATTTATCGTGGCTGAGATGCTAACACTTACAAAGAGTGGTGCGGACATTTTCATAAACGAAAGAAAAAAGCAAAGAAAATGTGGGTTACATGTAATTGACATCACAGTTTTCAGCAATAGTATCACAATTACATGTTTTCCTGATATTTTGCAGCCCTATTAGAACGAGGATGCATTTTAATAGTAAGGAAAAGTGCATAAAGTAAACATTCATTAAAGCTCAGTTTATTCCACTCTGATGTACTCTGATGCACACTGGTCCAAACCAGAAACCTGCCGTCTCTTGTACCAATGTGATTGTTGGTAGTAGCATGAGGTTGCTACTGAATGTCAAATAAGGGAGTGAAATTTGGGACCTGATTGAATTTCAATTGCAGAAGCAGAGCATTCTGGAATTTGTAGTCTAAGCAGTACTTGTGCTGTCTACCAGAGGGTCAAAGGTTGCGCTTCTTTGAGGTAGTCTACAGTCATTAGGGGCTCTTGAACTAGATGTTCTAGTTGTCTGCTCATAGCAAAGCTGTAAAAAATCTCTTCAGTGGCGGTGGGGCCTTGTCGTTTAAAATCTTCAAAATTAGTTGCACATCTGAGTATTCGATTAAATGATCAAAACTTAATATGTTATATTTACTAAGGATCTGACAATGATGCCTTAAAGGCTTTTTATCGAGTATCTTTAAAGCCTAATCATATACCGATTTTAGGGGTTTTAATATTGAGCAATTTGCTTGGGACCAAGATACAATAACTAATATGAGAAACGATCATTGAATTTAAATAAATTTGTGCAGCCTCACAAGTGAGCATGTTTCTGATGTGCTTAAAAACTGACAGATTGTATTTCACAGTATTACACATTTTCTTAATGTGTTTTTTAAATCCAAATATTGGATCTAAAACAACACCGAGATATTTGAATTCTTACACAATTTAATTTTTTTGATCTTTTACAAAAATATGAGAGACAAACATTTGTTTCCTAGACTTACATTAAAAATACATTAAAATACATTGCAAAAGTTTTTTTAACATTCAATGTGAGGTAAGCCAGTCTGCGACATTGTCCATTACTTTAGTTAAATCCTTAAGTATAAGAAACTTCCTTTTCCATATGAGTGTAGTTGTCTCTCAGCAGAGAGGTGTAATTTATGCTTTAAATTGAAAAATGGCACTCATAAGTTAATAGACGTATTTGATGTTTAATACCCAGTGGGACTGACTGATTTTGATGACAGCAAAGTAATTTAAAGTAGCTGATCTTTAAAACACAAATCATTAAGGAATATGGCGTTTAATGTATAAAAATTCTTCCTGTAATTTTTGTCCACAAAAGACTATCACTAGAAACCATTACGAGCCAAATTATCAAAGAGTCATATCAAAACAGGAAGAAAGCGAGCTAGCATTACTCCTACATAGCCTCTTTAGCAAGGCAGCAGAACTGAGATGCATATTTACCAAAGACTATGTTGCTGTGTGTGTTGGGTCAGAAAGCCCTTTAGAAAAAATAACCCAAAAAACCATTGATTTTAGGCTAAGTGTTGCCAGAAGATTCTAGAAGTTTAGAGCTTTTATTGTACTAAAAGGTGGGCTGTTTCTTAATTCTCATATAAAATAAGTGCTGTCGTTTTCTTTTTCTTTAGAAAATATCTATCTTTGACAGTGTTAAGAACTTTACAAAACATTATACTAGTCAATAATATTTTTCTAATGAAAAGTGTTGTATAATAGCATTTACTTTATAAATAGAATAAAAAAATCTTTTCATAGCTCCTAGTATGAAAGATTGTTATGCGTCTTTTATTTCCCATCTTTAGCACATAATAGAAGCAGAAAAAGTGCGTTTTCCCTGACTTGAAGGTGTTTATCAGTTAAAAATTTGAAAAACTATCTGAAACCAAGTCCACTTCAGGCCTTGAGTGTTACCAATATCACCATTTCCACTGGTGATGCTTCGGCTGTATGGACCGGTCTGAGAAACCTGACCGCCTATTGGAGCCCCCCCACCCATCCTGAACAGAATCCTCTCCTGGGCAACCGTCTGAGTGGCTTCTACTGCAGAAATGACAGGAAGCCGTTCACACCTTAAACCATCTCCTCTACATCCCATTCAGGAACAAATTCCTCCCATAAAGCAACCAACCCCCTACCTTCAGATCCTCTGCCTGCACAAAAGATCTCTGAGGAGATGGAAATAGGCTCTTTCAGCGCATGAAAACAAAGAAAGCTGGAGGACCTGATAACGTCTTCCCATTATGCCTGAAAGCCTGTGCAAATCAACTCGCCCCGATCTTCAACAAGTCACTGGAGACGTGTGAGGTCCCCTCCTGCTTCAAACGATCCACCATCATCCCAGTGCCCAAGAAACCCACCATCCTATGATTAAACTACTACAGGCCTGTAGCCCTGACATCTGTGGTCATGAAATCCTTTGAGCGGCTGGTGTTGAAGCACCTGAAAGACATCACAGGCAAGACATCGGCTGGTATACTGGTGTTAGAACTACCTTGAACTCAACCCACTCAAGACTGTGGAAATGGTGGTGGACGTTTGGAGAACACCACCCCCATACACCCCCCTCACCATCCTCAACAACACCGTATCAGCTGTGGACCACTTCAGGTTCCTAGGAACCACCATCTCTGAGGACCTGAGATGGTCTTCACACATAGACACTGTTCGGAAGAAGTCCCAGCAGAGACTGTACTTCCTGAGGCAACTCAAGAAGTACAACCAGCCACAGGAGCTACTGGTCATCTTCTACACTGCCATCATTCAGTCTGTCCTGTCTTCATCCATCTCAGTGTTGTTTAGCTCATCCACAAAACAGGACAGGTCCAGACTGCAACGAATAATCAGGACTGCAGAGAGAATCATCAGGGCTGACCTTCCCTCCATCCAGGACTTATACAGGTCTAGGGTCAGGAAAAGAGCTGCTAAAATCTCTGCAGACCCCACACACCCTGCACATAAACTGTTTAGAGTTTTACCTTCAGGCCGCCGCTACAGAGCGTTGTTTACTAAAACTAGCCGGCAGAGAGACAGTTTCTTCCCCCAGGCTGTTTCTCTGTTGAACATTCAATAGAGTACAAAACAACTGGAAATAAATCTGATTCTGATTACATTTTAGCATTTGTTGACACAAGTTGGCACAGTTGCACAAACAGATGAAAACCATTTTGAAATATACTTTGGCCTAAATGCTCGATTACTTGCTTTTCTTCAAGAGTTTCATTTTTACATAGAAACCGTGATAAAATTGCGTAAATGTATTATATTTTTTGCCATATCACCCACCCCATTCTGTGGTTTTGATCCAGCAACAGAGAAAGGCAGTAGGGTCCATACAGAGGAGGTTGCTTTATCTGACAACAGATGACAGCACACTGTCAAACAGTCCATCCAGCAAGAAGAGCACAGACAGGGAGCCAGTGGTCTCTCACAGCATATTACAAGCCTGTCAAACTATCTCCAGATCAAAAGCGATTTACCAGTTTATCCAAGTGAGTAGCCCACATAAACCTGTTCATGCAACACACAGAGAAAAAGGTGTAACTAATGTTTATGGCATGGCTGAAAATTTTGGTTATATGATATGTAGAAATTAAATCCTTTAGCTAAACAGGATTTTACAGTTTCAGTCTTGCTTCATTTACTGCTGAAATCCAGCTAAACACATCCTTACAGATAGGGATTAAATGTGTTTTACTGAATGAGCTTTAAAAAAATTACACATTCCATATTCTTGTCTGTGCTTGGAGATAAGATATGGGAAAAAGGCACACGCTGAATCGATAATCGTCGAATTGACTGAGCTAACCTATGCCAAAGTATACAAATAATTCCCTTCCTAAATGTTTCACCTGCATATAAAGCAGTGGCAACCAGTAATGTTCAATGTGGAGAAAAGTAAAATTACACAACTCTCTAGGAGACAATTAAAAATGCTTACATCCCTGAAACAGCCTAATTGAGGAATGGATGAGCTGGTGAAAAGAGGGGCAAAGCTGAAGAGAAGAGATATTTTCTGACAGGTTAATTGCTTGTCTTGAAGGGAAGCTTTACTCATGCTGATAAAGCAGCGGCTTAATGACTGTGCACAAACCTGGCCACTCTGATCCTCACAACAACGAGAGTTGGGCAAAGTAAGGCAGGCGGTAATGAAATGTACAAGAAAAACACTCCAGGAAACACAAATACCCCTGGGCTTTCTTTAACCGCCTTGGATATTTTGCTCAGGTTCAAGCTTGAGTGTTAGGGTTCCTCTACAAATGGATTCAGATTTGTCAACTTAAGGAAAATGAAGAACTAGACAGACACTCTGTAGACATTACATTCACACATTCATGTCCATTGAAGACTTATGCTTTCAGGGGTAAAAATGTGAATATTTCAGCGCTGTAGAATATCTACCCAAACTTTGATACAACTGTGCAGGCTTCCCTCTTCTCCATGTTGCGACTTACCTATCTTTATCCTTGAAACAAGACATTGAATGTTTCTTTTCTTGTGTGTTATTCTGTTAAAACAAAGTGAAAACAAAAACAGCAGAGATGTAAGATGACATTGTATGGTCATTGTAAGATGACCTCAGGCCATTACAAACTCCTGAATTATATCCACTGCTACAAGAGAAGATTTTATTTTGTATTGCTTTTCCTCAAGATTCTCCTCTCTGAAGCAACTGTCTTACACCCTCAAAAGCACTGCATGTTTTTGTGCTCAACTTTAATCCCTCTTGGACAAAAATCACCTCTGATTTGAATTCTGAGCCTTGCTTTACCTTACTTTATGGGGGTGAAACTTGCCCTTTCAGTTCTTTCTTCCCTATTTGTGGATTTTCCTTGCTCTCTCACCAAATAAAGTGGTAACTCTGATTGCATTTGTGCAACTAGAATTACTTTATTATTGCTGCCTTCTCTGGTCTGTACTTCTTGTGTTCATAGAGTTTACTTTATATGAGACCCATGAAGAGATAGAAATGAGAGCACAGGGTTTACCTACAAGTAGAGCAAATTTCAGCAAGAACAGCAGAAGCCAAAAAGGAGCATAAGATATTTGTACACGAGGCATTAAATCTGACTTTAGGAACCTAATTTTGAAGGAAGGCAGATAATATTTTTAAGCAGTTTTGTAAAATAGCAGAACAACATCTGAGAATGAAAATAAGGATTTTTGCTCACAGATTAAAATGTATCCTCTTACATTTCTAAAAGAAATATAACACAATACTTTTTTCTGAAACTTTTATAAAAATAATAAAACTGTTTATGCCTAATATGTGACCTCACTGAGTACTTTAGATCTTTGGAAAGAAAAGAAAGTGCTACCTGTTTTAGGTGATATGTCACAACATGACCAAGTTAGGCCCATGTTGGAGCAGTATATTGGCTCCCAGGAAAAACGGATAACTTCAGTGGTGAGTGAGTTGGATACTGTTAATCGTGATCAAATCTATGGTGTTATTTTTCTTGGCTTAAAGTGGAACTAAACCTGATATAAAAGCAAAACTCTGCATCCTGACAATTTTGAAAAATGCCACCAAAGTGGGCAGTGCCAAGAGACACTGACAGGAGTGTGGCGATGAGCAGAAGGGGTTAAGTGGGGGTGTGGTCAGGAGGATGAGGGAAAGTGGCGGCTAGCTGAATTTGACATATTGAAACATGGAGACAGCAGAGTGATGCTGGTAGTTTCGCCATGGACAGATCTTTTCAGGTGGACTTTCAACCCCTCATTACCGGAGGTTAAAAGAGGCTTTATGGAGCCCAGTGGGCCTGAGCCTCATCTGTTCCAGCCGCTGGCTCAAGGCTCTGACTCAGCGATGCCTGAAGCCAGCACTGCCAAGGCAGTGGAGGAGAGAATGGGTCCAGTGGATTCAGTTCCACTTAAAGCTACAAAGTTTTCAAGTACACGTATGTCCATATCATTTTAATAAAACTGGGACTTGGTATATATAAATGCCTATCCCTAACTCACTTGGATATGTATGAAGGACAAATTATTTACTGAGACATTCCTGCGAAAAAGTAATCAATTGTCACATGTAATTATTAATTTCAAACTCTGCTGCTCTTCATAATCTCAGCACACCATCTTCGTTCTATCCTCATTAAGATTGAATACAGTATCATATCAGCAAAAAATGTATATTCCAAGTCATGTGGAAGCAGTGTTTTTTAGTTTTAACACTGCATGCAATGCCTCCAAATACAATGCTACCCGTCTTCATCTGACAAACCCGGACATGAAGATCTTTTTTTGCTCCATCTACTATCTTTGTGGACAAACTTGCCCCTCATCTCAGTACACATGCTTTGATATGTGACATGGTTGCCACTCTGAGTGCAAGAAGCCCCTCATACACGTTTACTGTGATCAATGTTTTTATCAGTCAGTGTCAGAGTTAGAACCAGAACAGGTATGCAAGTGATGCAGGCATGTATCTTCATTAAGAGGAGCTGATAAATGATAGATTAATTTAAACACAAGGTGTCTTGTTGAACTGGTGAAGGAATTAAAAGCAGGTGTCCTGGCATATGTATATAGGCTCTTTTATGATTTAACCTAATTAGGAAAAATGTTCTGCAAATTTTGGAATTAATGCAGTCATAGCTGTTGCGCAATGACTTTTGATGAGCAACACCGTGAGATTTTTACCTCATACAATTCATCAGTATGAGATAGTAAAGGCTTAAAACATATGAGCTGAGACATGGAGGTAAGATTTAGTTAGGTCTGGTTGTAACTTAATTCAGGATTTTAGCTGGGAGAAGAAGTGGGATGAACAGTTTCCTCTAAAATGTTGTAAAAGCTGAATATAAAGTTAATTTATTCATTTATTTCTCCATACTTTATGACCTCACCCCCCCTCGACTATTCCCTGGGATGAAAGTTAAATGCATACTATTAGGATCAGTAGCCCCAAGAACTCAAATAAATATTATCTGAATAATTTATCAAATAGGTCGAACTGCTGTCAGCTAGATCTGCTTTAAGCATTTGGCATGATGAGCAGAGTCTATCTTCAAGAACGCAGGTTCAGTTTAATAGGGAAGCACGAAACAGAAATTTTATTGTCAGGTCAATACAACATTTGAGTGGTATCCGATGTGCAGGAAAGCAATGCTGTAGCAGTGTTGAACTAAGGCAGTATACCGGTCTACACTAATAAAAAGTAAGGCAGAAGAGTGATGGGTGTTTAAGGAAATGGGGTTATGGGTTTCCAATAAATAACATCTAATGGCATGAGGTCACTCAGTTTTTTTTTTTTTTTAGTTTGATCACAGCTCATAGTCATTCATAATAAAGGATCAACTGACTAAAATGGGTTTCAGAACCCGAATCAGTGGAAATATGGTGAGCATAATTTTTCCAGTTAAATTCTGTGAATGTATTCGTATGATTATTTTGACAATTCATTAAGACTACTTGGTTGCATAAACGGGTTCAAGATGATTAGTTTGCAGATACAAAATGGACATAGGACAGGACAAACTGGTAAGGCTTAGGTACAGAATCAGAGTGCAAAATGCCAATGGCGCAAACTGACCTTGAGCCAGTTTCCTGTCTCGCTGCACAAGACAGAGGCTGAAAGCTGCACCTGTGGAAAAATTGGCCTACATTAAGATTTTTTTAATCTGTTGCTTCTCACCAGCTGAGAGGCTTCCCACTATAGCAGTAGTGATGGAAATGTGTGTGCATAGATTTGGAGGAAGCAGTCAAGTGGAATAATTTAACTAAGTGTAGAAATCTATACAAATGTGATTCTTTCATGTTCCCTAGAGCTTCTGTGATATAATATGTATAGCTCTCTGCGTGTGTTTTTTTGTGTGTGTTAAAATACAACAGCAAATGGTTACAGTTAATACTATGTTTCTCTAACACAATTTAAATTAAGTCTCTTAAGTTTTCATACCCCTTAATACCACCATTTTTTTATCAGTATTGTATCTGATAGACAAACACAAAGAATAAAATTGTGAAAAGGGTTTTTTGAACTTAAAATCTGAAAAATGTGTTGTGCAGTTTACCATACCTACTACAGTTCTTCTATACAGGCCTCAGAGGTTTGTTAGAGAACACTATAGAAGAATCAGAATCATGAGACCAAAGAACACAGCAGATGGGTCAGGGATAAAGTTGTGGAGATGTTTTAAGCATAGTATGGGTCAACAGCAAACTTACAAAGACACCACCGTACAACTACAACAGTGATCAGAGAAGCAGCCAAGATGCCAATGACAACTCTGGAGGAACTGCAGAGATCCATAGCCCAGGTGCGAGTACTATCAAATGTGCACTGCACAAATCTGGACTTTTTGAAAGAAACCCAACAGAAGTCCTGTTTGCAGTTTATAGAGTATTCAACATGTGGAAGGAGGTCAGATTAAACCAAAATGTAATGTTTTGGCCAAAACTGTGTGTACCACACATCACCCTAAACACAGCATCCCCAAAGTGGAACATGGAAGTGGCAACAGCATGTTGTTGGTAAGTTTTCACCAGCAGGGGAGAGAAGCTGTTTAAAGTTGAGGGGAAGATGGAAGGAGCTAAATACAGGCCGAAAACGCTTTAAAGCTGAAGTAGATTTCCAGAAGGATGATGTCAGAAAATGCTTAATGCAAAACTAAACTGAAGGCTTGGAACACATGCTATGGATCTGGATAAGTAAATGTTTTGAGTTAATGCAAGCATCTTTAACATTTCGTAGTAGCATCAGTAACATGTTTAAGATAACAGGCAGTGTGAGGTAGCCTGTTTTGTCTTTCATGCAGGAGAGTACAAGAAAACTCCTCACACCTTAAGAAGAAAAACACCTGATTAATGCCACGGTGACCATGCTGTTCTGATAATCAATCTGGTGTTTTGTTGTACCTGACTTCCACACAGTCGGCTCGAAAATAGCACAAAAACCCTCCCTTCCTCCTTCACTCAGAGCCATACTGCAGTCAGGTTTGATGACACATACCTATTTTTCACACAACAGATAAATCTGTCAAAGCACAACAGCAAATAACTTTGTCTGAATAAACACAGCATGCAGAAATATTAATGCAGAACCACAGACATCTTTTTAAGAACCGCAGAAATGTACTTAAACATGAGCAAAAGATTATATTTATGACCTTCATTTAAAAGAGGAAACTGGTTGATTTATGTTACCATGGATTTCATTTTGTTAAAGGTTGGAGGAAGGTTGCTGCAAAACAAACCATGAAAAATTCATTGTATTCGGTGTGTGATCCAAGACAAAGAAATAACAACTGTTTAGCACACTGAGGATAGCAGAAATGCTTGACAGTACTGTAGAAGACAAACACATGTATTGGGGAAAATTGTATTTCTTGGACCGGATGTATTATTAAACATATATAAACTAAGGACAATTTCAGTCAGCTCAAAATGCTTCTGGATGTCAAACCAGGATGTAAAATCTGAATGTGCTGGCAAAATTAGTTACCTAGGTTTAGGTTTGAGTTAATTGTTTTAAACAAAATAGTCCAAAGAAAAGTTTCTGACCACCATCTGCCATCTGATCACTTTCAGAGATTACAAGAAAGACTTGCATCTTCTAACCAAAACACAAAGAATATAGGGAGACTCAAGACTTTTGCACAGTACCACAGAACTGTGGAACAGCTTGGCAAACATAAGACTGCAAAATCAAATGCTAAAACCGCATGGAAAATAAAGGATAAACTCCCCAACTCGCTTTATAGAGAGTGCGGTTTTGGACCTAATTAGAGGATCTCTAGCTGCCTTACTGCACTATCACAACTCTCAGTTTTCTTTCTCTCCATTTCCCAGTTTATTTTAGTTTATTTATATAGCGCCAATTCACAACACATGTCGTCTCAAGGCAGTCCACAAAAGTCAGGTACATACATTCCAATTAATCTTAATCATTGAAAAGTGCAGCCAGATTATGTTATTTATTCAAATTGGATAAAAAGTTTTTCTATCTAAGGAAAGGAAACCCAGCAGATTGCATCCAGTCAGTGACTTGCAGCATTCACTCCTCCCGGATGAACATGTAGAGATAGTGGACAGTCACTGGCGTTGACTTTGCAGCAATCCCTCATACTGAGCATGCATGTAGCGACAGTGGGAGGAAAAACTCCCTTTTAACAGGAAGAAACTCCAGCAGAACCAGGCTCAGTGTGAGCGGCCATCTGCCACGACCGACTGGGGGTTAGAGAGAACAGAGCAGAGACACAAAGAGAACAAAGAAGCACTGATCCAGGAGTACTTTCTATGGGAAGGAAAAGGTAAATGTTAATGGATGTAGCTCCTTTAGTCGTTTCACCTAAAAAGAAGGAACAGATAAACTCTGAGCCAGTTTTCAAGTTTAGAGTCTGAAAGAGAGAACATAGAGTTAGTTACAGTAAAAGCTCAGTCAGTAGCTATGTCTAGGAGAGAGAAAGGGTTAAACACTGAAAGACAGGGCCATGTGGATCATCGGTAGAGGGTGAGCATTAAGTTGTTGCCAGCAGAAGCTTGGACGATGCCCCTTTCCAGAAAGGTGTTACAGGTAGACACAGACTCAGGCCAGGTGTAGCTTCTAGGAAGAGAAAAGAGAGAGAACAAAGTTAAAAGCTGAGATAACAGCAAATAATACAAAATTGAAGAGTAGTGTGAGAAAGTAGCGAAGAGGGTGAAAGTGGTCATTATGTCTTCCAGCAGCCTAAGCCTATAGCAGCATAACTACAGAGATAGCTCAGGATAACCTAAGCCACTCTAACTATAAGCTTTATCAAAAAGGAAAGTTTTAAACCTAGCCTTAAAAGTAGACAGTTTGTCCATCTAGAGCCCACTGATGGCCATTGTTATACTAAAAACCACAACGATTGGGATACCTCTCTCTGTCAGATTGACCATAACCATTGGAAAAGAGAGGGGATCATACAGGTAGCAGAAATGGAGGGTGTGTTTGCACCTCAACCGTAACTGAGCCGGTTTAGGCTAAACCTGACTCCCCCTTACTCCATCCAACAAGGGGAGAAGAAGACGGAGCTAAAATAAGGCAGATAGCTCAGTATAACCTAAGCCACTCTAACTATAAGCTTTATCAAAAAGGAAAGTTTTAAGCCTAGCCTTAAAAGTAGACAGGGTGTCCGCCTCACGGACTAAAACTGGGAGCTGGTTCCACAGGAGAGGAGCCTGATAACTAAAGGATCTGCCTCCCATTCTACTTCTAGAGACTCTAGGAACCACCAGTAAACCTGCAGTCTGAGAACGAAGTGCTCTGTTAGGAACGTATGGAACAATCAGATCTCTGATGTATGATGGAGCTAAATCATTAAGGGCTTTATATGTGAGGAGGAGAATTTTAAATTCTATTCTGGATTTAACAGGGAGCCAATGAAGGGATGCTAAAGTAGGGGAAATATGATCTCTCTCTTTTTAATTTTCATCAGAACTCTTGCTGCAGCATTTTGAATCAGCTGAAGGCTTTTAACTGCATTTTGTGGACATCCTGATAGTAAAGAATTACAATAGTCCAGCCTTGAAGAAACAAATGCATGGACTAGTTTTTTAGCGTCACTCCTGGACAGGATATTTCTAATTTTGGCAATGTTCCGGAGATGAAAAAAGGAAATCCTAGAAACCTGTTTAATATGGGATTTAAATGACATGTCCTGGTCAAAAATAACACCAAGGTTTTTTACTTTATTACCAGAGGTCAATTTAATGCCATCCAGGTGAAGTGATTGACTAAGCAGTTTCTTTTTTAAAGAATCCGGTCCAAAGACAACAACTTCTGTCTTGTCTGAGTTTAGAAGCAGAAAATTTAAAGTCATCCAAGTTTTTATGTCTTCAAGACATACTTGTAGTCTATCTAACTGGTTGGACTCATCAGGATTTATGGATAAGTAAAGCTGAGTGTCATCAGCGTAACAGTGAAAATTTATTCTATGCTGCCTGATAATTTTACCTATTGGAAGCATATATATAGTAAAGAGAATTGGCCCAAGTACTGAACCCTGTGGTACTCCACAATTAACCCTGGAGTTTAAAGATGATTTATCATTTACATGAACAAACTGGAATCTGTCAGACAAATAAGATTTAAACCAGCCTAGCGCTGTTCCCCTGATCCCTACAGCATAGTCCAGACTTTCTAAGAGAATATTATGATCGACTGTATCAAATGCAGCACTGAGATCTAACAGAACCAGTACAGACACAAGTCCATTATCTGAGGCAATAAGAATATCATTAGTGACTTTCAGCAGAGCTGTTTCAGTGCTATGATGAGCTCTGAAACCTGACTGAAACTCTTCAAACAGGTCATTGCTGTGTAAATGCTCACACATTTGATTAGCAACTATTTTCTCAAAAATTTTAGATAAGAATGGAAGATTGGATATCGGTCTGTAATTTGTTAAGTCATCTCGATCAAGCGAAGGTTTCTTAATCAAAGGTTTAATTACAGCTACCTTAAAAGCTTGTGGTACATATCCATTAACTGAGGATAGGTTAATCATATCTAAAATGGGGCTGGTAATCAGAGGGAACACTTCCTTAAATAATTTGGTTGGGATTGGGCCTAACATACAAGTTGAAGGTTTAGATGAAGCTAATATTTCTGATAACTCAGGAAGCTCCACAGGATCAAAACATTCCAAACACAGATCAGGTTCTACAGTTACTTCCAATGTTGTCTCACTTGTTGAGGATGAAGTAATCATCTTCGGGAGTATGTCAAAGATTTTCTTCTTAATAGAATCAATTTTATTTTGGAAGAATCCCATAAAGTCATGACTGCTGAGAGCTAAGGGAATGGATGGCTCAACAGAGCTATGACTCTGTGTAAGTTTAGCAACTGTATTAAAGAGAAACCTAGGATTATTCTTGTTCTCTTCTATTAAGGATGAGAAATAAGCTGTTCTAGCTTGGTGAAGTGTCTTTTTATACAACAGTAGGCTATTTTTCCAGATTAAGTAGGAATCCTCTAGGTGTGTAGAACGCCATTTTCGCTCCAATTTTCTAACATTGTGCTTTAAAGTACCCAGCTCTGAATTAAACCAGGGAGCCTGCCTCCTATGAATAATTTCTTTCTTTTTCAAGGGGGCTGCATTGTCTAATGCACCATGCAATGATGAAGTAACACTCTGAACAAGAGAATCAATTTGTGAAGGGGAAGAAACAAAATTATTGCCCTCCACTCTGTTTTTCTGTGATAATGAGGAAATTAAAAGTGGAACAGATTCTTTAAAGGCTGTTACAGCATTGTCTGATAATGATCTACTATAATGAAATTTTCTTTCAGGTGTGGAGTACTCTGTTAAATTAAACTCAAATGTTATTAAAAGATGGTCAGACAGCACAGGGTTGTGAGAAAATATTGTTATGTCTTTACACTCACTGCCATATGTCAGCACAAGGTCCAGAGAATTCCCAGAGGAGTAGGAGGAGAGAAGAGAAAAATCTGATACCCCACATCATGAGGTACATCACACAGGGAATGAAAATACAATCTGAATGCCACCTGTGACCACAATATGAGACAAAAACCCTGATTATATCTGCTCGTATTCGGATAACAAAATAGATGCGGGAATTTGATATCTACAGTATCTGTAAGGGAAAACAAACTGTATTCTGTTCACTTGTCTGTTTGTATAAACCGATGTATTTCTGTACATCCTTGTTCACGCTTTAATGCAAGATGTCATCCAAGTCCCCATTTAACAGCATATCCAGGCACATTTGCGAGGGTGTCTGAAATCTGACAGCTGAATTCAGATTCATCTTCCTCCTTCTTCACCTCTGATGTATCCTCTGAAACTAAACAAGTTTCAACAATCAATCAATGTTGCCCTTAAATTAGTTATCATTATGATCCAAGTATAATTTCTCCCCATGATGACAAGTAGCATTTGATTTGTAGTTGCTACTGGAAAAGAAATCAAAAGAAAGATTACACTTCATCACTTTATCATGACGGAGACAATAAAACAAGTTGAAATAAAATCATTCTGATTTGTATTTTAAAAATATTCAAAACATCTTAAAAAGGGGGCTGGTAAGATCTCTAGGCTGATACGTTCAATAAATAACACTTTAGTTGTCATTGCAGTGTAGGATCTCCTTATTTATTTATCTATATCATTTTTAAGGGTGTGTTTTATTGCATCTCTAAGACATTTTTTCTCTGTAATCAGTTTACATCTCCCAACTTTCATATAGATTTGTCATTATTTGGTCATTTTTGCACCTGTATATTAAACCAATCATCCCCTCTCTATGCTGCAAATTTGTGTTTCTTCTCTAGTGTCTTGTCATGTAGCAGGTGAAGCTGAAGTCTTGTGTGTTTATTTTAAAAACTGCATGTGAACCTTCAATATCCAATGTAATCTAGAGAAAAAGAGGTTATCAGAATCCTCTCTGAAGCTTTCTGCCACAGCAGTCTACAGATGTTGTACTAAAAATATTCTTCAGTAATATTAAATATAGCTTCAGGGGCCCCCTAACACTTGGCTGGCTAGGTTATGTCTACTCTTAGCTGCAGCTTCATGCACATCGTGGTAACTGGTTCCAAGGAAAAATACAGTTTGCCTTGCTCTTCCTTGTAGCTTGCTAACATTTACTGAGTTGTTGTTTTGCAAAATAAAGTCAGAAAAAGCATAAATGTTATAAAAGGCAAATGAAGAGATTATTTTCACAGCTTGAACGGGAGACCTCAGCAGTCAACAGGAAGGATGAATGCACTGCAGAAAAATATATATGTTGTTTTTTCTTTCTAATGTTCAACCTCTGACTGTCATGGAAAATGCTCAGCTTAAAATTGTTGGAAAATTTCCAGCTGAGGAATGTTATATTTCCCATCTAGGGAATATTTGGGTCTGAAAATATGTTAAAGATGGTTTAAAAAAAAATCAGCTCCACAATTTTCTCTTCTTGATTAAATAAAACAGTAAGGTTCAACATTATCAACAACATTTCTCTCTCATATGCAGTTCTGGCAAGCAGTACATATACTTTCATGAACATTAATTTCACATGAACTTAGAACTTTTAATTATTTACTTTAACTGGGTAGGATGATTATACAACTGATAAATAACTAGGTGCATATTTTTTAACTAAATATTCAAAATTATACTTGCAGTCTCAAATCTATACATATATCCAAGATTCAAGCATAATTCTGCGTGGGAGTAAATCATACATGATTATACAAGTGGCATTTTCAGAGGTACATGCAGACTGTTTGGCATGTCTTGTTCTGGATCCATAGTGCCCTCTCAACATAAAATCTATATGACACAAAAATAACAAAAGCACATTTGCATGTCACAAATAATAGTTTTTGAAGTCATTATTTTTTTCAAGATAATCTTTCCATCCATTGTGGAGGCTGGTATTGCAGATTCCTCATTCTTGTAATCTGTTTCCCTGTGCAACCTCAGGACTACTGTAACAACCAGCCACAAATCTCCCCATTTCGTTCTTTATCTTTACAGATTCAGTCATCTAAAATACTGCTTTAAGAGTGTTCCGTTTCTTTAATTCATGAGTTACCTTCATCATCTATCTCCCCTCACCTCCACCTGTTCCCCAGTGTATCCTTCCCCTGGTGCCAGTTGTTTCATTTCTTGTTTATCAATTCTTAATTTCACTGAGCTATATATCCTCTCCCACCAAGTGTCTACTACCAGCCTTTTAAGGTGTTTTATCTCTCATCAGTCCTCAATTGTCTGCTCCATGCCTCTATCTCCCTATGGCAGTCTTCAGAGAACGTTCTCTCTGTTCTGTCTGATAGAATATAATCTGTCGACCATAATATTCTCTTAAAAAGGCTGGACTATGCTGTAGGGATCAGGGGAACAGCGCTAGGCTGGTTTAAGTCTTATTTGTCTGACAGATTCCAGTTTGTTCATGTAAATGATAAATCATCTTTAAACTCCAGGGTTAATTGTGGAGTACCACAGGGTTCAGTACTTGGGTCAGTTCTCTTTACTATATATATGCTTCCAATAGGTAAAATTAACAGGCAGCAGAGAATAGATTTTCACTGTTACGCTGATGATACTCAGCTTTACATATCCATAAATTCTGATGAACCCAACCAGTTAGATAGACTACAAGCATGTCTGGAAGATATAAAAACTTGGATGACTTTAAATTTTTTATTTCTAAATTCAGACAAGACAGAAGTTGTGGTCTTTGGACCGGAGTCTTTAAAAAAGAAACTGCTTAGTCAATCACCCAACCTGGATGGCATTAAATTGACCTCTGGTAATAAAGTAAAAAACCTTGGTGTTACTTTTGACCAGGACATGTCAATTGAATCCCATATTAAACAGGTTTCTAGTATTTCCTTCTTTCACATCCGGAACATTGCCAAAATTAGAAATATCCTATCCAGGAGTGACGCTGAAAAACTAGTCCATGCATTTGTTACTTCAAGGCTGGACTATTGTAATTCTTTACTATCAGGATGTCCACAAAATGCAGTTAAAAGCCTTCAGCTGATTCAAAATGCTGCAGCAAGAGTTCTGATGAAAATTAAAAAGAGAGATCATATTTCCCCTACTTTAGCTTCCCTTCATTGGCTCCCTGTTAAATCCAGAATAGAATTTAAAATTCTCCTCCTCACATATAAAGCCCTTAATGATCTAGCTCCATCATACATCAGAGATCTGATTGCTCCATATGTTCCTAACAGAGCACTTCGTTCTCACACTGCAGGTTTACTGGTGGCTCCTAGAGTCTCTAGAAGTAGAATGGGAGGCAGATCCTTTAGTTATCAGGCTCCTCTCCTGTGGAACCAGCTCCCGGTTTTGGTCCGTGAGGCGGACACCCTGTCTACTTTTAAGGCTAGGCTTAAAACTTTCCTTTTGATAAAGCTTATAGTTAGAGTGGCTTAGTTTTATCAGGGAGGGAGCCTTCCTCCCTCCCTGTTGGATGGAGTAAGGGGGAGTCAGGTTTAGCCTAAACCCGCTCAGGTATGGTTGAGGTGCAAACACACTCTCCATTTCTGCTACCTGTATGACCCCTTCTCTTTTCCAATGGTTATAATCAGTCTGACAGAGAGAGGTATCCCAATCCTTGTGGTTTTTAGTATAACAATGACCATCAGTGGGACCCTTTGTGGGATGCCTTGAAACGACATTGTTGTAAATAAGTGCCTTCTAACTAAATAATCTGAACTGAAACTATGTGTAGTTATGCTGCTATAGGTTTAGGCTGCTGGAGGACATAATGATCACTTTCACCCTCTTCGCTACATTCTCAAAAAAACTTTTTATCCAATTTGAATAAATAGCTAACTCTGACTGCACTGTTCAATGATTAGGATTAATTGTAATGTATGTACCTGACTTTTGTGAAGTGCCTTGAGACAACATGTGTTGTGAATTGGCGCTATATAAATAAAACTGAATTGAATTGAATTGAACTGTCTTGTCATTATAGTTCAGCAGAATAAACAATGTGAGTGTTGAGGAGGAGACATGTTGTCCAAGGTTTACCAACAACACCTGAAAAGAGCAAAGTGGTAAATGCTCTTGGAAAAGAAAATTAACTATAGGAAATGGCTCATCAGTGGTTGACACTGTAAAAAAATGGATTTTCACACAGAAATTAAAGGCCATATGATTAAAAAAACCATTAAAACAAGCTTCTTATTCGTATAATTTGGAGTGAGGTGCACGTGGCTCTCAAAAGTGTGCACACCCCATGTTAAAATGTTAATTGGTATAATGAATAATTTCAAAACCTTTTTCACAGATGTGACATTTATCCTTTTCTACTCAGCTGAAAAACAAAACTACAAGTTAAGAGTAATAAATCAGAAGAAATAAAGATGCAATGACCTGGTTGCATATATGGGTACACTTTTCAACCAATACTGAGCATTCAGTGTTCTTGAGATCACCTTTTAAAATCAATTAAAGTGAATCTGATTAACTTGAATTAAAGTTCACATTTCATAGAAGTTTATTTTGATTTCTTAGCTAAAGCCATGGGGTTTAGAGAGGTTACAAAAGATTAAAACAATCTGGTCATACAAAGGAACCGGTCAAAGGAAAGGTAAAAGAAGCACAGCAAATTCCCCACGGCCCAGTAAAGACAGTGTTCAATAACTGGAGAACATATTCGAGGAACAGAGACATTACAAAAACTGTATTTTTCTTCAAAACTGATGAAAACACAAGACTGACACTGGTCAGAGAGGCTGCCAAGAGGCTAAGAGCAATACTGAAGGAGTTTTCCAAAGCATTTTCAAGAATTACAGGTTTTGTGATTTATATGTGATGATCTCCTCCATATATCTGGACCAAGAAGTAAATTATCCAAATGAAACCTCTAGGCATGGCTAAAATCTCCTAAAACCTTGTGGTAGAGACTGTTACGGTCAGATGAAACTAAACTTGAACCTTTGGGCTATGATTCCAAATGATGTGTTTGGCAAAAAAACAACACTGCATATCAGTGAAAGAACATCATACCCACATGCTGGTGGCTGCATCATGCTCTGAGGTGACTTTGCATCAGATAGGACTGAAGTGTTTGTCAATTGAATGAAGTTGTGAACATTTCTAAATATCTGTGGCTTTGGCCAAAGACCCTCAGCTGCTGGAAAGTAGAAGATGAAGAAGTATTTAATTTTTCAGCATGACAGTTAGTCCATACATACATTTAAATCAGCAAAATAATGACTTTATTAGAGAAATGTTATATCTAGATTCCAGTTTTTAATCTATCAGAAAATCTGTGTGATCACCTTTAGAGGGTCGTATACCTTATAACCAGAGCTTCAGGAAAATTTTCCAAAGAAAATAATTGTTTAAAATAAATCAAAAGGTGTTTTAACAAAGTATGAGTTCTAGGGCATGTGGACTTACGCAACCAGGCTTTTGCACCTTTTTCCAAACTTTTTTTTTCTCCTTTTAACAGATTTGTTTTACAGTTGAATTGTACAGGATATGTCACATTGTATGCGAGAAAAGTTTGGATGTGTTTTATCATGGGGTCAGTATTTAACTTCACAAAAATCTGCCATTTTAACAGGGGTGTGAACACTTTTGAAAGACGCTGTAAGTCGGGGTTCAATCTGGAATCTGAAAATTGGGCAAACATCTGTTTTGCTTTATGCTGTGGGAACATGTCAAAGAGTCTTTCATCTAACCAGAAAGCAATTGACCGTATCATGATGGCAGAGTGAATTATGGGAGGCATTTCCCAGTCTGGACAAGCAGACTGTCAAGCAGAGTTCAGGCAGACTGTCATTGTCACATTTGTATTGGCTCCACCAGGAAGATGTTGGTTGGACAGTGACCACGCTTTAGTGAAAACTTGTCCAACTGGAACATGTCCAACATCTCTCATCTTGGTCCCTCCCATGGAATTCACTTTTGGTTTGAAATAAAAATTCTGTATTCAAACTAAATTTGAAAATTTTAAATTTACATTTTGAGTGATACATATAATTTAACTACAAGATTACATTATTGCAGTTTGTAAAGACCGTCTCTATGTTTGAGTAAACATACAAAAATACCTCCATACTACAAATCCACTGTCATCTCCTTGAAAATTGACTGATATATTAACACTGTCTTCATGTACTCAAACTGTGTTTACATGATGTTTGACAAGTTTTTTTACAAGCCAATTATCAAAACTAATTGCATTTTCTTTAGGTAATCCAGAACTCATAAAGGAACGCATGGATGTATGGATGAAAATCTCTGGTGAAGTGCATGGGGGACACAACAGAGACACAGCTGTGTCAACACATGGTCCGACAGCAATTACATTGTTTAAAGTGTTTAAGCTTTCTAGCAAAAGCAAATATTAGACTGAACATTAAAAAATATCTGCACCTTATGGGCTACCATCTGCTCATTTTTATGCCAGTAACTCTTCCTTCCATATCTAATACTCTTTCGATTTTATCAAGGTGAGTAGCTAAAATGTTATTAAAATTATTATCTCAGTAAAAGGGATAAAGAGTGGAAAACTGTAGAAGTGATCAAATTGGAAAAACATTTGTTTTGGTTTTTTGGCAGAAATGTTGTGCTTTTCTTCTCCCCAGCATTAAAAGTTTAGTCTGCCTCGTGACTTTAGTCATCAGAGACAGTGGAAGAGCTAGTTACTCCATCGTAGTTCAATAGTCCAGAACCCTCTTATTAAAGCAGCACAAAAGACTAATTATATCTGCAGTGCTTTGATTTACATGCAATTAAAGTTTCATGTGAACCCAGATAAAGCAGACGAAGGGGGGTAGTGGAGAATAGGAGGAGAACAGGAGAAAAGTGACATCCGAAGAGGGGTGGTGGTGGTGCTGGGATGAAGAAGGAAAATTAAAGAACTGAGCAGCAACTGGCAGAGAAAGAAGCAGATTTCTTAAAGATGTAAGAAAGGAAAAGAAAACAAGTTGTTGACAGGGCGAGGTAATGAGAAAAGAGTAGATGGGGAGAAGACCAGAGAGGAGAGGACAACTGAGGTAAGCCATCATTTGGCAGGAGAGGTGATAACACAGCACATCCATCTCAGTTGCAGTGACCTGCTGTTGCTCCTTTACAGAGGGAAGGGGAGATCTGCCTCACTGCCACAATGTAAAAATATTACATCCAGTCAGGCTGGTCAGACTACAAAACTGTTCTTTTTGCTACCTGACAAAAAACACCTCCTAAGCACATGTTTATTGAATTAGCACTGCAAACTAATGTGTTGAATGGGAGTATTTATGCATGAATACCTTGCAAAACTGTAAATTTAGTTGTGTGCATTATTTTGTTAATCTAATGAAGCTGACCTAAAATCAGTACATGTTCTGCAGGAACAAAGAAATATGTTCTCTCTTCCAGGGCTGCAAGAACAAAATAACAATTCTGATAATGCATCTCCTGGGTTTGGGAATTTATGTAGCTTGGTCTACATGCATATTTGTTTGCTGTGTGGTATCCGACAAATATACACTGACAGATGCTGCAGTGGAAGAGACCTAGTAGGACGTCGCAATGGTTCTGCACTGGGGTTTTTGTGAAGTATGAAATGTCCTGGCCAGAAAGAACTTTGTTTTTGTTCTTGCCACCTTATGTAAAATAACAAATGTTTCTATTCTTGTGGTGTTGGTACAGACCTTAGGAATTTATGTGTGTTTAAACTTTGTCACTATATTCAGCAAATATTAAAAAAAAATCTAGCCTTTGTTCTGGTGTTCTTAAAGACTTTTACAGATTTTTATGTAAAAACGTGGATCCTTCTTCCCGGTGCTAAGAACTCACAGGTGGCCCAATTGCGCAGCAGCCTTTCTTAACTGTAGTCAGATCAAAAGATGTTCTCTCCCTTTACGTCCAAACTAAACCAATTAAATCGAGCATGCAGTCTACAATATTTTTTATTGTCTCTTTTTGTTCCATTTAGATTGTTAATCCAGATTGCATGCAAAAATAAAACATAAAAATGTAGTTGTTTAACATGTTTATGTTTTACTCGGACTTGCTGATCCCTCCTCTGTGGAACAACAGGTAAACAGTAACCCAGACTTAAGTAAAAATCTAATTAAATTATAATAATGTTTCATTTCCAGCCTTTTTACCTAGTTTTTATTCCTCCCACAAAATTGGTCTTCTCTCCTGCAGCGTCTCTTACAACTATATGAACATGGCCAATTAGGCAATTTAGCAGATTATCATTTCTCATCTACACTCTACTTTCAGCCAGTAGCTACTCTACTCAGGGTGGAGCTGCCAAAAGTGTGCAGAGAGAAGTACTGAAAGCAGTTGAATCAGTTGCCACTTAACTTTATAGTGGTCGAAGCAAAGCATTAGGTTTATGAAGCAGGAGAACTTTTTTTTCTAGCTGACTATAAGCTCAATGTATTTGGAAACGTATAGGTTTGGAAACACATTTTAAAGGTATACCTGTGTTAGGCGATTTGTTGTCGTAAGATTGTATTGACATGAATAATCAAGGTAACCCCATAATGGAGCAGAGTCTTAAACCTGTCCAGTAGAAACTCCAGTAAGGCAAAAAAGGCTGAAGGTTTTCTACCATATACAGGCTAAAAATAGTATTAACCTAATGAAGTATCACACTGTGATTTCGCATGCCAAACTAAAATTAGTACATTTGGAATCAATTTAAGTTTGATACTTCTTTTATGCAACTTTTGATGTGGTAATGTGGCTGAATATGAGCCATTTCTCTGCTTTAATGCCAAACTTGTACTGCATAGATTAAACCCATTTCCTCAGCATCAAGATTTGGTTATGTAACACTGTAGTTTGTAAGTCAGTAATCGTACCCTGGAGCCTCTTGATATATCCATTTGAAGGCACTGCTCCGTGAAAAGATAATGTGATGGATGCATTTTGACGAGGAACAAAACTGTCAAGCGCAATGGGAGGAAACCAAGAAGAGTGAAACATGTGAGCATGAAAACATAGGTTTCAGCATTTCTGAGTCAAGCATCATCATGTCCAGACACTGTAACATGAAAAAGTAATGCCTGTGATCTCAAACGTATAAAATAGGCATCCAAACACATTACCCAGACACACAAACGGTTTCCGGGTGGGGTTTTTAAAAGGCCCAGGTCGTAAATAACGCCCAGAAAATAACAGAAGGGAGAAAAGAAATGAAAGCTAAATGAGGGAGGAACGTGTAATAATAACAAAAGCAATAAAAGGAAACCCATTTTGCCAGCTGTGATCTCTAGCTTCCATGCAGACAGTCATTGTGTGTGCCTGTGAATGTGAGCATCTGTGAGTGGATGTGTTTGAATGAGATTTTTTGTGTATATGTGCCCACACAGCTCTCAAGTGAGTCACATCATCTTATCAATCACCCACTTACACTTAAACCCATATTACTTTATTGTAATAACAGCACCCCCAACAAAGTTACTGCAAGGACTCATAAAAAAACATTTAATAAATCCACGCTCACAAGCAGAATATTTCACATAAGGCAGAAAAACCCTAACCTGGAAAACAGACGAAATATAAAATCAGGGACATTTTCCCTTTAGTTTAAGATCGAACCAAACAAAACCTGTCCTCTCTGTACGATGAAAGTGAAAAGCTGTTCAGGTTGACAGAAGTGACACCAGTATGTCATCTGCTCCTTTTCTTTTCGGTGAAAAGGATCCAGCTGGCTTGCATGTCAATTGATTCAAAGCACCTTCAGATAGATGTACAGCTGGAGGCGCTCCAGGGATCGTGTAAGCGCACGAATGTATGCACACTCGCAAACACACACACTCTTGTTTTGCTATAAGTAGTGAGGACCGTGTGTTGACTCCCATTGACTTCCATTGATTTTCAGTCACTTTCAACCCTTTCTATGCCCTAACCCTGACAATAACCCTAAACCTAACCATTACCAGTGCACGCCTAACCCTAACATAAACTCAATTCACACCTTAGTCCTAAACCTAACCGTTAGCAAAATAGGTCGTGAGGACCAGCAAAATGTCCTCACTTTGGTACCAACGGTCCTCAATTTGATGGTGAAATCGGGAAAATGGTTCTCACTGTGAAGCCAAGACAGGAATACTTACAACACACACACACACACACACACACACACACACACACACACACACACTCTTGTTTTGCTATATATGTAGTGAGGACCATGTGTTGACTCCCATTGACTTCCATTGATTTTCAGTCATTTTCAACCCTTTCTATGCCCTAACCCTGACAATAACCCTAAACCTAACTATTACCAGTGCATGCCTAACCCTAACCTTAACCTAAACTCAATTCACACCTTAGTCCTAAACCTAACCGTTAGCAAAATAGGTCGTGAGGACCAGCAAAATGTCCTCACTTTGGTACCAACGGTCCTCAATTTGATGGTGAAATCGGGAAAATGGTTCTCACTGTGATGCCAAGACAGGAACACACACACACACACGCATTCATTCCCTTTTTATACAATATTCTGAGTTTGCTTTCTATGATGTTTTCAAACACCCTCACATGCATGTGTTTCACTTTACAGGTGCATCAATAACTTAAAATACAATAAAAAAATTTAGTTATTTCAGAAATTAATTTCGAAAAATGAGAAGGGATTTTTACAAAAGAAATGTTCGCCTACTGAAAAGTATGTCCATGTACTGCACATTATATGCGCCTAGTATTTGTTAGGGGTCCTTTTACATGAATAACTGATTCAAAGCAGCATGGCATGGAGGCCATTACCCTGCGGCTCTGCTGAGATGTTAAGGAAACCCAGCTTGCTTTAGTGGCCCGGAGGTAACCTGTGTTTTTGGTTCTGGTTTCTCTTTACTTCCTCTTCAGTATAGATTATCTCTAAGGTTTAGGTGAGGCCAGTCTGCTGCCCAGTAAAACACAGTGATATGATGGTCTTTAAAGCAGGTATTGGTACATTTGGCAGTGATTGCAGGTGCCAACCAGGCCTGGAAAATGAAATCAGTATCTCCATAAAGCTTGTCAGCAGAGGTAGGCATGAAATGCTTCATATTTTCCTGGCTTTAGAGTTGATAAAACATAGTGGACCAACATCAGCCGATGAAACTGCTCCCCAGATTATCACTGAACGTGGAAACTTCAATTCATATGACTTTGATTTTGAAGAAAATTGCTCATTTTAATTTCATCAGAAAAAAATGGACAAAATAATTACCATCGTTTCTGCATCAGAGATACTTTATTGGCATTTGTTGGCTTTGTGTGAAACCAGATTCTGCCTTTTTATTAGCTATCAAAAAGTCAAATAAAAAAAAATTATTAAAATTAACAGAAATAAATACTGGAAATATAACACATTTTGAATTGCATTTCTAAAATAGCCTTCAGGATGCTACAATCTATTGAGATTCATCAGCACTGTTTCGAAATTTATTAGCAATCTTCCTGAATTGATTTCCTTAAAATCTAATCTTAGCCTTCAGAAATGCACACATCATAAGTGTACACACACACACATACATATACATATATATATATATATATATATTATATATACATATATATATATATATATATATATACATATATATATATATATATATATATATATATACACATACATACCTACACACAACACACACACACACACACACCACATTTTGACATTCCTAATGATGATAAAACCTGCACTTGGTATAGAAACATGTCTGATTCTGCTTTAACGTTCTTAAAAGAACAAAAGGTAAATAAGAGAAAACCTTTGACTCATACATATATTTTTCAACACAGAGACTACAAAATGTAAACTATTCACTTACAAGAGCTCCTTTGGCTTCCATCTCTTGCACCAGATGAAGTGGACATCTCAGCAGGATGCTGTTGTTAGTCCTCGCCAGACAACCAAACTGGAGGCAGGGGAAGACAGACAGCACAAGTATTGTACACCACAAACTCCACAGATCACGACAGATCCTGCCCACCACGCATCCTCGCTGTGTCTTTCAGTTGGTGCACATGCTCCTCAGTACAAAATATGCTCACATTCTCGCGCAGAGCAGCTCGCGACACCCATGCAAAGTCTAGCTCTGGGCGTTCTCAAAGAATGCTAGTAGCCCCGAAAGACAAGACACGTGCATGTATGGATCGACACTGCACCAGCGTCTGCTCCAGTGTGGGAACTGGTGAGGCTGAGGAAGGGAGAGAGAGAGAGGCAAAGACTGCTGGAGTGTACCACTGGCTGCTGTTGAGGGAGCAAGGGTGTAGAGGTGGAGAAAAAGGAGTGCACATCAGGAGGAAAAGAAATAAGGAGTTTAAATGTGCTCTGCAACTCAAAGTGGTATGATATGCAAGCTATTTTCACAAATAATAAAGTGGAATCAGTGTGAAGATGTTAAAAACTTGTTCCACAAGGTTAAATTTCTTCCTTTTCTGCACACGAAGCTACATAAAAACAGCCTTGCACACAGATCACAGCAGCAAAACTGAAACACACTTGTGCACACACCCACTCTGTGTGCCTCCACTGCCTGAAGGGGGGACATTATAATCCTCCTCATTACCATGATGCTGTGAAGAGCAACGATATCCACCTTGCTTTGTCTTTTTCTTATTTGTCGTCATCCCCTCCTTCAAGTGCAAGTCAATTGCAGATGATGGGAGGAATCAAAGACACAGCTCCTGCAAGTCTGGCTTTGAAAAGTTACCCTGTTTATGTCATTGTGGCTTATTAAAATGTTTGCATAAACCCTAATTCAAAAAAACTGTACAAGTGCTATAATAATAAAGTAAAATAGCACAAAAAAGAACTAAAGCAAGGAATTTCTCAAAACATCAAAGCCTTTCAACAGCCAAGAGGCAGAATAAGGTAGAAAACTGGTAGCCACTGTCAATAGGTTTTGGAAGCAGCTGCACAAACTGCAGGCGATCCAAAGGAAAGATCATAAGCCCCTAATTAGCTGAGGTTGATTACAATTGTGCCACAGAATGAGCTGTAAGAGGGGTGAGCAGTGCACAGACTGGACTTGAGGAAAAAATTTTGTAGCATGCCATCATACGTGTGAAGACCTATTATTAATTAGATAATTGGAGATCTTATTTAGAGCCTGACAGCTCATTAGAAATAACAGCACTAATCAGGAGGACACTTGTGTGTTGCCGAGCAACTGTTTAAAACTGCTGTTTATAACAGCCTCACACAATTATTCAACAGGAAAAGCCATTTCAATTTATACAGTTTAAAGCTCTGACAATTTAGTGTTGCTTTGGCCTCGACGGAAGATGTGAAGAATGGCAGGATTGACATGATATACAGGTGCACCTCAAGAAATAAGATCATCATTAAAAACGTTTTTATATTCGTATTTCATTTCAAAAAGTCAAACTCTTATGGGTCAATTATACATAGAATGGTATTCTATGTGTAATTCAGTTTCTCCGACTGTAAAAATATTACATAAAGACAATAAAAATAAATAATGATGCACAAATGTTATGTTAAGGCCCACACAGTCACGGAGAACACTTGAAAGTTATCTAGCAGTCATTCACATCTTCTGCCAGGAGGGTAAGCCACAAAGGGTAATGGCATTGCTGTTTACAGGATGCTGATGTTGAGTGGAAGGAAGAAATGTGGTAAAAAAGGTGCATAAGCAAGAAAGACAACCCCAGCCTTGTTAGGATTTTTAATGCAATGATTTGATTTAAAATTGTTTACCCCAAAAAAAACATTATGTATTGTAGAAAAAAAAGAAACCCATTTTCCATGTCCTCAAACTTTGGATTGGTCCTCAGAGTACAGTTTTCTTCTTCTGCAACAGAAATCTTCCTCTGATTAGAAAATACACAAAACTTAAATCCAACAGCAGTACCTGGGAACAACTATTAAAGACATTTTTAAAAACAGGATGATTAGAGATGGTCTATTATAATCTGCAAATAATGTTAAATATATCTGGCAGATATTAGGGAGGAAGACAGTCCTCCATTTCTATTTGCCTGTGAGGTGATGTGAAGTTTGACATTCTGGTATGTCTGCAAAACCAGTAGAAAGCAGCTTCAGTATGGCCAAAAAATTCCCCTTTACACATGAGCTTTGAGTAGTAGTAGGTGGTAAAACGTACTCTTTTTGCCTGTATAGAATAATAAAAATGGCCCTGCAGGTAGGTTAAATAGCTAAAAATATTTCTCTCCATTTTCTACATTTAATGTCATCTAAAAAAGTGTTGAGGCTGCAGTTTTAGGTGAATTAATTTGCAGGTGTGGGGGGAATTTGAACCCTGCAGCATCTGTAATATGTACCTAAATGCTGCAAAAGTAAATAAAGTATCAGAATTTGAAATGACTGCTTTGCCATACTAATTCTCATGTCCTCAATTTCAGGTTTGAGCTCACTGTAACTAAAGCCTGCAAAGGGCCAACAAACAAAAACCCAGTGATCTATGACAAAATGACAGATCAGAATTAGAACAAACACAGTTGCCTTGGAAACTGACATCCTACATCCTTTTTTATGTAATCTATGCAGAGATTTGCCAACATTTTCCAGGCAGCTCAAAATCTTAATGACTTGGACACAAGTGAGGAGTTCTTATAGTTTTTACAAAACTACTAATGTCACGGAAACTGTCACTACCAGTTTAGGTAAGAAGTAAAGGTAAAGTAAACATATAGTCATGTTCAAAAGTCAAAATGGTCAAAGTTTTATTTATGTTTGTGTATTAGGAAATAATTCCTTACTACTTCTTTAGATTCTGAAAATACAACCTGAATGAATACTTTTGCATAATTCACTGTATTATTTTTTTAAATAATTGTGATTTTAATATTGACCAAAACTATTGTGATTTTTTGTCCATAGTAGAGTTCTAGAACCCTGGCAACCATGACAGGACTATGTGATGACACTAAAGGAAAAATTCTATGATGTCACTAGTGAGGCTGTCTTTGTGAGGTCATCAGCTCTATCTATGTAACATAGTTCTGTCTTTTTCTCATTGCTTGCTATATCGCTGACCAGATCAGACGTACGCAAAGCTCTTTTCAAGTCAACTGTTAATTCGCAGATCAACACCAATTTTAACAACCATATTTGTGGAAAAATGGCTCATCAAATGCCAAGATACCACAATGGAAATATGGGACCCCAGGCAAGATGGGGAAATCAACATAATCAGCAGGCCCGGTTTCATCCTCCACCTGTACATTTCTTACAAGGAGAAATCCAAAGACTGAGCGCTCTTTTGGAAATGGAGAGAGCGAGATGGTTTGAAGAGAACCAAAAGGTAGCCTGCCTGGAAGCAGAGCTGGAAGAGACAAAATTCCAGTGGAGAAGGCAGAAACATCTCAAAGAAATGTATATCAACAAGGGCAAAGAGACAAAGAGAGAACTTGAGAGAATAGAGAAATTTAGTGATCCAGCAACTCTTAACCCTGCGGTCATCGCTTCCAAGGTGCACGACAACATGAAATACAAGAAGAAAAAGTTGTTGCAAAAAGACTTTGTACAATTAAAGGTGGCCCACACCCTCGACCAGGAAGCATTTACGTCACAAATCCAGGCAGAAAATGAGAAAAATAATGCCCTTCAAGAAGAACTGGACAAACTCAAGACTTCCTATGAGGAGCTTCGCTCTAAATGTGAAGCTGATGTTGCTGCAGGGAGGCAGCAGGCCCAGATGCAGAAGTTTTGTGAAGAGAGGATCGGTGAGGATCCACAGCTCCTTGAGAACCTGAGAGTTGAGAAGGACGATCTCTATCAAAAAATGTCACAAGAGATCGCATTTCTGCAAGAGAGGGAAAAGGGTTTGCAGAGAGAATTGGACCAGATCAAAGTTTCACACCAGGAACTCAACTGTAAATATGAAAAAGATGTTTCTGCACTGAAGCAGCAAGCTGAAACATATAAGCAGGAGATCAGTTGTGAGAAAAATGTTAATTTGGAAAGAGCAAACAAGGATCTACAGCTTATCAACAACCTAAGAGCTGAAAAGGAAGACCTCTACCAAAAAATGTCACAAGAGATCACATTACTGCAAGAGAGGGAGAAACAGTCGAAAAGTGAACTGGTCCAGGTTAAAGTTTTATACCAGGAGCTCAACTGCAAGTATGAAAAAGATGTTTCTGCATTAAAACAGCAAGCAGAAACATGTCAACAGGAGATAATTCACCAGACAAAGGCTAAATCAGAGCAGGACCTTAAGCTCATCAATGAACTGAGAGCTGAGAAGGAAGATCTCCATCAAAAAATGTTACAAGAGATCACATTCCAGCAACAGAAATCAACTGAGACGGCGAAACATCTCCAATGTCAACTGGAGCAGGTTAAGGTTTCATACCAGGAGCTGAAAGCTACATATGAAATTGATGTTCTGGCTCTAAGACAGCAAGCAGAAACATTTGAGCTGGAGCTAGAGAAAGAGGTAAAAACTAATTTGCAGGCAGGAAGCAACAATCTTCAGCTTCTCAAGGAACTTGAAGCTGAGAAGGACACATTCTGTCAGCAACTCACTGTCCTTCAACAATTATACTCTGACCGTGAGATTAATTATGAAACAGAGCTGCAAAATCTAAAATCAGAGATCCAAAGCCTAACTGCACTTAATGAAAAGCTATCTGCCGGGCTTAAAGACAGAAATGATTTTGAATCCCCAAAAAGGAAAGTCCCCAAGTATGGAGAATCAAGCCAGCAAAAAGAACCCATCCCTGTAAAAAACATTTCTGACCCCACATGCACAGATCTCTTAGACAAAACCCTATCAGGGACCAGTGAATTTAATGAATCATCACTCACAGATAAAGAGGACTTTGCAGAGGAAATTCTGCAGGAGTCAAGTATTCCAATTGCGGAAGAAGGGAAAGAGACAAAATTAACGCCTTCAGTTTGGAAAAAAGTACGGCATGCTATGGGTTTGAGGAAACCAAAAAAATGGAAGAAAAACTAGAACCTGTCTAATGTAACCAACTAGGAAAAAGTTCCTTTTCTAACCCAGTTCAAAAAACCTACAATCATATTCAAATATTAAAATAAATTGCGAATGTCAGGAAAAAAAATGGGCAGTACGGTGATGCGGTGTTTAGCACTGCAACTTCACAGAGAGAACGTCACAGATATACTGGGCGCCTCTTTCTGTGTGGAGATTGCATGTTCTCCCCGTGCTTGAGTGGGTTTTCTCCAGGTGCTCCGGTTTCCCCCCACACTCCCCCAAAACATGTACGCTAGGTTAATTGGCCAATGTAAATTGTCCACAATTGTATATTGATTCCAAGAAACTGCAAATATTAAAATAAATTGCGAATGTCAGGAAAAAAAATGGGCAGTACGGTGATGTGGTGTTTAGCACTGCAACTTCACAGAGAGAACGTCACAGATATACTGGGCGCCTCTTTCTGTGTGGAGATTGCATGTTCTCCCCGTGCTTGAGTGGGTTTTCTCCAGGTGCTCCGGTTTCCCCCCACACTCCCCCAAAACATGTACGCTAGGTTAATTGGCCAATGTAAATTGTCCACAATTGTATATTGATTCCAAGAAACTGCAAAATCGTTCAGTCTGACATTGTTCCTGCGGGAAAAATGTAAAAAAGGAATTTTAATACGTTGATAAAGACCTGAATGGTCAGGTAATTTTCAAAAATAAAACAAAAAAAAAAAACAAAAATAAAACAAAAACACACAAGAAACAAAAAAATATATATAATTTTCTTCTGGATGACATAAAAGGAAGGATTTAAAAACAATACACAAAAAAGTTAATCCAAACAAGAACAAAAAAACAACACTGGGGGGTGTGTGAATCTCTACTACAGTAGTGTAGAGGTGCTTGTAGAAAATGGATCCCTCCTTTCTGCTTGCAACTCTCTGCATTCAGCTGCTGCAGCTGGCTAACCCATTCTTCTCTTGCCAGTAGCCTCTCCATCGCTAAGGCCCCTGCAGTGCCTCCTCGTGGCCACACACAGAAACTGCGTACTTTAAAGTCCCAGGCCAAACTGCAGGGGATCTCGAAGCAACAGTGGGCCCCAGAGACGAGGTGCAATAATGCCATGGCACCCGTCAACCATTGTTCCAGCTATGGGCAAATAGCTTCACTCACACTGCCACTGCCTTGCTAGGCCTGAGTAGTCCAAATAAGGCAATGGCTATGAGAGTAGCGACTTAACAGATAAGGCCCATCCCCCAAACAAATGAAATGCTCATGTGGTGTAAATAGGCAACACATTCAATTTTGTGTGAAAGTTCCAGGTTCAAATCCTGGCAGGAGCAGAGAAAAGCTCTTTTTAGAGAGACAGGCAGTTTTCTGCTGACTCTAAGCTGCTCTACAAGCAAAGGTCACACTCCTCCTCAGTCTCCATTTTCTTTCCCAAAATTGTGAGATTTTCTCAGATAACCCAACACATCTAAGAAACACCATAGCTTGACTTGGCTAAATGCTGCTGGTAGCCTTTGCATGCAAGGTTTCAAAGTGACATTTAGTTTTTTTAGTTTGTTTTTTTAACTGCTTAATGTAGTTAGACATCATGCTAGTCCCCCATGCAGGAGGGAGTTGCTTGCATGGCGTGGGGGGCAGCTGTGGGAGCAGCTCGCCCAGTCCAGAGTCCCGGATGCAGGGATGATGACTGGTGTGTAGTCGCTCGTCTGGTGGCGTCTGTGTGTTGTGGACAGGCTCTGATGGTTTTCCCGGTGGTTCGTCACCTCAACTTCTGGTTTGGTGGTGGTGCGGTAAACATATATGGTTTTAGTTTACACTTATTACCTCCTCCGAGGAGGTCATGTTTTTAGTTGTGTTTGTTTGTCTGTCTGTCTGTGTGTTGGCAACCTCCTGGAAAAAGTTACAGATGAATTCTAATGAATCTATTTAATTTTGGTTGTCATCCGGATTCAGGATTTTTTTTTTTTTGGCATCAGTGATTCTACGTTGGGTGATGGAGGTATGCAGTCTCTTGCTTTATTACTAATATAATTAACAGTAGTAGTAATATTGTTACTATTGTTCTATGTTTAGTTTTTTTCGTCATTGCTGTTTCCTGGGTTCTCTCTACCCTGTCCAAATGTTTGTATTCTATACTAGCCAGTGTTGGGCATGTTACTTTAAAAAAGTAATTAGGCGCGGCGCTGGTGGTGTAGGGGTTAAGCGCACGACCACATACAGAGGCTATAGTCCGCAAAGCGGCCATCGTGGGTCCGAGTCCCGGACCCGGTGACCTTTGCCGAATGTCTCTCCCTCTCTTTGCCCCTCCTTCCTGTCTGCCTGTCTCTAGTGCCGAAAAAATTCTTTAAAAAAAGAAAAGTAATTAATTCTCCCAAAAAGTAACCAAGTTACTTTACTATAAAAGTAACTAGTTAAAAGGGAAAGAAACTATTGCGTTACTTTTTTTAAGTTTAAATATGTCTACGAATTAAATTTTTTATCTAAAGTTTCACAAGCCAGTTGCATAAAGTGGAATTACATAGACAAGTACTTACACCGAACTTCTAATATTTACTTCACATATACGCTCTTGCATCAAGGAGAATAAAGTAGTGTCTGTTTTACCACTTTGAAAAAGCAATCTTTCCCTCCAGATGGCCATTGTTGCAGCTAACACTGAACCCTGAGGGATCTTAAGCTTAATGTAACTGATCAATAAATCACCAGTCTCCAGAAATTTCTTATTGAAGCCTATTTATTTTGAAGAATTTGGGGGTAAACTGTATCAAAACTTTTGCAATTTTTATTATTTCAAATATATATAAAGAAGGGTTAAATGTTTATGTTAACTGTGCCAGTTATTTTTAATCAGAGTGAATGTGCACTGAAAACTTATGTCAGAGGTAAAATTAGTCTGGTCTGGAGCAGCCTCAATGCAAAATATAAATCTTTATTTGTAACTGATTAAAGGAGGGTGGTGGTTAGGGCAGAAAAGTTTTGCTTCATATCCATATCTAGGTTGTGAGAAGTCCTTTAAACAGAAACCCTTGCCAACAAACTGTGACCCATCTTCTTACATCCTATGATAATTTTTAGCCAGCCTGCCATCTTTTACACAAACCACATAACAGCTACAGGCAATAATCTGACCTGTGCCGCTACACTTGATATCATTTTGAATACCCCCATTTCATGCAACAGGGAGCCTGTTTGATACTGACTTTAAAAAGCCAGTCTCTTAGAAATGACTTGATTTTTTTCCCCCAGATGTCCCATCCCTTCAAAAGTGGCCTAGCAGCTGCCATGGTGAATTTTTCCTCTCCAAAGGTTTCCTATTCCTAAAACGGGACAGTTCTGCCACCACAGGGGGAACTTTGTAATGCAAATTTGATCATACTGTGTAAAAAAATATAGATGTGACATTACAAGAAAAATGTCTCCTTTTGTAAAAATCATAATATAGACCAAACTAAGAGTAAAACAAAATTTCCCTTAAAATACAAAAAAACAGTTTCTACTAACACTAATAAACTAGTAATAAGCTATAAACAGTAGAAACTGAATATTCCTCCCTAATCCTTGAATAGCTTTAAACAACGTGAGTTAACTCAATGTCTTATCTCAATATTATTAAAGTTATGGAGGAACATTCTGTTAACCAGTGCCTCCGAATTAACTGTGCCAAACACTTCTGAGTGTTTTAAAGTGCTGCAGATGCCTTTATTTGTCTCCATTACTTATAAAACTAGAATAGGATGAATAACATTATACTTTGTAGAACTGTAGTGTGACCTTTAACCTAGGTGCAACTAATGATGTAATCATGGTTGATAGTGTAATACCTGCCAATAATATAAGTCGGTTTTATAAAGTTCATAATGTAATAATGACTTACCAGTAATGTTACAGTGTTCGATCCAATAATTATATCATTTTGCCAATCATGAAAGCAGTCATTACATAACTGGCTAGTTGTTATGTTATTGGCACATCATTAAATGTTTTGAACATGGAATAACCGCATATGATAATGTAATAATACATTAACTGCATTATCTGTAGGTCTCTGTGCCCTGCATCTCAATCTGTGCCTCTGACCTGGGGGCTGCTGCTCCTGTCCCTTGCTGGCGACCTGCTTCTGTGCTGGGCATTTGGCTGACCTGAGGTGATGCTTTATATCTGGCAGCCTCTGACTGCTGCAGCCTTCCAGAACTGGGTCTACCTGTCCTTTGTTGCTCTTAGGTGCTGTGGATTGCAGGCCTACTACTGTTCTCACCAGACTTACAAATGTACACTTCCAGGTGACAAACTCGCACTCCCACACAACCACTCATCACAAACACTTATTTTTACACATATGCTCAATTGATCTAGACAGATTATGAGATTGAGAGATGCATGAATATTAAAATCCGTTAACCTATCTTAGTATCACTACACAATTTTGAGGTTTCATTAAATTAGCTCTCAAACAAAAGGTCCCACTGTTTTCTTGGAAACCAAAAAAAGGGGGCTATTGTAATACCTCTCAATGCACAGCTCATTTCTCTGCCTGAAAAGGAGCCCTCCAGGTCTACAACAAATTATTAGCATGGAGATAGTAGTTGCCTGGATGTCTTGTTCATTGCCATAAGAAAATTCAAATTAAAACCTGGAACAGCTTGGATTATGTACAAACTAATGTTAAACAAAAAAAAAAAACTTTCATATGTACAAATATTATTAATACAGTAGTCGTCTTGCAATTCAAAGTTGTAGATTCGATTCCAGCTTCCTCCTGCCACAAGTTGATGTGCCCCTGGGCAAGGCACTTAATCTCAAGTGCCTACTGAGCTGTGTATCAGTGTATGAAAACATGAGTGTTTTTCAGTGCAACTGGGTGAATGTGGCTCTAGTGTAAAGTGCCTCAAGGACTCAAATGTGGACTCTAATAGATTACACCGATTTTGCCGCTCTACGGGCTTCAGAATGAGTCACAGCAGTGTGGAAAAACTACTTTAAATAAAAGTCAGAAAAAAACTTTTCATTCAGATTTTTTTTTTTTTTTAGATCAAAGCCTTATTTCCAGAAAAATGTCATTCCACTGAGAATAAACTCTCAGGGTCACAACTCCTGTAAATTATTTTTCCTGTGTAGGAAAAACAAACAATTGCTTACCATATTCACCATGATGCAAGATATGGAGTACCAATTCAATTCAATTTCAATTCAGTTTATTTATATAGTGTCAAGTCACAACACATGTCGTCTCAAGGAAAACAGCAAATAATGCAAAATTGGAGAGTAGTGTGAGAATGTAGCGAAGAGGGTGAAAGTGGTCATTATGTCCTCCAGCAGCCTAAGCCTATAGCAGCAAAACTACAGAGATAGCTCAGGATAACCTAAGCCACTCTAACTATTTGCTTTATCAAAAAGGAAAGTTTTAAACCTAGCCTTAGTAGACAGTTTGTCCATCTAGAGCCCACTGATGGCCATTGTTATACTAAAAACCACAACGATTGGGATACCTCTCTCTGTCAGATTGATTATAACCATTGGAAAAAAAGGGGGTCATACCAGTATTCCTAAAAATCTATTTTTCCTTTTTAGGACCCTGCATATCAAGAACAAGCAGATATAGACAATTAATACATGGATGGATGGATGGATTATAATTCCATATAAAACAAAAAATAACCAAGGACACTACACAATGTTTAGATTATATTAAGACACTTGAAGTTCTACATGGCAGGATTGGCATGAACATTTTATCTGGCTCACTTTAAATCTAAAAAGTTAATAATCTAACAGATTATAATTTGGGAACCTGCTGGTTTCATGTAATGATGTTTGAGTTTCAGTAGGTTTAACTTTAAAAAGACAAAAGTCTCCATCTAGTGGCATGCTGTAGAAGTTGCAGCTCACTCTGGATCACTAATGTTTACTTTTAATTTAATATATCAAGATGGAAGAATCATCTGAATTGGCCATCTATAGAGGTTTGGTGTAGCAGGAGAAAGGGGTTTAGGCATACAATTTCACTGCTCTGTTATTTTTCTTCTACTGTGTTTTTAGAAAATTTGTCAACTTTGCACTGAAATACTTTAGCTAATGTGAGCAACACCACTACACATTCAAAGTCCTGTTTATGTGTCTGTGACATAATAATTATGTAACTCATGTAATTCCTAGATGTGTGATTTAAATGAAAATTAAATACAGATGATGCAGTGCCTATATTTAGAGTAAATCACTTGCAAGAGATAAATAGACCTAAACATAAAATAAAGCACTGGAAATTAGAGACAATAATAAAGAATGCATACACTCTTCATGTTCTAATGTTTGTAAATCTTCACTAAATCTTAAATTTATAATCAACGTTATAAACTTTTAGACTTTTAAAACTTTAATTCAGTAACTTAACCTCCCGTTGCTCTTTTCTACCTTTTGATATGAGTATTATTTCCAGAAGGTGGCACCATACCCATTCTTTAAATGATTACACTGAGTTCATAGAAGAATGTTTTAACTAATGAAAAGTGTGGGTACATTTGTGTCTATTCCCCTTTTCTGTTCCCCCCCAATTAAAATCCAATGCACCTAATTGCCTTTAAAGTCACCTAATAGGTAAATATGGTTTACTTGCCTGTAATGACCCCAAACATACAACAGAATGGTTTGGATTAAATTATACTCATGAGTTAGAATGGCCCAGTCAAAGTCCAGACAGGAACTTGAGTTATTTTGCAAAAAAGAAAGGGTAAAATTCAGGCTCCAGATGTGCAAAACTGGTAAGCACATGCCCAAAAAGACTTGCAGCTGTAAATGCTGTTAAAGTTGTTGCTGAGAACTGACTCAGGGTGCTGAATACAAATGCTCACCACACTTTAAGAATGTAAAATCTTTTTAAATGTTCCTTCCATCTCAAAATTTTGTGCTACTTTCTGTTAGTCTATCACATTAAATAAACTGAGGTATGTGGTTGTAACATGACAAAACGTGAAAAAGTTCAAAACATATAAACATTTATATAACACTTCATTTAATATGCCAGTTTAACATCATGAAGAGCATTTAGTTTAGCTTTTAAAATGACAAGCTCTTCTTTTAGGTCACAATGAATCTAAACTGAATATCTGTCCAGCACTTAGACATTCCAATTTTCCAACAAGTTAAAAACGTACTACACTGCAAATTCCTCATTTATGAGAATGAAACATTTACAAACGGCATCTTGGCTTAGTCATGAAAAAAGAGTTGGAATATTAAACACGGACAAGATTGCTCCAGTTAGCTGAAGGATAAAGGGCAAAATCTTAATGTGCTTTCTAAAAACTTACTATGACTTCTCTGTTTCACTGACCCAGAAACATCTTCCGAGCTGAGTGAACTCAGATCTGAACCAAATCTTGCTCCGTGTGTGTCACAGGGGAGTCATTCAACATTCACACTGGGGATCGCACAGCAAGTGTGCTTACTCAAATGTATAATCAACGGTTTAAAATGAACACCGCTTCAGAGCAAGAGTGAGGATTACAATGTAGTGGCCCAGTATAAGGTCAAGAATAGATTATCCTGTGAATAATACCTGGGGACATTTACTGCTGTTTTTGCACAAATGGAATATTCATTTTTATATTTTTCACTTTATCTAAAAAGAGATATGTGATTATAAAGTGTCTGGGATTAAGGTTTCTTTTATTTATGGGTATCAGAGTTAAAGGGGATTAAATACAAAAGGAACACTGTGCTTTTTGGTTTTTTTAAGCTTTCAAACTATCATTCTTATCATTTTCTTTTCAATTTATAATAACATGCTACTTTTAGTTGGTCTATCACACAAAAACCCAATGAAATGTTTGTGGTTGCCACATGACAGAATGTTGAATACTTTTTTAATGCAAAGTGTGAAATGTCATCAGAAAACCTGACTTCAGTTGTTTCTTTTACTGAATTTCTCGAATAATTAAAATAAATGCACACCTCGTTCATCACTTAAAGTGGAAGACTGAATGCAATTTTATTTATCGTAATTGCCAGGAAACTAGCACAATGTTTTGATGTTAACTTGTGGCACATTAGGAAGATTTCATCTGGGAGTTTGAAACAAGGGGAAGTGATTGATTTAGGCCTTTTTCTTTGTGCATTGTAAATAACAACAGATACTTTCCCTTGAACTAAGGAGACAAGCCCAACACCTGAAAAAGAGCGCCACAACATAATCCCCTCTGCATCAAACTTTACAATTGACACATGCAAGTGATGTTCTCCTGGCATCTGCCAAACTCATCCACTGAATTGCCAGATAGAGAGGTATGATTTGTCACCTCAGGGAACATGCTTTACACCAACCACTACATTTAGTGCTTTTCATGGTACTTTGTGATGTAAGGCTTAGCTGATCAGCCATGGACACCAATTCCAAATATATATTTTCTATACACTCTTTGAAATTTGTGGCTGGGTTGCGATCCTTCCCAAACTCTCCCACCTTGTTATAGTACTTTTAAAAACTGACTGTTGAATATTTAGTTTCACTACTGGACATCCTATCACATTGATGCTAGATTTTATACCCATGTGGTCATGGAAGTGGTTGAACACCTAAATTCAATTATTTGGAGAGGTGATCATAATGATATCAGATGTCTTTTTTACCTCTCACAAACCTAGATTTTACCCTTCACATTCATACATTTCTTTCTTTATAGATTATATTTACTTTTCTTAGAAGTTAAAAAAATCCCAACACTTCCTTAAAATTTAAATTTAAAGCCATGAATGAATATGTACGAGAATGAAAATGTATGAGTGAGAGGGAAAGTACAGTGGAAACATTAAGAATTTAATGGAAATGAAAATCGGATGATTTAGTGAACTCTGATTGGCTAAGATCACACAGGTCATGTTCATCACACAGTGCCACTCAACATGGAGAAGCCAAATGAGTCAAGAGCCCTGCAAGCAAGCCATTGGGCTTTTAATAAGTATTTTATGATCCCCTGAAACTGTCACCACTTTGTCCTCCTCTCTTGAGCAACAAAGGCCATGCTCATCTGCCTCTAACGTGACTGCAGCGCGATTGCAGACAAAATGACGGAACCTTTCAGACCAAACAACATCTCGGGGGAACTGCACTGCTGGTTGATTGGAGAATTGTAGCAACAAGAGTGCTGCGTAAGTCAGCGGTTGAATTCCAAGTCGTTGTCTGTGCCTATAGAGGGTCCCAAAGCTTACCCCTAAGCATATTGCAATATTTTGCCAGTTGATTCCAAGAGATATTAAAAGGGATATTTGCTCCTCCGAAATATTATAAGTAGGTCTGCCTTGGTGTCCTGCAAAGACTCTTGGAGGCGAAAAGACATCTCTGTCAGGTCTGCTTCTTTGGTTCGATTCACTTGCAGCCAGCAAAATCTGCAGACATCCATACAAAGACTGTAGTGTATTGACTACTTCTCTATTCCTTGAATTCTGGATGATTTTTAATTCTGAAAGAATTTCAGATAAAATATGAACATGGTCACAAAGTTCTCTTTGGAGAATCTCATTAACAAAATAATCTGCAGAAACCCTTTGCACTTGTTCCAAACATCTCAATACAACAACAATGTATATATATTTATGTATGTGAGAGGAGAGTGCATGTGTGTGAGAAGAATGCATGTAAGAGCAGAATAAAGGTATGTGAGAGGAGAAAGTATGTATGTGAGAGGAACATACTATTGTAATAAAATTCAGCCAATGCTCATGACTTAAAAATATGGTTAACACGAGAATGTAGGCCACAAACATCCTCTATCACACAATTTTATTCCTGCTCCACTTATCCCTGATGTTCATCCAGTCGTAAAAATTCCTTCCTCTCTGTTCCTCTTTCTGTCCTCCGGCAAGTAAGTACAGAGCACTGAATAAGCTTTAATATGCATTCAGACACAGCTCAGCAGCTTTGAAGTATACTTGTCTGACCATCTTTTCTTCGCGCCCATCAGCCTGCACTACAGATGTCTTATCCTAAATTGATCAATTGAACAAATGATCTTGAATAAGATCATATGCATCAATAACCAGGGTGTGACAGAAGTCGGGAAGAACAGTTAGGACGAAAACAGGAAGGGAGCAGTGACAGATAAGTGAATTATCATCATGGAGAGTTTAGCTGCAGAGGCACAGGGTTCCCATCAGATTTTACTCATACATTTCCCAACATGTACATTCCATTTTACTCCTGTTGTAATGATTTTATGTGATTAGTCTCCGTACATATTCACCCCTCTTAACCTCTTAAGCCCTAGCGTCCCCTTACAAGGGAACTTGACCCCTTTAGCAACAATAACACACTCGTAGCTGAGTGACTCACACTTGTGATATGTCCGGATCTTCATCTGAGACTCCTCTACAAAAGTATCTACTTCATTCTTATATCCACTGACCACAGCTCAAACACCAGGCAAAAAAGTCTAAACATGTATAACATTTCAACTGCTTGTTGTGTTGACACCCGACTCTTTACAGCAAGAGTAAGAGGTGTTTTTTTGGGAAACAACTGTTTTTGTTAGGCAGAATTTATTTTTGCATTTTTGCATTTACTCAGGCCCAGAATAATTTACTCTCAAATTTCCACATCCACATAATCCTCCAGGACCTTTCTTTTAGTTGATACCAAGATTAGCAGTTTAGGCATTGTACAAGTTGAGAAATGCCATATGCATTCTTTGGAAAATAGATCCTTGGGCTTAAGAGGTTAAAATGAACAAATGTTGAAATCTACTTGCAATCAGTAATTTACCAGCACAGTGTCACTGCAAGCAGTTTGAACAGATTGGATTATTTTTTTAAATTACTGAGTTCTAGGAATATTTCATTTATAAAATAAATAGTTGTGTATTCGGAGGTACAAAATTCCTTTATCTGGCATATGTACCAAGTGGAGTGATACATCCACAAAACAAAAAGTAAGTTCAATTCGCAGGTTCAGTGTATGTGGGAGTTGTCCCAGTTCTATTCCTTCTTCACAACTACCCAGTACAGAGGTAACGCTGGTTTTAAACCTATAGTGCTACATTAGCTTATCTAAACAATTTTCTGGCTGTCAAGCAATGGGATTTTTTTCTTACTTCTTTGTTCTGCAAGCTGTGGCTCATCAGTCCCTTTGCCCAGATTCTTTGTACCATCAACAGGACACATCAGGAACTCTGAGGATTATATTGAAATAGCAATATTAAAAGATAGTTCATGGATCCATATTTATATATCACTGAGTTTTTACTGTTAAGTAGGACAAATGGTACAAAAAGAGAACCATGTTAGGGTTTGGCTGCATGCATGTGTACTTTGTAGAAGATAATATTAAACAGCTATAAATGCATTGTGTACAAAGCTATTCAGCATTCATTTAGCAATTTTGCTAAATACAGCCATATATTAAAAACAAAATGGTTGTTCTTAATTTATTTTAGCATGCAGTGCAGTCTATCTCTCAACATATTTGATCTCAATTACTGAAGCAGAAAGAGAAAGTAGAGGTTCACATTCCTATTAGTACAACTAGATTGCTAGGCATCAAAAATAGTTAAAATAAGTCATTCTTATAAAAGGAGACAAAATAAATATAAGCTGCTTTTAAAAGAATGATTCAACAACTAAAGAAATATGTGAAATATAAGCAATCACATAAACTAGTCTCTTGTTTTATTCATTTCTCATTTCATACAGTTTCAACATAAAAAAAAAAATCTTTATAGCTCTGTGTTTGATTTACTTCAGGTTTTAAGTGCGAAGTACTTTTTGTGGCTCCAGACAAGTTTTATTCCAAGGGGAAAAGTTCAGAAACAGCTTTTTGGATCACAAAGCTTGCAGAGGTTATAAACTATACTCTAGGTGCAGGCATAGTTGGGCTAACTGGTAGGACTGAGTTCATTATAAATCTCTTGCCTTGAAGCCATTTTAGCTGGTGATGCAGCAGTTCTGCAGGAAACATCATTCTTAACTCAACTTTACTTATATAGGCACCTTCATGAGGACCACAAAACCGAGGCACGTGACGTCGCCCGGTATGGCGGAGCCGGGGTACCACCCTGGAGCCAAGCCTGGGGTCAGGACTCGGTGGAGAGCGCCTGGTGGCTGGGTTGCTCCTCGTGGGACCCGGCCGGGCCAAGCCCGAACGAGAGACGCAAGGCCATCCCCCAGTGGGCCCACCACCTGCAGGGGGAACCACGAAGGACCGGTGCAAAGAAGATTGGGAAGAGGACGAAGGTGGAGACCTCAGCGGCCAAATCTCCGGATGCTTAGGCTGGCTCTAGGGATCTGGAATGTCACCTCGCTGTTGCGGAAGGAGCCTGAGCTTTTGCGGGAGGTCGAGAGATATCGACTAGAAATAGTCGGGCTAACCTTCACGCAATGCGTGGGCTCTGGAACCCATCTCCTCGAGAGGAGCTAGACTCTCTTCTACTCTGGAGTGGCCCACGGGCAGAGGCGGCAGGCTGGGGTGGGTTTCCTTGTTGCCCCCCAGCTCAGCCATCTCGTGTTGGGGTTTACCCCAGTGGATGAGAGGGTCGCATCCCTGCGCCTTCGGGTTGGGGACAGGTCTCTGAGTGTCGTTTCGGCCTACGGGGCGAGCAGTAGTGAGGAGTACCTGGCCTTCTTGGCGTCCCTGTCGGGGGTGCTGCCCACGTGGGAAACGGTGCATCTCGCAGCGGCAATCCCCGAACCCGGTAGTGGACACCGCCAGTAAGGGATGCTGTCAAGCTGAAGGAGGAGTCCTATTGGCTGTGGTTGGCTTGTGGGACTCCTGAGGTGGCTGGCGGGTACCATGAGGCCAAGCGTGCCGCGGCCCAGGCTGGGGCAGAGGCAAAAACTCGGGCCTCGGAGGAGTTCGGAGAGGCCATGGAGAAGGACTACCAGTTGGCCATGAAGTGATTATGGCAAACCATCCGGTACCTCAGGAGGGGGAAGCAGCGCTTCGCCAACACTGTTTACAGTAGGGGTGGGGAGGTGCTGACCTCAACTAGGGACATTATCGGGGGGCAGAATGAGTACTTTGAGGATCTCCTCAATCCTGCCGTCACGCATTCCCTTGTGGAATGCGTGACGGCAGGATTGAGGAGATCCTCAAAGTAAGTCCAAGTCTGAGGCCATGGTTCTCGAACCGAAAAGGGTGGCTTGTCCTCTTCAGGTTGGAGGGGATTTCCTGCCTCAAGTTCAAGTATCTATGGGTCTTGTTCACGAGTGAGGGGAGAACAGAGCGGGAGATCGACAGATGGATCTGTGCGGCTGCCGCAGTAATGGCGACACTGTGCTGGTCCATTGTGGTGAAGCGAGAGCTGAGCCGAAAAGCGAAGCTCTCAATTTACCGGTCGGTCTACGTTCCTACCCTCACCTACCCTCACCTATGACGCCTTGGGCTCCCTCGGGGGAGCTGGAGGAGGTGTCTGGGGAGAGGGACGTCTGGGTGTCTCTACTGAGTCTGCTGCCCCCGCGACACAGATCCCGATGAAGCGGAAGACGACGAATACAAACAAATACTTATATAGCACATTTTATACACAAATTTAAGTGTTTCTGTTTAACAAGGCAAGGCTAACAAAGAACAGATGAGCTTATGGCATAAAACTGATTATGACAAAACACAGTAATACTGTATATAATAGACAAGCAACAAAAAAGTTGAAAACGGTTAACACAATGCAATTTATCATTTTATAAAAACTACAAATATAATAAGCAGTTTATCTGCAGTGTGTGCAAACCTCCTCAAGAACTAAAAGAAAAGTCTGATATCTGTAACTGCAAACAAAGGTTTCTGTACCAAATATTAAGTTTTGTCTTTCTGATGTATCAAATACTTATGTCATGCAATAAAATGCAAATTAATTACTTAAAAATCACACAATGTGATTTTCTGGATTTTTGTTTTAGATTCCAAATTCTCATGACAGATTAATATTGTTAAGTTGTATCAAGGTACCATTCCTTTCTCAAGATGTCAGATGTTGCATTAGAGAATGATCTCGTGGCCTAAAAGTGCAGTGTGAGGACCAATGTGGGATTGTCAGGAAACCAGATGATTCACAGCTGAATAATTTAAATATGAATTTTTCCATGCCAGTTTTATCACACCAAAATGTGAGCATTTTTTAAGTTTGAACAAAAATCCTCCTCCCCCTGGGTATGCGGAAATAGGTCTAGAACAAAATGCAGCAGGCCTGGCTCCCCAGTCCTCTGTTGGATAGAGAAGCAATTATCGAGGAAAATGATTAGTCTGGCTGTAGCGAGAGGAAATCAGAGATAGGAAGCACGTCAGGGACAGGAGGCAGGAAACGTCTGATAATTAATTTGTGACGTAGACTTTGCACAGATCTTAACTAGTAACTGATTTACTCTCAGGACGAAGGGCCAGAAGCAAGGCTCCTATTAGAGATAAACTACCCTATTATCACCATGAGATTACTGCCTTATAAAGTTCCATGACAGTTGTCACAAAGGGTCAGAACTGCTAAAATAGACCTTCTGTAGTAAACGTTTTTGCATTGAACTGTAAAGTTCAGCCCTACTTTGAAATTATTTTATCTTCTCTAATAAAATGCTCCCAATCTTATTTTTGGACAGAATTATCCGCAGAAGACGATATAATTATCATTGTTTCATGTGAAACCAAAACCAAACAAAACCTGAGAGAGCACCAATTTATGAGGATTTCCTGTATACCTGGAGACCAAATTCCATTGGCTAGGCATTTAAAGGGATGTTTAAGTGTTATTTTGGGGGGTTCAGAGGCTAGGATCAGGGTTTGGATAGCTTTAGTGGACGATACAGAAGCATTAGGCGTGCAGTTGGCTGGTTATAAGGGGGTTAAGTGGCCATGTCGTGTATTTGTGTCACTGGACTATGTACATATGCATGTGGGTGACAACCCTGCAAAAAAATAATAAATTCTCTAACTTATTGGCACAAACAGTTATTTGGTTTAGAGGGAAATTATTTCTTCACATAGCTCCAGAGTGGTTTAGGTCCTTTTCCCTTAATAAAGGAACACATTTCTTGGAAACCACATTATTTGTTTACTAATCTTTCAGATCTTAAACAGTTTAAGATCTGAAAGATTTAACTGTGGAAAGAGCAAAAACTGAAGAAATCTGTAGGGGGCAAACACGTTTTATGGCACTGTATGTTTGAAAATGTGCATCTTTTTGCATATTGATTAAAACTATTTTGTTTCAGCTACTGAATTTTAATCAAGCGCGTTAAAACAGTATTAAATAGTACATAGTACACTATTCTTGGTAATAACTGTGATATAAATTAGTAAACCTATGATAAAAAGTTTTGTTTTTTTGTTTTTTACTGGATGTAAAGGTGATCCAATAAGCCCAAGAGGTTGTGCTATTACTGACACCTAATTTAAAATCCTACCAAAATAAAAGCTTGAAGCAGTGAATCTGGTGTTTAATCTGTTAGTTTTTCACAGAATGAAACCTCTTCTGTTCCTAAGGGTGTACAGCTCCCTTCACATTTACCGGCACCCCTGCTAGAGATATATTGAAAGCCTCAACATACATTTATGTTAAGGCTGTTGTCATTTTCTGTCTCACAAGGATCAATTTGCATCTACTTTTATTGAATTAAATTTTCTTTTGTCCTTCCCATTTCGAAGTTCGAAGTTTTTTTCTTAACAAGGAATTTCCTTTAGCCAACTGAATAAATGGACTCAAAATAAAGGGTAGGAATTTTTTTTCTTTTACCGTGTCCTGTTCAGCAGAGCAGCACTCAGAATTGTTGTCAAGAAGAAGCCCAACAGATTTACTTTCACAAGTGGTGCATTACAGCTAACGCTTTAATGCCCTACTTGACATTTATAAATTAAACTTTATTAGAAACTGCTTTGGGATTATTTCAATTGTTATGGACACGGAGACGAAAAGAAAAAATAAGGTGGGGCAAAAAGGAAAAAGGGAGAGAATGAGAAAAGAACTGAGGAGAGAAAGAAGACAGGGTGAAGAGATTACAAGATAACACCCTAGAAGATTGCTTCTACACTTGCAGAAACATACATAATTACAGCATTGTTACCAAAAAGTGCACGGTACTAATGAATGCAAGATGTATTTAGTGGTAACAGCAGCTCAATATAGAATATCTGTGTATCTTTTAACACGTGAATCTAAACACCTGTGGGTAGGGATTTTTTACCTTTTCAGTTTGAAATTATGCTACTGGGATAAAAGATCATTCTTCTTAGTCATGTTCAACTGAGTTTAACAGAGAAGTGCAAACAAACAACTGCATTGATTAACAAATGGTATTTGTTATGTTTCAAATGACGTATAGAGTATGATGACTATAAACATGATAAACATATTTATATCTTTAGTCCTTGTAATAGGTTTAAGTAAGATGTCTAATAAAGAAAAATGTGATATTGACACAGAGCTTTATAATATAAATAACAATTACACGTGATTACAGGTCATTATGTGGCTAAATTCATCCCCTGTGTTAAACAATCCCTTGCCTATTTTGAGATATAAACAAGATTTTGTCTAAATGCACATCAGCTGCAAAAGGGGCTCCCCTTGAAAAGATACAGCAAGAAATGATAGATTAAATCTACCACATTGGGACCCATCTGGTTTATTTCTTCTGTCTATATAAGGATATCCGCATGTTCTGCCACTCGGCCCTCCAGAGCCATTTAATCCTGAAGGTCTGATTGAAAAAGACAGGGCATTACACAACACGGGCTAAAAATATTCATCCTCTGTTTCACAATGTCAAAACAAGTGCTTTCTTCTTATGCAACCAGATAACACATTTAGAGATTGTTAAATTAATAATCGTTGCAAATATCACAAAACTATTTAATAATATATTATCATAAGAAAGTTATAATCGTTTATTATGTTGCTTCAATTAGTCAATATTTTAAGATTTTTAAACACTTTGAAATGCATTGCTAATTAAGGCTTGCTAAATGAGTCTTGTCAGGCAGATGCAAACAACCCCTAACTGAGTTAAAGGTGCTTACCTTCCCATCAGCATTATTTCACGTACAAACAGTCGACCTAAAGGTCTTGTTAAAGGTATTTTACACAGATGAACAAATTTGCATGTATCTAAACTTTATCTACAAACATTCTAAATTCATGCTTTATGGATTCCAGACATTATGAAATTTGGATACTAAATAGTATAGCTGCTATATACAGTTGAATCCAGATGTTTACATACACTGCATAAAGTTTTTTTTCCCACACTGACAATTAATTATGCTAAACATTTTCTGTTTTAGGCCAGTTAGGATTACAGAAATTAAATGCCAGAATTGTCAGTTTTTTATTTTACCTTTTATCAGCATCAAAAGTTTACATCAATTTCCTCTGTTTGTTAGAATAGCTTTAAATTTGATGTCATTAAGCCACTTTGTGACCAATTTGGTGATATGTTTAGGATCATTGTGCAGTTGGGACATAAATAATGTTTTATACTCATGACGCTATCTATTGTGTGAAGTGCACAAAGCACTCGCACAACATGATGCTGCCACCACCATACGTCAGAGTTAGGATGATGTTTTCAACCTTGAAACTCTACCCCTTTTTCATCTAAATGTAACAGTACTTATTACGGTCAGACATGTCAATCTTCATTTCATTAGACCACAAAACATTTCTACACAAAAAATAAATAAATAATGGTCTTTTTCCTTGAGAGCATTTGCTAACTGTTATCTGGAGATTTATGTTTTGAAGAGATGTTTTCATCCTCTCTGTGTGGCTTTCAGCCCATGTCAGCACAGAATGGATAATACTGTGGATCATGACATTTGCTTACCAGCTCCAGCCAGAATTTTACAACGTCTGATTCATACATTTATCCCCAAAACAAATTACTCTCTGGGACACATAATATCCTGACACATAATCCATCTCCTTCCTGAACAGCATGATAACTGGACATTTCCATGGTTTTATACTTGTATTTTTTTGAACAGATGACCGTGACACCTTCAGGCATCTGGAGATTTTTCCCAATGATGATTAGAGGTTCACAGCTCTCTCTTTGATATCTCGCATCATTTCCTTAGATTTTTCCATGATCACATAAAGAAGCAATGTGTTTCAGGTGTTGGTTAAAATATATCCACAGGTGTGCATCCCTTAAATCTAATGTTGTAAATTCAAAAGTCAGAAATCCATGACACCATCCTTTGAACTTGCCCAGGTTGTTTAAAAGTTGTAATCGTGTAAATTCTGGATTAAAAGTAAAAAATACAATTCTAAATAAAAATGTCTCATTATTCTGGGATTTAGCAAATAGAAATTGTTTTGGTAATAATGGATTTAAAACAGGAAATGTTTAGGCTAATTTTAATGTCAAGACCGTGAGAGAAAAATATATACTGAGCATGCAAATGTTTGGTTTTAACTGTAGCTATAACTTTCACAGTGAGCACTACCATTTCCTAAAACTGCTGAAAATCAACTGAGGCCGAATAATTTTGGTATTGTGCAGATATGACATCAAATTAACACATTTAATTAAGATAAACAGTCATAACTGCACAGTGCTACCTGTAGGGAATATTAAATACTCGCTGCTATAAAGTTTTGTTCCATTTTAAACAAAACATGTTCAATTCCTGACGATTGAAGTGTAGCATTGACATTAAGTGTCTTAATTATTTTATCAGTCAGTTAGTCAGTCATTTTCTACCGCTTATTCCATAGTGGGTCACCGGGAAGCTGGTGCCTATCTCCAGCAGTCTATGGGCGAGAGGCGGGGTCCACCCTGGACAGGTCGCCAGTCCATCGCAGGGCAACACACAAACAACCAAGCAAACACTCATTCACACACCTAAGGGCAATTTAGAGTGACCAATTAACCTAACAGGCATGTCTTTGGACTGTGGGAGGAAGCCGGAGTACCCGGTGAGAACCCACGCATGCACGGGGAGAACATGCAAACTCCATGCAGAAAGACCCCTGGCTGGGAATCGAACCCAGGCCCTCTTGCTGCAAGGCAACAGTGCTACCAACTGCGCCACCGTTTTATAATTTTATAATTGGAAAAGGGAATGCAATGGAAGACATCAACACTAAAGTAAAATGTTTTATCCGTTGAAGAAACAATTAGATGAGAATAATAATGTCTCACCAAATAGAAAATGTTGCTTTTGGCCACGATGAAATGTTTCAAGATAAAATATTTAAAGTATTTTTTTTTGACAATGTTATAAAAGTGAAGATGATAAGTAAACCACATTAATATTCAGCACAGTACTAACCTACACTATGCATGTTCTGTACTCAGGACAAATGCACCAATGTCAGCATCTTCTACCATGACCAAAATAAAGGATCTGCGTAGGATGGAATTCTGGGGAATCATGTGATGCTGATCCATCAGACAGTCATCCAGGCCTGTGCCACAGCATAAAGTCACCCTGGTTTTTCATGAATTACTTACAAACCCACAGGTATACCTTGAGTCAGTATGCCACAGCCCATAATCCCACAAGGACAAACACTTCTCCTAAGAATCCCAAACAGGCAGGGATGTCAGCATCTTCAAAGGGCATGCATGTGCGTATGTTTCCAGACCTGAATAATGCTGCAGTCAGTACGAATGCCCTGCTGGAATAATCCATCACACTATCCTTTATCCTGCATTGACACCTGCTACAAATAGAAAACCCCCACAGAACACACACACACACAAGTTCCAACTAAAATGTATCATTTGGAGTGTTGGGCAGCAAGTGTTCATTTTCCAAAACATCTCTTTGCCACTATTGGTAATATTTTACTTCAACAAACTCAAAGAACTGGGAATGAAATAAGTATTTGATTCCCAATGTTCCAAGTTTACTCACAAATAAATCACCAGCCTTTAATTCTTAGGGTAGTTTAATTTTAATGCAGAGACACAGAATATTAACCTATAATCCATAAATAATTCATCGAAAAGTTAAACAATGATTTGCAAGTCATGCCCCATCAAAACATCAATTAGAAGGAAAACCCTTTGTTGGTGAGCACAACAATGAGACAGGATTGCAGAGATCTCTGAGGGATTTTGGTCCGTTCCCTACACAGAACCTGTAGGTTTGTTTACTCCCACTTGGCAACTCAAACGTTCATCTTCCTCTGCGGATTTGTAAGACTGAGGATAGGATATTGGCCCGGCCACTTCATGACCTTAATGTTTTAGCCATTCCTTTGTGGTCTTGGAAGTGTGTTTGGTGTCATTATCCTTCTCAGAGACCCATCCAACTACATTCCATCTTCAGTGTTCTGGCTGAAAAAAGTATTCTTGTCTAAATTATTATGGTGCATGTCCTGTTCATTGGCCTCTAAATGTAGTAATCCCTAAGCACCAAACCTTACACTGGACACAGTCAGGCAAGCACCACACCTAGACTCGTTTATTAGAATGCCAGAGAGGCGTGATTCATGACTCCAAAGTAAAAGTGTCTGCTGCTAGAGTCTTAGGGCTTTTCACCACTGCATCAGACACTTTGCATTGCACTTAGGAATATAATTCCCATCATTTGAAGCTCTCCTGTCACTCTTCTTAAATTAACCCTATGGCCAAATTAAGTTTGGAGGTCTGTAGCCTCTATTTGCAGAAAGCTGGCGACCCCTGTACACTATGCACATCCACCCACTGTGCTCTGTGAATTTACATGACCTATCATTTGATGGCTGAGATGCTGCTGTTCCAAAATGCTTCTTCTTTGTTAAAGTATCACTAAGAGTTCACTGTGGAATATTTAGTAGCAAGGAAATCTCATATGCTGGACTTATTTCACAGGTATTATCTGCACCGTACTGGGATTCACTGAGCTCCTGAAAGTGACCATTATTTTACTAATGTTTGTAGAAGCAGTCTGGCAAGGTGCTGGATTTTATAAACCTGTGGCCATGGAAGAGATTGGATCACCTGCTCACATACTTGAAATTACTTGAGTTTCAAGATCTCAATGTTGGTTTTGATAATCTGCAGTAATCATGTTACAGTAATTTAGCTTTGGAGTGGTAGAACTTAGTAGCATTTCTGGAAAACTTTAATTAAAAAAAAAAATTTTATACAGTATAAACTAAAAGACCAAGGAGCTTCAGTAAGCACTTGCTGGCCTCATAAGACCTAAAAATTCCATGAAGTCACATTTGTCCTTTGGCGACTGCAATTTTTGTCCTCTGGATTCAAAGTAAAAAATACAATTCTAAATAAAAATGTCTCATTATTCTGGGATTTAGCAAATAGAAATTGTTTTGGTAATAATGGATTTAAAACAGGAAATGTTTAGGCTAATTTTTAATTCAAGAACGTGAGAGAAAAATATTATGAGCATGCAAATTTTTGGGTTTTAATGTAGCATAACTTTCAAGTGAGCATACCCTTTCCTAAACTTGAAAATCAATGAGGCCCCAAAAATTTGGTATTTTTGCAGATTGACATCAAATTAAAAACATTTAATTAAAAATAAAAGTTTATAACTGCACAGTGCTACCCGTAGGGAAATTAAATACTCGCTGCTATAAAATTTTTTTCCAATTTTTTAAAAAAACAGTTCAATCCTACGATTTAAGTGTAGCATTACATTTAAGTGTTTTAAATTTTTTTATCAGTCATAGTAGTCATTTTTTACCCCTTATTCCCTAGTGGGCACCGGGAAATGGTGCCCATCTCAGCAGGGTTATGGGCGAAGGCGGGGGTTTTCCCCCCTGGACAGGTCGCCAGTCCACCCCAGGGCAACACACAAAAAACCAAGCAAAATCATTCAACAATAAGGGCAATTTAGAGTGACCCAAATTTAACCCAAAAGGATGCTTTGGACTGGGGGGGAAGCCGGAGGTACCCGGTGAGAACCCCCGATGACGGGGGAAAAAAATGCAAACTCCCTGCAGAAAGACCCCTGCTGGGGAATCGAACCCCGGCCTCTTTCTGCAAGGGAAAAAGGCTACCAACTGCGCCACCGTTTTATAATTTTATAATTTGGGAAAAGGGGAAAAATGGAAGACATCAACACTAAAGTAAAATGTTTTATCGTTGAAGAAACAATTTTGAGAGAATAATAATGTCTCACCAAATAGAAAATGTTGCTTTTTGGCCCCGATGAAATGTTTCAAGATAAAAATATTTTAAAAATTTTTTTTTTTACAATGTTAAAAGGAAGAGATAAGTAAACCCCTTAAATTCAGCACAGTACTAAAACCCACACTAGCATGTTCGATCAGGACAAATGCACCCAAAGTCAGAACTTTACCATGACCAAAATAAAGGGTCTGCGTAGGATGGAATTTGGGGAATCAGTGATGCTGATCCATCAGACAGTCATCCAGGCCCGGCCACAGCATAAATCACCCTGGTTTTTTCATGAATTTTCTTACAAACCAAGTATACTTGAGTCAGTAGCCACAGCCAAATCCCCCAAAGGGCAAAAAACTTCTCCTAAAAATCCCAAACAGGCAGGGATGTCAGCATCTTTAAAAAGGGGGTGCATGTGCGTATGTTTCCAGACCCGAATAAAGCTGCGTCAGTACGAATGCCCGCGGAATAACCATACACTATCCTTTTTTCCTGCATTTGACACCTCCCTAAAAATAAAAAAACCCACCCCCAAACCACACAACACACAAGTTCCAACAAAAAAGGTAACATTTGGAGGGGTTGGGCAGCAAGTGTTCTTTTTCCCCAAAACATCTTTTTTCCCCACTATTGGTAATATTTTCCCTTTCAAAAAAAACTAAAAGAACTGGGAAAAAAATAAGTATTTGTTTTCCCAAATGTTTCCAAGTTTCTCACAAATAAATCACCACCCCCCCTTTAAAATTCTTAGGGTGGGTTTTAATTTTTAATGCGGAGACACAGAATATTGACCTATAAATCCAAAAAATAATTTTTTCAAAAAAGTTAAAAAATGATTTGAAAGGGTCAGGGCCCCATCAAAAAATAAATTAAAAGGGAAAAACCCCTTTTTTGGTTTGAGCACAAAAATGAGACAGGATTGCGGGAAGATCGGGGGAGGGATTTTGGTCCGTTCCCTACACAGAACCTTTTGGGGTTTTGTTTACTCCCACTTGGCAACTAAAAAACGTTCTTTCTTCCTCTGGGATTTGTAAGATGAGGATAGGATATTGGGCCCCGGGCCCCTTCATTTACCTTTTAAGTTTTAGCCATTCCTTTGTGGTCTTGGAAGGGGTTTGGGGTTTTGGTTTTCATTTTTCCTTCTCAGAGACCCAAAACCAAATACATTTAATTTTAGTTTTTTGGCCCGGAAAAAAATATTCTTGGGCTAAATTATTATGGGCAGGGCCTGTTTATTTGGGCCCCTAAATGTAGGAATCCCTAAGCACCCCAAAACCTTTCCCCTTGGGGCACAGTCAGGCCAAAACAACCCCACCCAGAACGTTTTTTAGAATGCCAGAGAGGGGTTTATTCCCTGACTCCAAGTAAAAGGTCGCTGCTAGAGGCTTAGGGGTTTTTTTACCCCCTGCCTCAGACACTTTGCATTGCACTTAGGAATATAATTCCCATCATTTGGGAAATCTCCTGTCACTCTTCTTAAATTAACCCTATGGCCCAAATTTTAAGTTTGGAGGTCTGTAGCCTCTATTTGCCCCGAAAACTGGCGGGCCCCCCGTTAAAACTAGGGACATCCCCACTTTGGGTCTTTGAAAATTACATGACCTACATTTTATGGCTGAGATGCTGCGTTCCAAAAGCCTTCTTCTTTTTTAAAGTATCACTAAGAGTTCATGGGGGAAAATTTAGTAGCAAAAGGAAAAACCCCATATGCTGGGGCTTATTTCACAGGATTATCTGCCACCGTTTTCCCGGGATTCACTGGCTCCTGGGAAAGTGACCATTTTTTTTACAATTTTTTGTAGAAAACAGTCTGGCAAAGGTGTGGATTTTTTTAAACCTGTGGCCTGGAAGAGATTGGAAAACCCCCCTGCCCCCAAACCTACTTGAAAATTACTTGAGTTTCAAGATCTCAATGTTGGTTTTGATAATCTGCAGTAATCATGTTACAGTAATTTAGCTTTGGAGTGGTAGAACTTAGTAGCATTTCTGGAAAACTTTAATTTAAAAAAAATTTTTTAATACAGTTTTAAACTAAAAGGACCCAGGGGGGCTTCCCGTAACCAAATTGCGGGGCCTTTATAAGAAATTAAAAAAATTTCCCCCAATTTTTAAATCACATTTTTTCCTTTGGCGACTGCAATTTTTTTTTTCGGGGGAGGATTTTTAGCCATCAACGTTACACCAAACCATCTTTGGGGCCCCTTTCTTCCAGCTGAGGCATTCGTTTACTTGTAAAAAACCGTTTAAAAGGGGGGAACCCCAAATGGGGTTTTACACTTTTTTTTTTTATAAATGAAGGGCTTGAATTTTATCCTTACTAGGGCTAAAAAATTTTGTTTTAGTACTGCCAGGGGACAAGTCAGCCCCTTTCCCTAGCAGTCCCAGCAAAAAATGAAAAAACCCATGGGCCCAAATTTGCCCAAAAAATATTTTGTAAAAATGATGATTTTTAAGTTTTATCAGAAATGTTTTATACATAACGTAAAAATATGTGTTACAGATAAAGCCACAGATAAACCGACTTGAACATTAAAAATGATGTATCACACAGTTGTGTAGGTTGTTTCCAGCACAACAGACAAATGTAAACTTACTGTTTTAATGAAAATAAGCTGTTGTTCATGAAAAAAAAAACTACTTGCAGAGAAAGATAAGGACTTCCTCGAGTATCTAGAAACATAATTTGTGCATAGAAATTGCAATTAATAGAATACCAGAAAGCCGGGACAAAAATGTTTAGACTTTCCACTTTTGAATTTTGAAACTTATGGGGAAAAAATATTTTCTCGCTGTTTTTATCTGGTTATTTTAAGATGAGAGTGATTGCCAATAATATAAACAATCAAGCCCTAAAAAAGGGAAATTTACATTTGAAAAAATTAGATATACCATAACCTAATACCCATAAATCACCAGTGTTAACTATTAAATTGTAAAAACAATATTAAATCCAATGAATAAAAAAACATATTTTTTTCATTATTCATCAAGATCCTTTAACCTTTCCCCATTTACCCAGTTATCAATTATTACAGAATCAACTGATTATTTTTAGCTTAATGCAATCTTCAATGTATGCTTTATTAAAACATCCTAAAGTCAACAGATATAGTTCCACAATGACATAGGACTATAACATAAATGATAAAGTATCTTGGTAGCGAGTTTTAAATTATTTATATCTCCAATGTATTAAGACTGCACAGTTTGAATGCACAAATAACCCCACAGTTTGAGGGGTTATTTGGTTTTTTTCTTTGCTGTATTTCAATGTTTTTTTCTCTTTTTTTGTTGCACATTTTCTCCAGTTTAAAATTTTTTTTCCAATCATGGTTTGTTGTGTTATGTGATGAGGGGATGTGCATGTGTCTTTTAAATTCAATGTTAATATTAGCCGTCGCATCTCTGCACCTAAAACTTATCTGTGGAGCATTTCCAATTCTTATACAGATGTTTGATCAGACAGAGATTCAGGGAGGATCTAAACATCAACAAATGCTCTGGAGATCAAGAACATGAGCTCATCTTTATGTATCCTGCTATGAACTTTAACATTTAACCTGCTAACTGAGGCCTGTGGAGTAATAATCATAGCTGTTGGGATCTGATTTTGGGGCACATTGGCCGAATTGTCTGTTGACTAGAAGTCTGGCATCAGTTTTAAATGTATTTCACTTGAGAATACTCTTCTTAATGTGGAATAATAGACTTCAAACTGTTTGGAAATATATATCCCTCCTTACATTTATGGGTGGAAACAATTGGTGTTCTAAGAAACTGTTTCTCAACCCTGGACCTCAGGGCCAACAGTTGCTCATCTTTTAGATGTGTGTCTACTCCAGACACCTGATATAAATTCTTGCATTACCTCCTCAGCATAACATCAATCACTGCAGAAGCCTGTTATTTACCCACTCATTTAAGGTGTGCACCAGCAAGAAAACACCTAAAAAATGCAGGGTAGAGGGCCCTTAGGACCAGGATTGTGAAACACGCCTCTAAGGTTATTGTTTATGTCTTTTCAGCTTGGCAGGGTTTTAACACACTTTTATCCCCCATACTGCCAAAACACTTTGTCTTCTCAAGGTGGTCACACATATAAAATTATTTAAGTCCATCTCATTAGCAACACTTGTGTTATTGTATATTTAGGTTAGATTTTAAAAATTTTAGAACCTGATCAACAGCAGATCCTTTATGTTCTTACAATAACTGTAAACATAAAATTGCATTATAAAAATGTTCTAAATATTTTATTCTTTAGTTTTGCACTTGCATGACTAAAGACTTTTGTGTACTTACTGTAACATGCTGAATTGAAAAGCAGAGGAAAATTGCCTATTGTTTTAAAATGTGAAGATAAAAAAAAACATAAATGCCTTCAGTTTCCTCAAAAGTTGAAATACCAATTGGATGGACCTCAGTGACCTGAGACATTATTGCAAACCTGTAGCATGAGTTTGTTTAAGACATGTTGAGACAATATATTTTATGTTTTTACACAGCTCAGACATAAACCGATGAAGACATCAAAACTGAAAATTATAAAATCCAAAATCTACGAAAAACCACCAAAGTTCAAATTAACAGTCCAATCATATTAACCTCGTCTCTCCCATGAGACCACCTATGGGTGAAATGTTTTGTGAGAAATGCATAACGGCAGAAATAAATACCCTCAACATTTAACCTGCTGTGTCAACAAAATAATATTTGTAATTGAGACTATGCAAAACCTATCACTCCTAATTTAGAGAAAGCTATGCTATTTCTAATCAGCAGAGCTTTCTCTTTTTTTTTATAATTACACCATCTAAGATAACATAATCATGACTGAGTTTGCAATCTCACTTAGAGGGAACATGGTGTGAAATGTTTCACTTTTTAAAGTGCAATCAAAAGATTCCCAGTAGCATAAATCACTGCCTTCTTAGCCTAAATCTGATAGCTCAATCCTTCCCTGAGATCACTGATGCCAGGCCAAGGTCTGGATTTTGTGTAGGTCTTGGAAATCTGTGGCAGTAATAAAAACTGACAAATACCATGCAAAACCCATTTCCTCTAACTGGAGATCTAACTCTGCAGCAAAATCTGGGCCATTTCTAATGGACGATCCTACTATCTGTGGTAAAATACTATACCTGAGCTTGCAATCTAACTTTAAGAGTACATGGCATGAAGTCTATCGCTTCTAAGGCAACCCAAACCTTCAATTTAACAGGTCAGTTTGTTACTTTTTGGCTTTGGGACAGCCAGACACCTTTTGCCACATCTTTAGTTTTCTCTGACAACGTCCATTCTGCTCTGTACTGTAAATTGCCTCTTTCATTGCCTGAGTCTACCAGCTCAATCCGTAGAAACGTTTCTTTCTCCAAGATTACTGAAGCCAGCCCCAGGTCTGTTGCTTGTCTAGTTCTCGGTAATCTGGGGCAGGACTGGGAGATTCCTCGTCGAAGGGGAGGACCAATTTCCCCCTCTTGCTTGCTGATGTCCTTAGGTTTTGACAGATGTGCATCTTTGTCATCTGAGGCTGAAGAAGTCGAGGAGCTCTCATTGGTCGAGTCGGAGCTGACCGATGACTGACTGTCTTTGTATGGGTTCAGATCCCCTTGGTAGGCTGATTTACAGATGCTTTGTCTGCTGATGGACATCCATTGAAGAGAAAGGCATCTTGTCATAGCCAGCCATAACTGTCGAGGTCTGAATACATCAAACCTTGGCTGATTTGAGTCACAGATGACAACATTATCCGCCACTTGCTTAAAATCTGTTGCTGGTTTTGACCCGACCACCTCTTTGGATCCTCCAGGGTAGTTTGGTGGCAATGCCTCTCCTTCCCTTTCCTCATCCTTCGAATTTGGCTGCTGCTCCTCCTCAAAGCTGAAAGAGCCGCTGAACCTTTGACTCCTCTTCATCACATACTCTGAATAAACATCTGATACTAGTAATGAATCTTCATCTGATGAATCCTTGGACCGTGGTTATCAGTTGTCTTCTGATTCAGAGGAACAGCTCATCCTTTGGCCTCTCTGCATAATTTAATGATCAGTTTCAATTATCAGCTGCCTAGTACTGTTCTTCGTTTGGTATAAGCCAGATTTAAAAAAAAAAGAACATACAATCAAGGCGATCACAACAACAGCCATGGCACTTCCTGTCCTAGTCTCTGCTTCACAAAACATCCTTTTGCTGTGGAGTTGGGCAGCAATGACACTGTGATGTCATGCACACACACATATGGCTGCGTGTATACACACACCACACACTCATACACACAAACAAACATTTGCACACATAGAAATTGCTGCATGCCTATGTGTTTGCACTCCAGTTGAGTGAGCAATGACTTACCCTGCAGGGAAGTGATGCCACATTGTATGATGTCATACCAAGCTGCAGAGCAGAAGTCTGCAAAAGGGTCTGTGTTTGTGCAGAGACCCAGATGGAAAACACAGCAGACTCAAAACTGACCTAGATGTTGAGTAAGTTTTAGTTACTATAATACTAATGTGTATTTATACACAGTGTTTTAAGGTATTCTCTACTTGTCTAATAGTTGCATTTTTTATGAAATTCAAGCAGCAGGACTTATTAAATCTATACTAAATGTAAAGGTTTAAAAAACTACATTGCAGCAGACAATTTTCAGTCTTATGCTACATTGCTTGCATGCAGATGTTTTGGACAGCTATGTAGAATTGCTAAAGCTGCAACTCATCCTGCATTTGACTGCAGCCAAAAAATCAAATAGTCCAATTTAAAAATAAGAAAAACTGTTAAAGGCACCTACTTTGTTTTTGCAACTCTGGTGTTAAAGTAGGAGTATTCAATTGCAAATTCATATCAATACAATAAGGTAGACAGGTTTACATACAATTATATATTTATAGATGATACACTTAGCCCTATCTATCCGTGTTGAATCCTGTCTCACTCCTAGACATAGCTATGAACTGAGCTTTTGCTGCGACTAACTGCATACGTTAGCCGTCTTTCTCTCCTTGATGAAGCCACTAAAGGAGCTACTATGGCCTTTAACTTTTTATTTTTCTTTAACATATAAAATACTCCTGGATCAGTGCTTCTCTGTATTTTTGTGTGTATACTCTGTCTTCCCAAATACCCAGTCAGTCATGGCAGATGGCTGCTCACACCGAGCATGGTTCTGTTGGAGGTTTCTTCCTGTTAAAGTGGAGTTTCCCTTTCCATTGTCACTACATGCATGCTCAGTATGAGAGATTGCAGCAAAGTAAAGGACACAATGCAAACCACTGTCCACTGTCACTACATTCTCATCAGGAGGAGTGAATGCTGCACGTCAGTGACTTGATGCATTCTGCTTTTAATCAATTTGAATACCAAACTGAACTTCACTGCATTGTTTGGTAACTAGGGTCAATTTGGAATCTATGCACTTGACTTTGTATGACTGAATTGAATTTACTTTTTTTGTAAAGTGCCTTAAGAGAACATTTGTTTTGAATTGGTGCTATACAAACTGAACTGAATTTAATTATATGTTTTTATTGTAATTATGATACAATTTAGTCAAGATCAGTTAACCATATAATGCCACTTGGTAGAACGTTATCAAAGGAAGTCCACCGATTGCATTTAAGACATTTACTTTGCTGCATTCTCATCCCGAGCAATCATGTGAAGATGGTGGAAACCACTTCCTTTAGTTTCATCAATATTTATATATGTATAATTTTCTAAACACTTTGATATTGCAAAATATTTTCATTGTTTAGGCCAGTTGTCTTATGAAATGTTAGAGGATCCAATGCTGGGAGAAAATGTTTGCTGGAGTCACAAAATCAAATGTTCTTACAGTCGAATGGGATGATTATAGAAAATTACTTTAGATCACTGGATGTCAGTGTGTACAAAATGGGTCCTCTCCTAATGGGTATGAATTGATTAGAGAGCTTACTGCAGCAGACAGCTTCTTTCTGTACCCCAAAAAGCTGTGTACAAAACGACCAAATCTGCAAAAGTACAAAATGGCAAAGTGGCTGTTGTAAACCTAGAGTTCTAATTGTTTTGCCTATCAACAACAATGTGGAGTTCATTATTTCTCATCAGAACAAAACTCGACAGTGTGCTGAATGTATTGGGAATTTTAGAAATAATTCAAGACCATTTAACATACAACAAACGATGCCCGTTTGTTAGAAAAAAAAATGAGTGCATATTATTTCTTCAGTTTTGTGCAATAATAAAAGATTTCAAGGTCTGATTCCCATCTTAACATACACCTAACCAAACCTACCTATTCACAAGTCACATGTGACAGACTTAATACATCTCATGTTTGAAATCTATTGGTAAGTTTAAAAAAAATTTTTTTTATAAACGGCATAGTCCTACATTGCAGAGGAAATCCACTGTTTTTAAATAATGCAAACAAATTTTTTTATTTTTTTTTATGGAACATAATGTACCATAAAAGTTGATTTAACAAGTAGGTAGTATTACTATCTTTTGCCTTTCAGTATGTTAGTCTGATAGATTTCTTTATTTACACAATGACGAATAAATTAAATGTTGAAACCTAAAAAAAATTTTACCATAAAATTCATCTTGCTGCTATCCACCAGCACTTTGCAGAACTCTAATTTCTAAATGTATATATTATAATAATTATTTATTTTATTTTTTTATTTGTTTTTAATTTAGAATGCACCTTTAAGTAACGCTGCTGATTTCGCTTACACCAAAAAGTTAAGGATATTTGGTTTTCCTGAGAAATGTATGGAAAATGTTAAAGGTTCACACTACAGTGATATTAAATCATGAAAGTAGAAGCATGCAATGGTGATTTCCTCATCTCAATTTAATAAAACAAAAGCCAACAACAGTGGTGGGCTTACCACAACAGAAAATTTAAGTGTCTCAATAACGCGTCATGTGCCCTTGATCATCAATTACAGCTTGACAATGACGTTTCAAGCTGTACACAAGTCTACTTGTGGTCTGATGAGGTATAACATCCCACTCTCATTGAAGGGCAGCCCTAAGGTCATTCAACTTCCAGGGTACAGAGTTACGAGCCTCTACATGGCCACTCAGGTGAACCTACAGGTTTTCTATGGGATTCAGATCTAGAGAAATTCCAGGCCACTCCATTTGAGGTACCCCAGTCTCCAACAGCAGTTCCTTAATGAGGCAACCTCGATTAGCTGGAGCATTGTTATCCATGAAGATGTAATTAGGCCTGTGTTGTTCATGCAGAACCACAATGACTGCTATTCAGGTAGTATGGGCTTGTCACTGTACCATTCACAAAGTGTAGGGCAGTTAGGTATTTACTAGACCTCCACAACCACCACCTATGGCTCGTCTGGAAACAACAGTAACTGATGCATTGTGCTCTCCTTGACATCTACATCATTGTTGGCGGCCATCTTTTCTGATTAACATGAATTGGCTTTCATCAGCAAACATCACTGAGGCCCACTGGTCCCTCCTCCAGAGTAATTGCTCCCTGGCTCATGCAAGATGATGATGTCTGTGCCTGGTGGAGTGGTCAGGTACCCTTGCAGAGCATCTTGCATGCAGACAACGCCGTTGTAAACAGCTTCAACTGTTCTGACATGACACTTGGGTGCCTCTCACCTCCCTTAAATGTGCCTACAGTTGAACTGCATTCATCATCCGGTTCCACATGGCACTTTTGCCAATAAAGTGGTCATCAGTGTGGAATGTTGCCAAAGGATGTCCAGTTCTATGTCTTTCTGTGACTCTTCCAGCCCCTCTGTATCTCTGTTGCAACCTGCTGATGACACTGACACTTTAAGCTCAGTGGTGAGGTAGTGTTGATCAATTGCTAGATGCCATCTTGGACTCATGATATCAAAATGTAATCAGCATGATGAGGAGGACTGTTTAAATTCCAATTCAGTTTGAACCAGGAAATGTATTGGTTGATTCATGGACCTGTTGTGAATTTTGCCGTTAAACTTCCTATTAGAGAACAGGAAGTTGTGCAAAAACTACTGAAATAATAAACAGCTGGACATGTGCAACCAAAAGTTTAGAAAAGGCCACATTAAGTTCACTTGTAAAGGTTATAGAGTATTTTAGGTTTGTCCTGAAATTTCACGTGAAAGCAGAATATCTGTAACTTTTTGTGAGTAATGTATGTTGAGAAAAAGTGACAAGAAAAGATGAATTCCAAGTATGTATAACCATATCAGCAAGCATATCCATAGAGAGCATGAACAGGGCTGATCTTCTCTCTATCCATGATTTGCACAGGTCTACAGTCAATATAAACGCAGCTAGCATCTCTGCAAACCCCAAATATCCTGGACATAAACTGTTTAGCCTTTCACCGTCAGGCTGTCTCTCTGATGAACACAGAGTTGCCAAATACTTTGAATATTTGCACCAAATCAACATTTTTTTCTTTTGTAAAATCATTTTATATATACATATTTACATTAAATTTATTTCACTCCAAATTTATGTATTTTTATTTAAAATATCAGTACATTGAGAGCAAAGTGGATCCAGTGTCAAATTCCTTGTTTTTCTGCCCAAACTTGGCACACAAAATAAACCTGATTCTGAAATGCAGATTAGAGAGCACCAAGGTCTGCTTGTGAGTAAAAGGTTTCTTTTATATTTGCTAAGAAATTAAAAACAAAGAAAAAGCAGAATTATTAAAAGAATAAATACTTTGTGTTATTTGTAACATTTTCCATTAACACATCAGTAAATATTATGTAAATACAATGCACATGTGAGTATGTGTGCTTTCTGCCAGTGGAGTACAGACCCAGGTCAATGGTGGATGTTGGCTCACTGACTCTTTTTCCTTCCTTACTATTTATGGCTGTGGTGCCAGCTCAGACATTACTCTACAGGCAGTCACCACACACTTACGTCACCTTAGGTAAAACGACAGCAGGCTGTACTGACTATATGCAAAAGCTGTTTAGTTCCTTTTTGAAGAGGATTTTGCAGAAGTTTAAGGAACTGGACTACCTTACTCTTCAAACAAAAGGACAGGTAACTAGTATCCAGAAAGTTCATCCTAAACCTATTCTTGTAAAATTCCAGTTTTGCGTTGCTGATTTCAAACTGTTGAACACTAGCAAGTTTATACCACCTTTTAAAGTCAGAAAGTCCATAGACCATCCAGGTAGGACCATGGCGGTTTTACACCCAAAACCCAAAATCATCAGCCAATTTGTGTATTCCAAACCATATAAAACCTACTTTTCTACTTTGATTAGACATTAAATACAATACCAAACATTTAAGGTTAAACTAAGTGGAGTCATAAATTTGAAAACTTGAAAAATTATTTGCTTAGGCTACACTGAAATATTGACCAGTAGAAGTTTACTTCCAGATAAATGTCTTACTCTCAATTGTTTTTCTTTATTAGCTAAAGAAATGAATGATTGATGATTTAGTACTCCTTTGGTGCAGTCGTCTGGAAAGCAATCTTCAGATATAAAATAGAAAAAACATAAAAAAACTACATATTTATATAATAGTAGAAAATTGTGTAATCCAAGGTAAAATCCAAACAAAACCATTTTTAGTTGCACACTTCACAAATCTGGTGATATGGACGAGCGGCAGCAAGAACGTCATATTAATAAGCATTGAGAATTACTGCTTGCAGTTTACCAGAAACCAACAAATGTGGAAGAAAGTGATTTTGTCAAACTTTTATCCTTAATGCAAAACACTGTATGTGGCACAAAACTTGATCTGCATTACTCTGAAAACACTCAAATATAGTGCTGGAATCATCATACTGCTGGGAAGATTTGCATCAGCAAGAACAGGGAAGTTGGCAGAGGTGGGACCAAGTCATTACTTCCCAAGTCACAAGTAAGTCTCAAGTCTTTATAGTCAAGTCTCGAGTCACAAGTCAAGGCTAACAAGTCCCAAATCAAATCCATGTCCTATGGTGTAAATTTCAAGTCATTAACATGTCATGATGAGCTATCCCTAAAACCCTATATACACAAGAAACTAAAAAAAGGGTTTGTTTAAATCTCAAAGCATCTAAACAAATTCAGGTAAAAACACTCTAGTCCTAGTCATGTCACTAGGCAGAGAATTTAAGTTTATGTGTGCAAAACTGGGAGAGACATTATCCAAAAGAACTGCACAGTACAGTAAAAGGTGGGTGTAATTGGTATTGAAGTATTTGAGGAAAAAAAACGTGCACTTTTCCTTCCATTTCACAGTTTTGTACTAGTTTGTGTTGGTCTATGATGTAAAATCATAATTATATACACTAAAGTGTGTGAAAAGAAATGTAGGGGGTATGAATTATTTTGCAAGGCGCTGTAAATGCAAACACATAATTGATTTATTTTTCTTCTGACAATCCTCTTAATAAATTCAAATTACTCCAACTACACGAGGAATGCAACTGTGGAAATAGTGCAAATATACTGGAGAGGCATGCTGCCTCCATTTTAAATTGACGATAAACCTGGCTGAACACCATTCCTGCCTTGGTTTTAAGAATAAATCTGCTCTTCACTTTCCTTGCCTGTCCAACGCAATGCAGTGCTGCTAAATAATCCATGATAAAATAGTCGCTGTTGTGGATGCGATGAGGCAGAATATATACTGAAACAAGGTCACAGAAATATTAGGTGCTTAAATTAGCTACACTTAAGCTTAATGGTTGGAGGCGCATTTAACGGTTCTGTGAGACGGCAGAAACCAGCTTTATGCTTGACAGAATAGCTTTTAAAATGGCTATAATGCTCTAAAATGACTGATGTAGAGAAAATAAAAGTTAATTTTGTGCTTTGCTAGAAGGGGAAATAGTGGGGATTGTCGGGGTAGAAAACGTTACAGACATTAAATTTTCATAAAAGCTTTGAGTTGCAGAAAGCAGGCGAGGTGGAAAGTTCCCCCACTTGTAACTATTTGTGGACCACAACCCGATAAATTATTGAACAAAAAACAACGGAAAGCCATTAAGCTTACCCTTAAGGGCTCTGGAGTTGGATGAAATGTCTAATTTATTAAATTCAGGTGTGCAAAAAATAAAGCTATTTGGTTGCATGCAACAGACCCACCACAAGAGGGCACAGTGCCTCTCAAACAACAGATCAACTTCATCCTCCAATTTGCGGATGTAAGAACACTTCCAATTGGTTAGAAGCGGTTCACTGGGTTATAATAAAACGTCTCTGATTGGTTACCTTTCAAGTAGGAGGCGCTATCAGGAGCTTTTCATTGATATTTCCTACAGCTGGTGGAGGCAGATTAGCTATAATGAGTGAACGGCGAGAGGAAAGTGATGACGGTTTGATGTGGAGGGATTTTAAGGAGGGCAAGAGAATTGTTTTGTGTTTTTAAAGGGTGGCACACCAAAGACTTTACAAAATACGAAGCCAAAAAATGCTCTGCCACGTTACTCGTCCAGACTCGGTGGTGATGGAAGTGGAAGTTGACGCGAAGGCTAACGGAGAAGACTGTCTTATAAAGGTAAAATACGCATAAATGCTCAGATATTATATGTGATGGGACTGTTTAGTTTAATTTTAAACATCGGTCAAGTCAGACAAGACGGCGAAGCTGCTATTGTGTCAGCACTTTTTAAGTTTTTAAGTTTAAGTTTCAGACCATATTTTAATGAATTCGTCGGTAATTAAACGTATTAAGAAGCTCTATTGTTTTCTGTGCGTTTGTATTTGTTGGCTGCCGTAACAACAAATGTCCATCCACGCGGTTGCTGGAAAGACCGAGCGAAACTAAATGTTATAATTTAAGAATAAAGTGTCTTTTAGTGTTGTAAATATTAGCTTCCGTGGTGCATAAAAGTTTCCAAGCGTTAGACTCTTCCTGCATTGCCAGAAGCAGATGGCTTTGTCAGAGGTTACTACAGGTCATTGTGTTTCATTGCGAGCGGCGCTCAACCTGCGGCTTCGGCATCTGTTTGTACACATGTCAGCATGGAATAAAATGAGATTTCTACTGAAAATGGAAAACTTTTTATTATGTCAGGAACCTCAATATAAATTTTATGTATGTTTGTTCGTTTTATTCTGTTTTTAGATGTAAATCTCAACAAACGCAAATGTGCTTTTAGGAAAATGATGCGAAGAATCATTTTAAAGGGACTTTTCTTTATGTACCGTTACACATCTTCCTCAACACTCCTATGGCACCTTGTGTCATACCTTTCTGCAAAGTTTAATGCCTTTTACAGTCTGTGAACATGGTTATATAGACCCAAAATTATGTATATGCCTGGAAGATTTAAAGGTATTTTTATTGAACCACAAACAGTTTCTGATTGAAAATCATATGGGTATCTCCTAAAAGCTCATCTTTTCATTTTTGATTGGCATTAAAACAATAATCCTCATAAGTTAAAAACGTCCCCTTACATTACCCAAACTTTTAGCTCCTTCCATCTGATTTAAGTCGGGACTCGGACTACAAAACCTGTCGGTCAAATTGAAGGACTACTTTAAATCTAAATCTGGCAGGAATGTGTATAATTTTGGGCTCAACTTTTACAATACAAGCAACTTTTAAGCTTCCATGTAGAAAGAAAGAACCTGTAGAAGTCAGTCCAGTCTGAATAAAAACCCCTTTTCTCCCCTTTATCGGGACCACCATGCACAATTTCACATTTAACATACAGTGTTCTTCTTTGGCGTACCTATTTCACCCCCTGCATTATAAAGGAGCCTACGGGTTTCTGCTGTATTGCTGTATTATATTGAAATTTATTACATCTAATGTGTGGTAAAGGCTGTGTGGTTAAATCAGTCTAGATCTAAATCAGATTTTGTTTAGGCCCACTGTGCTAAAGAAACTCCCATCAGTAGCCTCGGTTTGTACTGCTACTAAAATAAAATGCTGTGCTTGTTTTGTATGCAGGGCATATTCCCAACTTGCTGTGGGTAACAAATGGGTATTATTTCTGCCTCAAGGCTTTCTAGAGATGTTCTCCAGTCGTTATGTAAAAACACACCATCCCTGCTACAGCTAAGGGTGGGATTGATTTGATGAGCCCCCATGAAAGGATTAAAGTTATTGTTCCTTCAGAAGTAAACCTGTAATCTTAAATCAGTCAGCATGTTTGCTGCTCCCCTCCTCTTTGTACTTATTTAATGTCCCTTAATGCTGGTTTAGTGCCAGGATCCTCTTCATCTACCCTTTTTTGAGATCTAATTTCTTTTACCTCTCTGCAGGTTTGCAGAAAGTTGGGCATAATTGAAGTGGACTACTTTGGGCTGCAGTTCACGGGCAGCAAAGGAGAGAACCTGTGGCTGAATCTGAGGAACCGCATCTGCCAGCAGATGGACAATGTGACGCCCTGTCGGCTGAGACTGCGAGTCAAGTTTTTTGTGGAGCCCCATCTCATCCTGCAGGAGCAGACAAGGTACTGCTGATGTTCCTTGTTGCGATATGAACATTTCTTATGGAAATATGCAAATCACCTTGCATTTGTCACTTCAAAATTTAGCTGAGGAACAGAAGTGTTCGTCTTACTTAATGGAGGTTCCCAGTAGTTAATTTGGGAGCACTATGTGTTTTGAAGGCAAAAAAACAAAGCCAGATCATAATCTTATCACTTTGTTTCCAATGCAGTGGAAATGCCCTTTAGTAACCTCTACTGCAAGCCTGTCTGGGTTTACTAGAAGTCATTCTGATGAAGCGTCGGGCTGGAAATGTGATCCAGCAGCTCTGGGGCTGTGTGACGCTCTCAGGCTCCCTGCCTGCCCCCAGGGACCTAGTGGGCCCTCGGGCAGCTAGGGCCCCTTGTTACTGCTCCCATTGAACTGGAAAAAACGTTTTGTTTTGATTGTTTATGGCCATTTTTGTTTGAACAAAAGGTCCCCCTTTAAACAGAAGCTCCCCGTTTAACCTTTTTTTTCATATATGGTTTAGGAACAGCATATGTATAGGACTTTTCTTTTTCCTTCAGAGGTTTTATTACACAAACATCATTGAGTCAACGTTGCAACTGTGCCTCAGTCATTGGTTTTGAGATTTTTTTTAAACATTTTTACTTTAATTACATTGATGTAAATTACTCATGATTAAGCCTTCCCTGTGTTATCAGTTTCCTTGGCAATATTTATTTGAACATGATCAGGATCAGATTAAAGTAGCTTTCTGTGAAAAGTCCACATTCTCCTTCCTGTTTCGTCATTTAAAGTCCCTAACTGTACTTTTGCGTTACTCTGTGCGATGTTGCTGTTGCAGCGCAGACTGTTCCATATTGCAGTGGTGAAACTAATTATATGAATCAAGAGGACACTTCAGGAAATCAGCAAAGCGGTCCTCCTTATGCGTTTGCTGAACTTCACAAGAACAGTTAAACAGTTTAAATCGGCTCACAGCTGTTGGTCTGCTTTCATCTGCTCCTTTCCCCTATCGCTTTCTTTAGAGATGTCAAGTTTCCTCTTTGTGGTCACATTTGTATCTGTTTTTGACACCCTCTGACTACTACATCCAGTACACAACACATTTTCTGTGTTTTTGCTGGCCTATATTTGGCAGGCTTTGAAGGAGGGGGAGGAAAGTGAAGAAGCAGGAGAGAACACTTGGCTGGCTGCACTCTGACCTCCACTAGATTAGAAAGGGCTATCTAGACTGCTGGTGTTGGCTGAGAGGGGGGTGGGGGTCATTGGGTTGTTAAAACAAAGGCATTATAAAGAAGTGAGGCTGCTGCATAACAGTGAACACATGCATTAAAGTAATACTCCTGATTTAAACACATTAATGATTGGGACTTGTCAACTGACGTTTTGCAGGTCTGGTTTCATGCATGCACATTGCCCACGGTCATGGAAGTTCAGTAATTTTGACCCTGATTGTTTTTTTTTTTTATGCATGTAAAAATTATACTTCTGTTTTTTCGAAAATGTGCTCGATTTGTGTATTTAATGCTTTTAAAGGATTATTGGGTGTCATTCCTGTTGCAGCTTCTGCTGTCACCTTTGACCCAGTTCAGTTACAGTGCAGGATGAGTAGACGTGATTCATGAAACAGAGCAGGTTATACATTTACTTCCACTTTATATGCAGTCTTGTCATCCTTTGGGGAAATGTTGCCACTTCATGCATATGGATGACAATTTATTTGACTAAGCCAGTTTCATTGTGGACCGTGCTGCCATCACTGTTACGGCCTTCTTATATCCCTGCTTGCGTAACCCTCCAATCACATAGAGCTGCTTATATAAGCTGCTGCTTGCTCTGCCATTTAAAGCCCCACTTGGCCCTTTAGTGCTCAGTTGGTTATTTATTCTCCTGATTTAACATTAGGTAAATGTCTAAATGTTCATAGTAATGCCTCTTATGATGGGGCTGTTTTTATGATGTGTACCAAGTTTCATTTGTCATCTGTTAAACCAAGCAGATCTTATTTTTTATTTTCCTTTGGTGCCTACAGATCATATCCATCTGAACTGTAAGCTTTTTATGGCAGCTGTGACTCCTAACCCCCCCTCTTAAAGCTTACTGCTTTGAAATTGCCATATTAAACAGACATTGAAGGGGGTTTTGGTTTTGACAAATCAGTTGTACAAACATCTGATCATGCAAGTTTTTTTTTTTCCTTTTTTGTGGTTAAAGGAAATTGACCCAGAACCCTTAATGACCACCTCCATTATTTGCATTGTTAAATGTTACTCTCTAGAGGCTGCTGAGGTTTAAATGATCTAATAATTTCCCTTCATTAGTGGTTACTTTTAGCATTCTGATCATGCAAACACTGCAACCCTAAAAGTCAAGGGTTTTCGCTCCAGGCTATATTGCAAGAGCTAAGTATCAACCTAATGTTAATTCAAAATAAAAGGAAAATTTGTCTTGGGTTTTTTTTTTTTTATTGATAAAGTTAAAGCGGTACCTAGAGAGTGCAGTCGAGCTGTATTTCAGAACTCTGTCACAGGACAGTGTTTGTTCTGTTATCTAATTTTGAAACAAGCCAAAGAATTCAGATGGCCTGAAGACAAATCTTTTTGTGTAAACTTTTTTTATTCCCCTCCTCTGGGTTCTGGTCTTGTGACAGGCTATTCTGTGTAGAAATCTTTCCTGTCTGCTTGGGTGTATTTTTGCAAAATACACTCTACTGAAGTAGAAAAACTCACTTTGAATCATACAGGCACAACTTGCAACCATGAGTAAAAATAATGGCACATTTAATTTTGTGGCCTCAAATAAAACGGTGTAACATGTTTTCAATTACTTTTATTTGAAACAGACAAACTATTTTGCATACATCTGTAAAAATATGAACACTGACTCTTAATTCCATAATTTTTTTTTAACGAACATCTGTCTAACAATACATTTGGTGACAGTTTTAGTGGTTTTTGTAAAACAGTTGTTGTTGGTAGGTGCTTTTTTTTTTTTTTTTTTTTTTGCAGCTGGAAATATTTCCAGATTTCTTCGTTAGGGTACTGCACTTTTCTCTCACTTTCAGTCAGTGTGTGACAAAGCTGGAGCATGGCATTAATCTGTGCTGCATAAAGCCAGAAAAAAACTCGCTTCACACCAAAAACTTTCACTGGCATTGTATTAAAAGCTCTCTTTAAAGCTTCAAAAACACATTGTGGTTTTATATTTGTAGCTGTTTAAAACCTAGGTATATCTTTTAACTGGCCCATGCTCTGTAGTTGAGGTTGAGTTTAAGGTTGGTTAAAACGGTCACTTTAATGGAAGTGGAGTGTTATCTAAATTAATCACCTCTTCCACTGTACCCCTGCAAGAACAATTGGAGATTATATCTTCTGGTCCCATACAGACATGATCTTCTCCTCAGCTTTTTCAAAATTTCATATTCACATAAATTTCATTGGAAAAAGCTTTTCAATTCGGCAGATTTCTTCTCATGCACTTCTTTAAGCTTTAGTTTGTATTTCTTTGAAAGCTTGCAACACAACTTGGAGTCTGTGCTTGGCTGTAATTATAGTTTTACTAGCTGCCTGTGACCCAAGCAGTTGAGCCCACAAACAGCTTCTTTGTTTTATCGCTTCGTGGCTTTCAGTTCAGTTTGTCACGGTGCAAAGGCACATGTATTAAACTCGGTGCCTGGAATTAATGTGGTGCTACTTTGTTAAACTGTTCATTTACAAGTTTCTTCAGTCCACCCACAGGTTTCTAGAAGATGTAGCGCAGAGGTAACTATAGGTCGTTGACTGGGAGTAACCTCGCTGCACATAGCTGCTGGCATCAAGTTATTTGACTAGCTCACAAACCACATTGTTGGGAGTCCAACCGCTGAGGTCTGAAACTCTAATGCTGATTGGCTGGATGTAGAGCAGTCTCTGAAGCAGTAGTGTTGAGTTTCAGTTTGTGGGAACGTTTTGTTCCTCTGTGTTGTAAAACTAACTGACTTTCTGAGTTTGACAATGGCCAAGGGTAGTAAAAATTAAAATGAGATGACTTGTAGCCTAGAACAGAGTTTAGTTGACAAATTTGAATTTTTTTTTTTTACATCGATGGCAGCACACATGGTAAAGTTTAGGTGACTTCATCTAAAATCTGAAGGACTTGGACTATGAGGAAAAATTATCTAAACTATTGAATATCTACGTAATAAAGTTTAATACCTGCAAATTAATAATCCGCTTAACTATTGCATTATCTCTTTAAAGGCTAGTACGGTGTGATGTAAACAGTCTAATACAGTAAAAGTAGGCCAGGATACTTTGGTCTCAACCCAGACTTCCCGGCATTTAGTCTGTTGCAGGCTGCATAGAGAATATTGGCAATGCTGTGGCTCTGTGTTGGAACACGTGCATGTTTATGTCTGAACATTGCTTTTTGATCCTTTAAAAAATAAAAAAAAACTGAGCCATTAAGAGAAGGAACTTGGTTGCTTATAGACTCAAATTTACATGAAATGGGTTAAAGGATGAGTCATTCACTCAGTTACAGGAGTGAGTTAACCTAATTAAATTGAATGTGGTTAGAAAAATAATTCTACAGATACATTTCCTTCAGTGTTCAAAGTGTGTGTCTGACCTTGACAGGTGCTGAGGCAGCTCTACACCGTCCAATGCAGCCAGATTCTGGCACAAGAAGCTGTAGTTGTCAGCCTAATTGACATTGGTGCATTCTGGAGAACTGTTGTGGCTGAAGTTGACAGAATAACCACTCATAGTATCACAGTATTTACACACGGCTTTTTTTGTTTGTTTTCAATTGTGTTTAGGCTTGTAGCTCATGATCTATTTACACTGCAGTCTGAAATTAAGAGGGGTTGAAACAACGTGGCAGGGCAAGAATAAGATCCATTTCCCCGCTCATCCCACAGAAAATGTGTTTTGGTCCATGAGACTTCCAGATGGCGCTGCTACATCCATGTTTAGTATTTCTTATGAGGGCGAAGTGTAGCTCAGTTTGCAGCAACGTGTGAGGGTGGGCCAGCACTGTTTAGTCCGAACAAGAAACGGGTCAGGTCATTCATAAACTTTATTATAAACTGTGAGAATTGTAAGCTAAGCATTTTAATGTTTGTTTTTTTTTTTTTTACTTGCAGATTACACATGTTTTCAACACAAGACTTGTAGGGAGTTTTGTTGACATGCAAAGTTGGTCTCTTTTTGAAGTTTTTATTTATTTTTTTATGGTTCTCTTTGTGGGAGAAGTTGTTTGCTCCTGTGTGTCCGGTTTGCATATCTGATATCTCATCTTGCTATCAGCAGCTGTCTGCAGCAGGTCATGTTGAATTGCTGTTCAGCCTAAAGTGGAGGTCTTATTCCAAACGGTTATTTACAATAAAAACAAAATGCATATGGGTTATGCACAATATTGAGTCATGGGTCCAACAATCCACCTTAATAAGGGCCACAATGATGAAACTGTAAGGATAGTTAATTGAAAGGTTGTTAATCGGATAACAGTTTCCTGAAACTAAACCCTGTTGTTCCATGACCAATAGTAACCTTGTCGATCCTCGTGTGAACTAGAGTAACCTCTCCCACTTGGCCTGTAGTTACCCTTTTGCCAAACACCTGTTGTAAACTCCCAGTCAAGTTGGCCCTATTGTTTGCATCAGGCAGGTATCTCGTGATTGGTGCTCCATCACATGATGCCTGCTGGGCCTGATACAATGGAGCTCAGTGAGGGAATGGGATGTTTAACACCATATCAAAGCCCTGTTTGTTATGCCTGAGGCTAGTCGGCCGTGGGGGCTCGGTTGTTGCAGTCTGGCTCTAGCAGGGTTTGGTGCGTGCCGACATGTGTTTGTGTGCCTCTCGGCTGCTGTTGATGCTGTTTGGAAGCTCTGCGTGCTGGTTGAGGTGTGTCGTCGTTGCGAAGTGAAACTGTTTTGTCACAAGGTGTGTGTGCTTGTTAGTCCTGTAAATTGAGAAGGGGAATGACAGAAACGCCTTGTTCCTAATGAAATTTTCATTTTCCTCGAAAGGAAAATTGTTTGTTTGGAATAAAAATGTCAGTGTGAAGTGCTGCTTTTCTGCTTTATTTAAGGGTCCTCAGTCACAGTATGACCCGAATTGCACAAATGAAAATGTTACCAAACGCAGAGAGATGGGTAACCCGGGGGGGGGTGATTTCTTTTATCTGAATAAGAAAGCAGTTTCAGGCACTGCTATTTCAGTCTACTGCAACAGGATACTAATAGAAAATATTTAGTAAAATGATAAATGGGTTATGAAGCAGTTTCTAATGTAGGAGTCAGGTTGAGACATGTCTATAAGCCTCTTGAAGTTACTGTGGCATAGGTCATCTGATTGAAGGATATGTGAGGCTACTTGAGTTCAGTTTTCCTTATGATGTAAGGAGAGAGTCAGTCAGGGTGTTGCTACCGTTCGCATATTGCCTCCTGCAGCTGGAAGAAAGAGTTCCTTACATCTTCTGGTTGAAAACAATGGAAGGGCCCATCTCTCAATATGAAGGCTGTTTTTCCACCAGAACTTGGTGTTTTCATTATGGCTACTTAGCCCAAACTGTAACAGCTACATCGCTTATTTTAAGCGTGGCATTTATAGCAGAATGAGCATAAAACTAAGCAGCATCCATCAGTTATTGCACGTGTGCATTTCGGTGCATTAGACTATCATTAAAGTTTGTTTTATTTAAAATACTGATTTGGTGTAGATCAATATATTTCAATGAATATTAATGATTATGGCTTGTAGCTAATAAAGACTTGGTTTCTCAGAAAATTAAGACCAATACAGGATTGCAGCCTACAGTCATAGGGAAGATGCCTCTGTGTGTCGAGCCCTGACCAAATACTAATAAATATAAATATCTGTATTTCATTAGCTGTAAGCTCTAATCAATATTAACAGAAATAAATGCATGAAAGATATGTGTGTTTGTGTGTAATTAATCACCACGAGTCACACTTTCTGAATTGAATTTTAAACTTTTCAATGACATTCTAGTTTATTGAAATACTCCTTGGTGTATTTTGACAGTTTTGTTCCTCCTTCCCTTAATTCTACAACTTAACCAGTTAAGCAAAACTGACCATAAGATCTAAAAATGGCATTTTTAAAAGTGGAACTGGGGAAAAGCTCCTTTTCCTTCCCCTTGCTGACTTCCATGCTCTGTAAAACTCTTGCTCTCTGGGATGATATAGTAACCGCATTGTGGTTTATCTGGTGGAAGTAGGTTGTGAAGGGAAGACGGACCATTTGTTACATGTGTACATACATATGTACAAAGTTATAATCTAAATGACTAGCAAATTGATTGCATGAAGGTTAATATTACTATTAATATCACTATTAATATCACTATTTTTGTCTTCCTCAGAAACCTGTTCTTCATGCATGTGAAGGATGACCTCCACAACGGGCACCTCCGTATGTGCTCGGAGCAGGCAGAGGAGCTAAGTGCTCTGCTGGCGCAGGCAGAGTTTGGAGACTACAACCAAAACACGGCCCAGTACTCTTATTCAGATTTGTGTGGAGAGGAGCCAGACACTGCTACCATCAACAGGTACAACGTGCTCAATGCAGTCCAACAAAGGCTTCAGGAGGACCTGCTTAAATCTAGGCAGTAGAAGCGATAATCTGTTTATGACAATATAACTAATCTGATCTTAGTTTAGGGATTTTACTCCTTTTTTTTCTTTTTTTTAAAGCAAATTATTATGCCTATGAAAACTGGGGGGGGTCTCCAAAAGGTCAAAAGCATGAGTTGTGTAATGTTGTATTTGGAAAAGCAGATATTTAGGGTTAATAACAGAACATTACTCAGTCCCATGGTCTCTATAAACGTTCAGCACCACTGAAAAAACACAGCAGCTGACAAGAGATCAGATGTTTATTTGCAGACTACCCCTGGCAGATATTTGCACTGCACATTTTTCTCCATTAAACCAGCATGACTATGTTGTAATACATTTTTTTTTAACTTTGAAAACATGAACTCCTGTTGCATCATCAAAAATGAACAGTTTCAAACGCACTTCCCATTCTTTGATCCCTGTCCAACCTTCCCACAGCAGTTATTCCTCTAACTACAGCAGTTGTGTTTGCAGACTGCAGTGTCTGTTTTGAATCTACAGCTTTTAAAGTGCCTGAATCAACAAGACACTGAATATTTCTCTATTTTACTGCTTAATTCACATCAGTTTTTGTCTGCAGATTAAGTAGAATTTATCTGAAACGTAAATCATCGCGCCAACAGGACAGTTTTCATAGACTGATCTTCCACCTGTTGGTCAATACCGCATCAGTCATTTCTAATTCTATCTAAAGGATTGACAAACTAAAAGTAGCTTCTGGCCATGGGCCAAATTAATAAGATCTGATTTTTATTTTTTATCAAAACATCAATTTGTACTTCTATTAAAATCTGACTTATTGGGTATTTATATCATTTTGATATTGTTTTAAACACATAAATATCATAGTATTTAAGTGCTGACTTTGAAGAACATATCTTAGCATAACAAGCTAATATTAGCTTGTTAATAGGTTGATGTTGCCTGCCTAAAATCAGCTTGGCAACTGCAGTTTTAAAATGACCTTACTTTAAGAAGAGCTGTGGTTCACATGTCTGTTTGTTTTTCATGACCAGAAACCTTCCAAAAGACATGAAATATTTAAGCAATGTAAACAAGAGTGAGATGGAAGAAGTGTTGCTACCTTTTTCTTAACCAGCTGCACCAGCAGTGTGCAGCAAAAAACACGGGGAGGGAGAGTGCTACTCTGTGGTCTGTACAGTCAGGGGAAACTGTTATCATGCATTCATCAGCCTTGTCTTTTAATACCAGTTGGTGTAATTAATCAAACTAGAGCCATCCTTCTCCTCACTGCTCTGCACCTTGTTCCTGCTGCAGCATCATCTCCAGACACAAAGCTTTGGAGGGTTTGAGCCAGGCCTCAGTGGAGTATCAGGCCTTGCAGCTCATCTCTGCTCTGGAGCATTACGGCGTGGAGTGGCACTGGGTCCGTGACGCAAACGCTCAGAGGCTGGCCATCGGTGTGGGGCCAGAAGGGATCGCCATCTGTAAGGAGGATTTCAGCCTAGTCAACAGGTATGCTTTGCCATAATACAAAAAACTTTTCTTCGATTTCTTAAAAAAAACATTTATTGGATGTTAAGTGAGTAATCAGTTTCTTCTGTTGTCTTATTTCAGAGTAAGCTATCCTGTCATCCAGATTGCCACTCAATCGGGGAAAAGTGTCTACCTGACTGTAACAAAGGACACAAACGACAGCGTGGTTCTTTTATTCAAACTAATCAGTAACCGGGCAGCGAGCGGTCTGTACCGAGCCATCACAGAGACGCATGCCTTCTACAGGTGAGATCAGGTCAACTCTTATACCATCTAATCCCAGGCTCTGTAGTGATAGTCATAGTTTAATAGTGATGTATTGTCTCAAAGTAACTTTGGCTCATGAAAAATGAGCCCTGGACTAAACTGTATCTGTTGTATGCCAAAAAAACACTTACAATGAATATTAGACCCTGGCTGGGTTTTATATGCCTGTTTTTCAGCAGTTGGTTAGTCATTCACCAGCAGAATAAAATGTATGCTTAAGGCCAGTAGGTCATCTTTTTATTTATTCCCCCCCCCCAGGTGTGACACAGTTACCAATGCAGTGATGATGCAGTACAGCAGAGACTTTAAGGGTCACTTGGCTTCCTTATTTCTCAACGAACACATCAACGTGGGCAAGAAATACGTCTTCGACATCAGACGAACCTCCAAGGAAGTGTATGACCATGCCCGTCGTGCACTGTATAACGCTGGCGTTGCGGACTTAGTGTCCCGCACCCAGAGCGGAGAGCGCTCCTCTCCCTCACACTCCCCGAGTAGGGACAGCCAACAGGACATGGGTCTGGACTGCAGCAGTTGCCAGCAGAGCAGGGCCCTGCAAGAGCGGCTGCAGAAACTTAAAGAAGCTCTGCTGTGCATGTTATGCTGTGAGGAGGAGATTGATGCAGCGTTCTGTCCCTGTGGCCACATGGTGTGCTGCCAGAACTGTGCAAATCAGCTGCAGGTAAGTCTGCTGTCCACGCTTGAAGGAAATGTTCATAAACTTGTATATTCAGACTTTTATGCTTGAAATGCTTAAACTTTCAGTTTTAAAGCAGTTTACTTGGCTCAGTTTAAGTCATATTCCTTATGCTGTGATTTTGCAGTTTCCCTAAAAGATTCTAATTGTACTTCAGCTCTCTGGTCTTATCCTTTTTTTTTTTTTTTTTTTTTTTTATGGGGCTTTTAACAACATCCAGAGGCTTGCTTAACTCTGACGACCTGACTGTCCCCCTGATTTAATCAGCTAAATGCGCCCGTCTTTGTGAAGGCAGATTTTGCAGACGTGTGTGAGAGTTTGTCTTATAAAGGGATTACAGCAGCCAGGCAAATCTCCTCACTGTTGGCTGTGCTAGGAAACGTGACCCAGCTGCTAAAGGGCTGAATGAGTTGGCCACAGGAAGAAGTCCTAACTTGATAACTTTTCGTTTATAACTGTTTTATACTTTTATCCATCCTCCATGCAACCAGGAAGGTGAATGATGGTTATTAGTGGTATTGTTATGGTTTACAATGACAATTAAGTTATTCTTAGTGTTTTTCCATTGATTACTAAATTTAAGATGTATATTGCCTTGCAAATGTATTCATTTGAAGTTTGTAGCTGTGGGGTGAAATTTCTAATAAAACATTCTCACACTAACATACTTGGACATGGGGATTCACATTTTAAATCAATCTAAAAAGTGTGGCATGCATTTGTGTTTAGCCCCACTGTGGTAATACTTTGTAGAGCCACCATTTGCCACAGATTCTCAATTGGATTTTGATCTGAACTTTGACTGAGCAATTTATACACATGAGCACGCTTTGATCTTAACCAGGTGTGAACTCTACTCCTTGAGCTGTTGTCCTACATGTTTTACGTTTTCCCTGGGTTCTTCCTCCTTGCTTTTCTTGTCCTTCCCAGAACAGCTAGGTTTAAACAAAATTACAAACCCATTCAATTTACTAATTGGCTGACTTCTGAAGGCACTTGGTTACGCTGGACTTAATTTACGGGGACTGGTGTAAAGAGAGCTAGAGACACATGCATGGTGCACTTTTCAGATTAAAATTTTTATTTTATCTTAAACCATATGTAATTTTTCCTTCCACTTCACACTCATGCTCTAATTTGATTGGGTCGACCACCAAAACTCCCACTAAAATGCATTGAAATTTGTAATGTGTAAAGGGGTGAGGGGTATGAATATTTTTGTAAGCCACTTTAACTGAAATATGAGGCTTTAAATTTTAATTGAAGATTGCTCTGGAGGAGTCATTAAAAGCTGTTCTCTCCCCTCCCTCAGCTGTGTCCTGTGTGTCGGTCAGAGGTGGAGCACGTGCAGCACGTCTACCTGCCCACCTGCACCAGCCTCCTCAGCCTGACGCTGAACGACAACCACCAGCACCGCAGCAGCATCCCCACTCCCATCCACAGAGACACAGACTCTCCTCACAGCTGCTCCACCACAGAGTATGAACACAAGCTCTACCATGCGTAAAGACTTCATAAACTCCCGTAAACCCACCAAAACTCCACAATGAACACTTCAAAACCCCACCAGCTGAGTTTCACAAAGAAGAAACATTTATGACTTGATACTCTACACCCTTGGATTACTCCCAGCTTTTTGTTTTTTACTTTTTTTCTTTCCTCAGTATTGTTTGTTGTGTGTTACTCTGTAAAACACCATTTACACACCATAGCATGATTTTGTTTTTAGATTTTGGTCTTCTTGTTGAATTATGGGATCAGTTGACCTGATACTGAATTTATAATCCTTGAATTTGTACTTTTGGTTGCTTTCCTTGAATTTCTTTGCTCGTGGTTCCAGAAAGCAGTGATTGTTTAGCAAAGCTAACCATGGTTGAATTAATTTGTAAGTTATATTTTTATGTTCCTGACATTTTAAAAGTATCATTTTATTTTGAATTGAATATTAGGTTGTAGGAGAGTATTTCAGTTTTTTTTGTTTTTTTTTCCATGCCAATGAGGAGTATTTGAAGACTAAGCAGTCCTGCTTCCAAATATAGCTCTAGATACTAATTGGATATAGGAGGCAGTAAGACTACTCGTACTCTTGTCCTTGCTCGCAGACACTCTCTAAACCATTTAACTCCAAAACAGGTCTTAATCATGGAGTAAAACATTAAAACTGGTTCTTACAGAATCTAAAGTTGGCGCAAAGCAAGAGCTGCTTCTTCTAAATGGCCTCTGCTATAAATGTCTTCTCTGGGTTTTAGTAGTTTGTTCTCTTGGACATTTTTAAAGGGTACTAAGAGATATGTATGTGCAATACTTGCTTGCTTTTGCCAAGCATTTCATCGTCAGTTTTATTTAAATTCAAAGAATATTTAATACAAAAAAGACATTGCCACTTTACTAAAATTTTTCATGTCTGAGAAGTTTGCCCCTAATGTAGCAGTAAACTTTTATTTTTTTTGATACAAACTTTCCTCAGACATCTTGTATTTCTTGTAAAGTTTAAAGCTGTCAAGGTTGAGCTCAGTTGCTACAAGGGAAGACTTTCTAATTTTCAAGTTAAGTACTGATTTGTTTCTGTTTTCTGAAGCAAATGCTGCATTTCTCTGTAAATCAACTCTTTAAGTAAAACGCTTTTATATACTCTGCTTTGAACAGATAAAAAGTATTAAAGTTATTTTTAAAAAAAAGCATGGAGTGTTGTACTGTGGTAAGATTAAATTATGTGCATTTCTGTAAAAGGAATATAAAAGTTTAAAGAGAACCAATCTCAAAATTATGAAATGGACTTCTTTGCCTTTCAATTAGTGTATATTTTATTGAAACTGTCTGTACATTGTACAGTATTCAGAAAACCCTTGACTTAAAGTATTTGATTTAGCTATCGTGTTACTGACTGTGTTCTAAAGGGGTTAGTTCTTGGTCTGACTCCCTCAGTGGTGTCATTCAACTTTATGCTGATGGCGGCCCTCTATGCCGTTGGTCCTAAATTTCAGAGGGTCTTCTCCGATTTGCATCTATAAATACCTCAAAGACCAAAGTCTTGTGGTTTGGTAAGATGGGACGTGTGCCCATAAAAATAAATAAATTACAGGATAAACAAACTACTCATCTTAAAAGTTGAATTTAAAGCTTTACATTATGCAACATTTTTAAGCATATATTTTTTTTGACTGGCAGCATTTTAGTAATTGCAGTTGCCTTTTTGTTTTTTTTTTAAACCATGTTTGTGTGGTTGTTTTTTTTATATTTAAATTGTCTCCTCATTGAACCCCGTATTTGCTTTTTGTTAATAAGAAATCGTTTTTATTTTGTCCTGCCTGGTTGAATAAAGGTAAAATTGGAAGGAAAAAACTGAAAGGGATAGAAAATACTCAACCTATAATAAGGGGGTTCTAAAATTATGTATTGTCTACACCCGCTGGTCCTTGTAGGGTCACGTGGGGCTGGTGTCCATCTCCAGCAGTCAATGGGCAAGAGGTGGGGTACACCCTGAACAGGTCGCCAGTCCATCACATGGCAACATAGAGACACACAGAACAAATTGCAATGAATCAAAAGACTAATATTCTAAAATTCAGATTTATTAAATGCATAATGAACATCTTTCCAGAATAAACCTATTTGAAAGCTCCTAAAATGAGTATTAAAATTCTGTTAATCGGAATGTCAAACTATTTTTTTTTTTTTTTTTTTTTTTTTCTCTAGCACCACATGTGCATTGCACACCACATAATTTTTCACTTTAGGCTGATGGAGCTAAAAAACAGATCCTGTGGTACAGAAAGAGCTCTGTGTTGATTAGAATTGACAGCCATCAGTGGACTGTGATATAAATCTGTGGAAGAGCTGAATATGTAAGCTATTGATTTGTCTGACTTTTTCACTTTCTGCTCCCTTGAGGTCCATGACCTTGTATCTGAGAGTACCTCATTTCATTCCCCTTTTATCATTTTCAGAAATCACTGGCATTAAGCTAACTCTAAGGACATTAATGAAAGCTGGGACGGTGGGATATATTAGAGCTCTGTGATTTTGGCCACACTGTAAAATATAGATAAAGCACAAATCTGGCAGTTCTGTAAATGCCTCAGAGGTTTGTTGGAGAACATTAGTAAACCTGCACCAAAGTACACACCATACAGGTCAGGAATATAGCTTTGGAGAAGTTTAAACAAGGGTGAGGTTATAAAACAATATGCTAACCTTTTGAACATCTTATTGAACACTGTTCAGTTCATCTAAAAATTGATAGTGGATTGAACAACTGCAAACCTGCCATGACAGGCTGGTCAAGGAGAACATTAACCAGCAGAAGCAGCCAAGAAGTCTGGAGGAGCTGCAGAGATCCACACTTCAAGAAGGAGAATATATTGACAGAGGAAATATGAGTGGTGCCCCCAACAAATCTGACTTTTTGGAAGAGTGGAAAGTAGAAAGCAACAGGAAGTCCCATTTGCAATTTGGCATATGCCATGTAGGGGACACAGCAAACATGTCGAAGAGACCAAAATGGAACCTTTTTCTTAAATACAAAACACTATTTGTGTAGATAAACTAAACTGCCTCACTGTTAACATACCTTTCCCAAAATTTAAACATGGTGGTGGGATTGCTTTTCTTCAGCAAGGACAAGGAAGCTGGTCAGAGTTTATTAGAGGATAGAGCTAAATACAACTAATAAAATGTAATCTTGGAAGAAAACCCGTTAAAGGCTACAAAAGACTTGAAGTTGTGAGGTTCACTTGAAATAAACAGTCAGGATGGAATGGTTTAGATGAAATGCACCTTGGCTGCATTTAGGTTATCCACTGAAAAGACTTAATTATATGATTATATCATTATTACCATCAGTTGTTTACTGTAATTGTATTTAAAATTTGGATGTTAACGGGAACTCTGGTACCTGTTCATATAGGTATTGCATACCACCACTTAAAATATGATGACTAGAAATCAGCTATTTCCATCCATCCTCTAAACATGCTTTTCCATGCGGGGCCACAGGTGCTGGTGCCAATCTCTAGCAGTCATTGGGTGAGAAGCAGGGTACACCCAAGGACAGATCACTAGGCTGTCAACATGAACACACTCATACCTAAGGGCAATTTAGAGAGACGATTTAACCTAATGGTCACTGGAACACATTGGAATTTTTCTGATTCTTCCCACAATGTAGGTTCTTGTTTTTCAGGTCCTATCCGAGCCAAAACAATGGTTGAGGATGACTAAAATCAAATGAAGAGAAAAAGATAAGAGAAGCACAGTAAGATGTTTTGGTTCAGACATTATCTAAAGCTGGCAGCAAAGTGTGGCGCTGACGCAGGAAAAGTCTTTCTTTAGACAAATTTCCAGCTGGGAATATTTCAATTATTAAATAGACACCTAAACAACACCGTAACAAATCTATATCTGACAGTTTGTATATTTGTTGGCTTGCTCCATTTTTTCCTTTGTATCCATTAGCAGAGGTTTTTTTTTCCCTGTATAGCTGCTACCATTGTTAAATAGCTTTGTGTGCAGAACATCTTGTTTTTGTTAGCGTTGAGGAAACGTGCTAGAATACAACCAGATTTGGCTACAATAATTTCTCCCCATGCCTAAACCCAGTGATCAAAAGTGAAAATTAATTTCCAAAGTAAAGATTTCACTTTTTGTTCAGGCACTCCATGGTAACTCATTTAAATTTGTGGGGCAATAATTGACACTTATTGTGGTTGTCCACAAACGTTTTACCCAGAAATCAGCTCAGTACACACAATTTTTTCTGATGTACCACCTTCTAGATAGGCAATTTAAAATAGCATTACATTAAGACTTGACCAGTTTTACTTTGTTGTGTTATGTCACAAAAATGAAAAAAAATTTTATACTTTGGAAATGCTCTAATATGTACAAAATATTTACCTAGAAGTTGAAATTAGCTGAAGCTTGAAATTTGAAAACTAAACAGAAAATTCTCTAAAAGTCTGAATCCGGCATAGGAAAGTCAAAGGTTTCTCAATTTTTGCCCCTAAATCTTAATCCAAAATACAGTGCGTTGGAGCAGTGTTCATACTTCATAAACCTTAGAGTATTTTACAGAGTTTTTGTATGAGAGGCCAACACAAAGTAGTAAAAAACTGTGAAGTGGAAGCAGAATGATACATGACTGCCATCATTTTTCAAGAAACAAAAATCTGTGTAGTAAGCATGAGCAATTATATTTAGCCCCCATAAATCTATATTTTGTAGAGCCACCTTTCACTGCAATTACAGCTGCACATCTTTTGAAGGTATGTCTCTAACAGCTTTGCTCATCTTCAGACTAAAATATTTGTCCATTCATCTTTTCAGACAGCACAAGCTAAGCTGGCTTGGATGGAGAGCAACTTTAAACATCAATGTTCAGTTCTTGCCATAGTTTCTCAATTCAATTTAGGTCTGAACTTGGACTGGTCCATTCTAACACATATACATTGATCTAAACCATTTAACCATTTAACCATTCACCGCTGACAGAAAAGCATTCCCACTGCATGATGCTGCCACCACCAATAAGGATTGTATATTTAAAATAATGTAGTCTTTGACATGTAGGCCAGAACGCTTCCATGTTTGCTGTATTCCCTCCGTGGCAAATGGGATTTGTCATGGCTTTCTGTCAATTGGTTACTCAACCATAAAGGGCAGATTGTTGACTGGTAGTTGTGCTACCGCTACACGGCTTGAAGCAAACCTCAAACGAGACCTTTTGTGGCTTTTTTTCAACAATGTCTTTCTTCTCACTCTTCCATAAAATGGCAAGTTTTTTGAAGTATGTTTGAAGCACAAAGGGGAGAAAACCAATGCAAGTACATCCTTAAATCTTTGATAATTGTTTTTACCTCAGAATGTGTTTTAAACACTGCTAGTCTTTAATCTAGTTCTCTTAACCTCAAAATATTACCTTCTGAATTCCTACTCTGGTTCGTAAACCTGCCTGTTATCCCTGATGGAAAAATAACATTCCTCGCCCTCATTATCTCAGCCACTCAAAGAGAAAGCAAATCCAATTTTTAAGTCCTTATCATTTTAAGTCATGCCAAGAAAAAGAACATCAAAGATACTCACCTTCCCACTGCCATGCAGTTTTCCCATCTGCTGGGCCCAGTGACAGAGACAAGGAACACACGTCTTCTCCGAATGTGTCCGAGATAAGTTTCCTCAGGGTAAACAGGGCCCACTCCCAAACAGCATCGTCAGCTGGTAGCTGAACACAGGATGAGACAGGGTGAGACAGCCCACTCTGGCTCTGGGAGTGTTAGTAACGAATGTATATACATGCATCTGGCTTCTAAGGAGTTATGAACAACTGTTGAAACATAATCTTTATGCAGAGAATTATAAATGTCTGGTGATAAGAGCAGAACCTGCACATTTTATATGAATGCATTCAAAGACTGATTTTTACATACACTGCAAAAAGCTTCAGTCTACTCAACGATGCATTTCAGTTTTTTCTCACTGTGTGACATTAAATCAGATTAAGCTTTTCCTATTTTAGGTCAGTAAGGATTACCAAAATCATTTGTATTTCCTAAATGTCAGAATAATTTGAGAGTTTTTTTTGAGAAGAGTTTTCAATGATTTTATTTAAAATCAGGAGTTTGGATAAACTAATAATAATTATATCTCTTATATACACTTTTGAAAATCCCAGATGTTAATATCATGGGTTAGTACACTTCTGATAGGTTAATTCAAAACATTGGAGGGAAAAGAAGGAAGCTTGAAATACTGAGACATCCTCCCAGTGTCTTGATTTAAGTTTTGTTTTGGGTCTTGCCTCTGGTTGTTATTGTTTATGCTCTTCAGGTGGTGTGTTACAAGTTAATTTCTTTTGGATTTAGTTTCTTCTGTTTCTGTTTATGGTGTATTTTAGTTCTGTCATAGTTGTAAGACATTTCCTTGGGTAAGATTGTGCCCTTGTATTTCTGTTTAAGTTCCAGTCATGTTTTCATTTCACTCTCTGCCACTGCAATTAGCCATAATTCATTCCACCTGCGTTTGCTAATCAGCCTCCTTGTTTTCTCCTGCACCATGCTATATAAATAATGATCAGTTTTTTCACTCCTCATGGGTGAATACTGTATTACTATGCCAAGCATGTCCATGTCCATGTCTATGTCTGCTTCTGTTCATACCTGCTTCTGCCACTTCAAGCCTGGCTGTAAGTTTTCACTTTTTATTATGAAAAGCCTTTTACTCACCGCGCTGCTTCCTGCCTGTCTGCCTTCTGGGGTCCAATCCAAAAACCACATCCTGACTTCTGGCTGTGAGGTACAGGAGCAGCAGTAACATGTTGTGTGGCTGTTTTGTTGCATGACAACGTCACAAAATAGATGGCATCATGAGAAAAGAACATTATGTGAATGTGTTGAAGAAACATCTCAAAACATCAGCCATGAAGTTAAATGGGTCTTTATGTGGTCATGAATAATGACCACAAGAACAAAATGGTTTAAGGACAGCAGAGTCAATGTTTTGGAGTGGCTGTCACAAAGCCCTCACAATAAAAAATTGTGGGTAGAGCTGAAAAGGTATATGAGCAAGACTACAAGCCTACAAACTTGACCCAGACGTAACAAGAGGTTAAATGTTATTCCTGTGTTAAAGAGATTCTTTTCCAAAAGGGTTAAGAAAATAATTGTTTTAGAGAAGAAAGTTCTCTCTCTCTCATCATGGTTGATTCAGGGTCAAATATTGCTACTTAAAGTCCTTAAAAGGCAGAGGAATTTTTAAACACCTCCAAAACTCAGCGGTAACCAAGTGTTTTCTATGTCAGCCTCAGGACAGATCCCACGGAGGAGCATTTTAAAGTCCATCGCATGTGTAACACCTGACGGACTCTCCAGGCATTGTTTGCTGTTGTCAGAGTGTACCCCGTAAATCTAACGGGTAGAGACCTCTGAGAATAGGGTTAGTTTTACTGCAGAGGGTCTCCGTACAGTCTGACACAGTACTTCCAGTGGGGTACAGCTTTGGCCACAAGCGTTAAATAGAGCTTGAATGGAAGGTGCAAATTCATTGTTTTCACAGCAGCTGCTGGGAAGAGGTTAAATTAGCTGGTTTTCCCACTCTTCTGATTTTATGAAGCCTGCTGACTTACACTGTACCTCACATCTAGTCCTGACAAAACTATGAAAAGCTTGGTTCTTCATTTTTCTCCTCTGGGAAAAGAAAGAAAATCTGATCACTTCTGTTGCATTGGAATGTAAACACACTTGTTATTTTCTCTAACACCCCAACAACAAAATGTTTCAGAGTAATGGGTTCAGTTAAACACATCTTCCCTGGCAAAAACCTGTAAAATGACAATGGAAAGATGTATTTTTGGTTCTGAAGGTAAGAAAGAATCTAATTGGACAAGTGGTACCACAAAAACTCTAATATCATGTTCTCTTAAGACTGTTTAGAAAGGCCTTCTTCCAGAAAACGTGGAACTATTTTCCCCACAGAACCAGATTTTGAAGCATGATTTTCCTTTAATCCAAAACAGATCTGTGTTGTTTTATTATAATGTCTGAAGCTCCTTATGAACTCTGGGTTAAAAGAAAATATGACGTGGGGCTAATTTAGACCTGTGAACTAGTGACTGAACCTCTTAAACTCTTTTAAAAACCAAAAAATTTAAGGTTTTTTAATCCATTTTCTTTCATCTCTGAAAAGCTGGCATCAGTGTTTAAAGCAGTGGTCCTCAACCTGTGGTTCCTGGACGCCTGAGGCCCGTGAGCCATAGATTGTGGGTCAGTGAAGAAAATTTTAAATAAATCAATAAATGTATTCCATTTAACTGATCAGAGTACATTAAAATAAAAAAAAACCAAATACTACACTTATTAAATAAAAGATCTAAGCCAATGATGAGTTCTGGCTTTGAAATCTATTAATACTCAAATTAGGTATCTAGTCTGGGGAACACAGATTGAGGCTGAAGGTTGTTTGGAGCCAGGGCTAGGATTCAGGAAATTAAAAACTCATAGTGACTAAAGTCCTTTAAAAAGAAAAAAAGGGCAGAAGTAATTAGGGTTCAGGAATTAAAAATCCTAGGAAAAACCTTTTGGGCATAAAGGCAGGTAAAGTCCTTTATTTTAGGGATAAATAAAGGCCCCTCTTTTAACATTAAAGAGGAAGAGCGGCTCAAACTCCCCTGATTTCATGACAACTTGGATGAGTTTGAAAATGTTCAAATAAAGGTTTTTTTTGGGGGATTTATAGGATAAAAGAATAATTAAATCCTGCACTACCTAGGTAAAAAACAAATTTCAAATTTTAGACAAAAAAAAAAAAAAATAATTTTAAAATTTAACAATATTCAAATAAGGGAAAAATTTTTCAGCATTTGAATTATAACAGGGGGGGCCCTGAGAAAATTTTCCTCCCCAATTTTAAAAAATTTTTAAAACCCCTGAATTAAAGAAAATTATGTCCAATTAGTTTTTGAAGTGCTATAATAAAAATAAAATCTAGTTTGGGGATTAAACTTAATTGTTCTTTTTTCTGTTTAAGTTTTAACACTGCATTTTTTTTGGTTGTTTAGTGTCGGGTATAACCAAAAACCCCAATGCGGCCTAAAAATAATTTTCGTTTTAACCTGAGCAGAGAATTCTGAAATACAGCTGTGATCAAATAAAATTTAACAAAAAGAGAAATTTTTTAACAGCATCTCTGCTGTCATTACAATGTTTAATGTATGAAGAATTAGCAAAGAGTTTCAGCAGCAAAAATTTGGAATTCATATAAGAGAAAAAGCTGCTGTGCTTCAAATTCTTTGAGATCTCTTTGAATTGTGTACAATCTTTAAACAGGATCCTGATGATTATCAATCAAAGCATCTGGAGATATGCTAAGAAAAACATTTTTGAAAAGAGATTGTTGAAAATTTCTTTAAATTACTGAAGCTTCATTAAGTCACTCAGTAGATTTGACGTCATTAAAACTTTTATTAAATTTGAAATTTACAATTTGATCGGGAAAAAAAACAACTACATTTTGGCCAACTGTGTCTGTGATGTTTGTCTTTGTTTCATTGTAATGAATGTGTGTTTGTTCATATGTTGCTATAATAATTCATGTTTAGAATAATGTTTTCTAACCCCAGACTGATTAAAACCTTCAGTTTTCAGGAAAGCTTCTTAACTCTTAAGAAGTAGGGTGTTTTTGATGTAAGTTAATGTTAACAGTTCTGCAGTCTAAGGTCCACTAAGATGGGAGGGAAGGCCAGAACCGTGGGGTGCGCCCATAGCCCACCTACAGACAGCCTATCAGAGGTTGGTTCCGCCTGGCTCCGCCCACCTACCAGGTTTGAACACACCTTAACTTCCGTGGAAACGCTCACCCCTCCCTTCCTGAGTTCAACACTGAAAGAAAAGTGAGAATAATAAAGGGGGCTTGTTGTGATAACTGCGTTAAAATCCATGTTTATAAAATGATTGAGTAAGGATAAAGTATGAAATCTAGATTTATGTGTTTTATAATTAAAATGTTAATGAAATAGTTTAAACTTCTTCAAATAATTAGTTTTGCTTGCAGAATCATTGGGGATTTAATGGACTGAAATCTTTATCCTGGTGCCAATAAATTAAACTAGCTGAAAGTTCAAGATATGCCACAAATAAGGAATATATTTTGATAACAAACCAGAGTCATGATCCTATACTATAATTAATGATTAGGTTCAATTGGTAGGATTTATGCATTAAACCTCATGATTTAAATGTACTCATCTTAAACCAAGACAAATCAAGATGACATGACTCGTTTATAATTGAAACATTAATTATGTCCATTACAATATGCAGCTCTTAGCAAACATCACCAGAGATGTAATGGTCGGCGTAACTGACCAATTATCCTCCAGTTCTTTTATGTCTTGGCAAACCAGAATGGCTTTAGACATGTCGTTGGCTGAAAAGGGAGATGTTTGTGCCATGTTTGGTCCTTTATGGTGTACTTTTATTCCAAATAACAGGTCCTGATGGTTCAGTAACCAGAGCTCTGGATGGATTATGCACCCTGGCTCCCTGGTACCCTGACTCTGGTGCTGATTCTTTGTTTGACTGGTTTACTGCTACCTTTGGTAAATGGAAGGGTTTTATTATTGCAGGTATGACTTCTTTTGTCACCTTCGCAGGTATCCTCAGTTGCTGTGCCCTGCCTGCGTACTCTAATTAATAGATTGATTACCTCTAGGTCATATCAGATGCCCCTCCTCACAGGTGAAGGGGAAGCCTTGGATTGCTCTGATGAGTCTGAAAGTGACTCTCATGATGATGTTTTTTTTTTCAAGTTTTATCAGTGTTCAATTTCCATCTGTTCACATAATCTTCTTGATTCTAATGATGTAGATGTGTGTCGAACACACACACAGTTGATGATTGGTGAATCATTATTTTATTCTATTATTATCTTTTTTTATTTTTCTTACTTTGATTCTTTTTTTCTTTTTTTTTTTTCTTTTTTTTTACCGTGTCCTGTCCGGCAGAGTAGCGCTCAGAATTGTTGTCTGAGTGCCAAGAAATTGCCCAACAGATTTACTTTCACAAGCAGAGCATCACAGCTATTGCTTTAAAGCTCTGCTTGATATTTATAAAAGAAACTTTATTATAAACTTCTTTGGGAATATTTCAATTGTTACGGACACAGAGACTAAAATGAAAAGGAAAACAGAAGCTTGACAAAGAGAGAGATGGGGCAAAAGGGAAAAAGGGGAAAAAAGGAGGAGAGAGTGGAGGAGAGAAAGAAGGATGAATAGAATAAAAGATTACACCCTGCTTGCTTATACACAAAATAACACACTGTATTTATGAATGTAAAATGTACTTAGTGAGAAGTGCAGCCCAATATAGATCATCTGTGTATCTATCAACACCTGTGTGGATGCGCTTTGTATACAAGGTTTCTCCACAGAAATATGCAATAGCGAGTGTGAGGACCCACCGACCGCCCGTGGTCCCCGGGCGGACACTGAGGAGATCCGAGCAACAGACATCCAAAGGCCCCCAAAGCACAGGAACCCCAGGAGAACCACCGCCGGGACTACCGCAACCCCCCCAGAGAAGAGCAGTGGAGAGTCCCAGGGGAGCCACCCAGCAGCGACAGTGCAGAAGCCTCAGGGAACCGCAGCGACGAGCCCACAGGCCCCGCCGGCAGCCGACCGCCCGAGCAGATCCAGCCATGGACCCAGAGACCCAAGACCCCGGGACACGCCACCCCCAAGACAGAGGCCCGACAGAGCCCAGGGGTCCAGGCCCCGGCAGGCAGCCACCGGGAGTGAGCCAGCACACACCAAAGCATCCAGCCCCGGACACCGAGAACCACAAGTACACCAGCGGGCAGAGACTCCAACCACCGGCAGGTAGGGTGGCGGGGAGGAAATAGGCCCCCCATAATATGGGGGGGCCTAAGCTGATCCAGGAGAGGGAGCAGTCCAAGACCCAACCAGTCACAAAAAAAACAGGCACTCACAGTCACAGTCACCCACTCCCACCCTCATCTACACAGATAAAATCACTCGCTCCCAACGTAAAGACAAACAACAGACGTCTTACACTCACTCACACTCCCCATGCATACTCTATACTCCAAGGTCCGGGCGCCGGCAGCCCCTAGGGGCAACCAGCCCCCGGACCAAGGAGGTGGTCCCCTTCCCTCACGGGGCAGAGACAGGCAGACAGGCCCAGACCCAGGCGGTCTCGGCCCGGCCCCCGCCCAGAACCCAGTCCCCACCAACCCCCATCCACCTCCGGAGAGGGGGCTATGTACAAAAGAGGGGTCCACATGGCCCAAACCAGCCTGCCAACCAGAGCCGCCCCAGGACGGAGCAGTCCCGACCCCCCAACGAGCTCCGATCCCGACCCCATGAGTCTCCCACCCCCAATGAACCCCAACATGAACCTCGCCACAGGGCCACCCCCAACAGGGACACCGATATCGAACACATCCCCCCCCCCCCACAGGGGCACACCCCCACAGGTGAACTCTATAGCCGAGAGGCCGATGAGGTCACACCCACCCAGCGCAAGCTCTACATACAGCCCCGCTCTGAGCACCCCCGCTGCACCCCGCTCCCCCACCACACAGTGCGCGGCAACGGCAAGGCAAGGGCCCCGCGCAACACCACCCCCGCCCACTGGCGCAACAGGGCAGACCCCGCCGAGCACCGCACCCACAACAGGACCCCCGACCCCGCAGCATGACGGGACAGACTCACCCACCCGATCCCCGGGGTCAGTGTCCCCACCACGATTTGATTTTTTTTTTCTAATTCATTCCTTAAAATGTTGTTGATTACATTAATTTCCCCCTACAGAGTTAGTTGATAGGTGTTTTATACATAACGTTTTCCATCTGACAGATCGTTTTTGCCCACACAGAGGTTGACAGTTATGGTAGTTTTGGGTCTCAAGAGAGCTACCTTGAAAACTGTTGTAGCTTATAAGGAGAACTTTTGCTTTGACTAGGCAGAACGATTTGGCAACACTACTGAGCGCATCTCCAATGCTGTAAAAAATCCTTCTCTCTTGCAAGATTATAATAAAGCTGATTCTGAGTGGCAATCATCGGTCTCTGTCTTCGTAAAACCAAATTTTTCTACAACAACTAGGTCAGGATAAACAGGCCAAAAATCCAGCAAACTATTGTGAGAAACTTGTGGAATGATACCCAAAATGCTTGACCCAGGTCATACAGGTTAAAAGTTTAGAGTGAATTTGTAGGTGAACTTCTGAATATGAAGTAATTAGAAAATTCTCTAAATATTTCTCATTCTCTTTATTCAGACATTTAACAATTAATTTTTTCTAATCTTAAATTACCTGAAGCAGGAAAAAGTCTGATTTAATGTCATACAGTGAGGAAAAAATAAAGGTTATGTGTCTTTTTTATATAGTCCATGTACACAGGGTTTCACATGATACACACTACTCGTACTCATACTCGTACTCATAGTCTTCCATTTCAGCGGGGTCTGGGTCGCGGGGGCAGCAGACTCAGTTGAGACACCCAGACGTCCCTCTCCCTAGAAACCTCCTCCAGGTCCTCCGGGGGTAGCCCAAGGTGTTCCCAGGCTAGCCGAGAGACATAGTCCCTCCAGCGTGTCATGGGCTTTCCCCTGGGCCTCCTCCTGGAGGGACGTGCCTAGAACACCTCCCGAGGGAGGCGTCCAGGAGGCATCCGGTATAGATGCCCGAGCCATCTCAACTGGCTCCTTTCGATGTGGAGGAGCAGCGGCTCTACTCGAAGCAGAGGAAGCTCATTTCAGCCGCTTGTATCCGGGATCTCGTACTTTCGGTCATGATTAGAAGTTCATGGACATAGGTGAGGGTAGGAACGTAGACTGGCTGGTAAATCGAGAACTTTTTTTCGGCTCAGCTCTCTCTACACCACAAGAGACCGGCACAGCGTCCCCATTACTGTGGCAGCTGCACCAATACGTCTGTCGATCTCCCGCTCCATTCTCCCCTCACTCATGAACAAGACCCCAAGATATTTAAACTGCTCCATATGAGGCAGGAACTCCCCTCCAACCTGAAGAGGACAAGTGGAGGAGGAGCTGATCCTCATCCCAGCCGCTTCACACTCGGCTGTGAACCACCCCAGCGCATGCTGTAGGTCTTGGCTTGAGAGGCCAGCAGGACCACATCATCTGCAAAAAGAAGAGACGAAATCAACTGGTCCCCAAACTAGAACCCCTCCGGCCCTTGGCTGCGCCTAGAAATCTTGTCCATAAAAGTTATGAACAGGACTGGTGACAAAGGGCAGCCCTGCTGGAGTCCAACATGCACCGGGAATAGGTCTGACTTAGTGCCGGCAATGCGGACCAAACTCCTGCTCCTCTTCTACAGGGAACGGCTAGCCCCTAATAAAGGGCCCCCGACTCTGTATTCCTGGAGCACCCCCGACAGGGCACCACAAGGGACATGGTGGAATGCTTTCTTCAGGTCCACAAAACACATATGGACCGGTTGGGCAAACTCCCATGAACCCATGAGTACCCTGCAGAGGGTGAAGAGCTGGTCCAGTGGTCCACGGCCGGGACGAAAACCACACTACTCCTCCTGAAGCCGAGGCTCGACTATTGGCCGGACTACCCTGGCATAGGCCTTACCAGGGAGGCATTATATAAATAATGTTTAATAAACATTTGCCCATAGGACACTGTGGTTTTGATAAGATTATCTGTAGTTAAGTAAATTTTACAACTGAGGAAAAAAAGCTTTCAAAAATATTTGCTAAGTAACAGTTTCCAGATAAGACATTTTCTGCCCCTGCCCTCCTCTCGGTCAGCATGGCCTAGATAAGTCTGTCACATGATGTTAAAAAAAGTGTTTTTCACATCCACAGGCTGATTACATGGCAGTTTTTGTCCATTAAAGAAAAACCTGAGTTAGTTAAACATTAGTCAGGCATTAGGAGTGACCCATTTTATCCAAGCAATAAAACTTGTATGCACATCGCCTATGGAGACATCTCCTCATTTTACTTTCACCCACTTCCTCCTTTACTGGAGCACCTGAGACTCCACGAGTGACTGAGACAACCTGACAGAGAATATGTGAAGTACACAGCTCCTGTGTTCTTGTCTTATTGGCTTTGTTGGCAGCAAACGTTCTAAAGGGCTAACATCTTATCAAAGCTGCATAGACTGGCATGCATGAGGCTGAAGAGCAGTGGTTTGTTAACGCTGGAACAGTCTTATCTCTAATCTGTAGACAATTTAAATCTTATCAGTCCTACGTAGATAAGACTTGATTAGATGTCTAAGTGTCCACCTGCAGCCATGATTTTATATTTTTATATGCATACATATCAGCAGCAACCACAGTGACTCACAGATACTGTACAAAGAAGTAAAAGCAAATTAGTTCATGAAGTAAGTTACGGGTCAAAACTTATATAGCAAATAGCAAATATGAAACAAGACATCATAATTAACTGAAATTTGACAGCTAACTTGAATTTTAATCTTCACATCAGTTCCCATTCAAACATATATTTGCAGGATTAATGCTAAAAGGTTCAGATCAGTAGTTTTCTAATCTTCAAAATGCAAAAAATGTCAGTGAGGAAAAATAAGTTCAGTTGCCTGCTTTAATGACTGCACTCTTCACTGAATGAATACTAACAAGACCAATTGAGAAACAACATGACTTTACTATAAAGTAAGGAGTTACTCAAACTTCATTCGAGAGAATGTATGTTCTGATCCATCACTACTTCTTTACTTATGTCATGGCAAGTTAGCAGTTTATCTCTTTGTTGAATTAGTTATTTACAGCAGTGACAGCTTTGGACAGTTCTTCCCCAACCAGCACATTTAACAAAGAAACATCCCGTTGCCAGGAAACGCTTTAGCAAAGGCTGTGACCCCAGTGCTCATTCTGCTCTTCGTTTAGCCGCCTTTTGCTGTAACTTTGCTGACATCTAGTGGTTAAACTTGATCAGGACATTTAAAAACACAAGGGGAAAAATAACAGCTTCTTTTGGATTTATTTTAGGTGGGAGAAACACATTTTAAACATTATAAATGAATTAACTAACAACCTTAGCAACTTAACACAATATATTTTTATTCTGGGATGCGGATGTAAAACAGCTCTGTTTAAAGTGTTTTCATTTAGCCATTTTTTAATATTACTTCTTCATTTCATCACATTACTGTAATTGCTTGATTTTCATTTTTGGAATATTGAGAATAGCTCGTACAAATAAAGGAATTCTGTGCTTTTTAAGACTTTAAAATTGTTTCTCTACATTTACATGAGAATTATCCAAATAACAATAGTAACAATAATAATAATAACATTTTATTTAGAGGTGCCTTTAAGGAGACTCAAGGAAACTGTACAGCTAAAAGCAAACATACAGTAAGATCAGACAAAAGTACAATAATATTAAGACAGATGTACACCAGCATAAGTTAAGACGGATTGGCTAATATAAATAGATGTGGTTTCAGACCAGCTTTGAACAGTGAGAGAGAAATAAGTCCTTCTAGATTTAAATTCAATACTGAAAAGAACGATAAACTTTTTATTCCAGTTTCTGCTCATGAATTTTTTTTAAGTTAAAACATCAATAATTTAAATTAGTTGAGTTGGATACCTTTTTGGTACATTCATTCATTGGTATCATAGAGACACTCACTCACTGACTGAGGGACTGGTGTCATGTGATCACACATATATACAGTTGTGTGTCATCAGCATGTAGTTATGATAAGAGATATTGTAATACTTTGTATAATCTGAGCAATAAAAAGCATTTTGTTGTTAAATAAAAGTGGCCAGAGAATTGAGCCTTGAGGAGCCCCACATGAGATCTTTTTACACTTAGATTTAGAATAACTAAATAACACAAAGTTGTCTAACTTTGGCAAAATAGATTTAAACCTGCCTTCCCAATCAGTCAATCAGTATGTTATGATAAACTGTGACAAAAGCACCATGTATATCCAGAAACACTAAGACAGCAGTTTGGATTCCTTACTTTAAAGAGGCATGCCATAAATTAAAATGAATATGTCTTCAACCATATATGTCATGAGATGCTAAGCAGTAAGCCTACCAACTTCCTGCAGTCAGACATTAGGACAACATGTCCTATCTGGGGACTATCTTGAGACTTAACAAAACAGTCTGTCTTCTCATTGGTCAGTTCGATTGGCAACTGTCCAATCAGTTTGTCTCAGAGATTAGCTATTGTAAATCAATAGACACATGCAGAGTTGCATTAAGCTTTATATCTAGATTTTCCCTTTTAATATGTAATGAAATTTTCACAGTCTTCGTGAAATGAAATTATTTTCCACATTTGGAAAAAACCTTATTTTTTCAGGCATTTTTTTCACATATAAAGCTGGATTTACATGTGCAATACAGTTTTGGGCCAGATTTCTGCTCATAAGGAAAAGCATATCTTATATTTTTATAGTCTTTTTCTGTCACTGTTTATCTCCATCCTTCTCTGCCTTGACATCTACCAGTAAAAGAAGCAATGCCCTGGCTGGACTGCAGGTGTGCTCTCAGCACTGCAGCATAAAAGCCACTGCAGTGTTCCTGTTTCTATGTGTGCCAGAGAGAGTTTGAGTGTGTGTGTGTGAACCTGTGACGGTGGATGGGACAGCTGGGCTCAGAACCCGCTGCTCCTGCCACTCTGTCGGAGGAGAGGGTGGGTGGGGGGTACAGGCAAGGCTGGAGGGGAGGATGGAAACAGAGAAAGAGGGAGGGAAAGAGCCCAGGCCCAAATAAAGCTATGGGGGTAGAACTGGGCTGGGTCCCTCTCTGCTTTAAATACGCTGGCCGCCCGCAGGTTCGGGTTTGGTGGTTGGGGCTCGGCACCGGCGACCACCACAGCTGCTGCAGCCTTCCTCAGGAGAGTCTCATCATCAGTGTTCTGGGCATCCAAAATGCCTCGGGTGGACGCAGACCTCAAGCTGGACTTCAAGGATGTCCTGTTCAGACCCAAGAGGAGCAGCCTGAAGAGCCGCTCGGAGGTTGGTGCTGTTAGTTACAGGCAGTTAGATGATGTATAGCAGCTTTCTCAGCAGATCTGTGTTCAGGTTAGTGCTAAAGGCCTCTGTGCTGGATGACACACTAGAATCCTATTAGGTAGTCATACATGACAGGCAGCAGAAATACAGACCCCTCTAATTATTTTAACATCATGGCTGAAGTAAAAGAATTAAAATATTTATTTAGCATGAATGAGCAATGACCTTTATTAACCCCAAAATCCTGACAGGTTGCCTAATTAAATCTGAGTTTACTCATTTTAACACTAGTATTGTTCCTCCATTCCCCTGATTTTTTTTGTTATTGTAAGCTATAAAGTGTGCATTTCCTTTCTTCTGTGAATGTGGTAATGTAATAGGGAGGTGACCTTCTTAAAGGTGACAACAAACAAGGTTAGCTTTTTCAGGGAAAGATGAACAAGTTTGCCACAAAAAAAAACAAGAATAGGCAAACCAGTGGAGCAAAAAAAAGAACATTTGTCAATTTTAATTAGATTTTTAGATTTTAAAAATGGAAAAACTCGTTTTGTATTAGAGCGCCTATAGTAGCAGAACATCCTGGTTCCTGTTTGTTTAACCCTATAACTTCTGCAGCTGATGATGCATCACCAGATCTGGGTCTGGATCTGACCGCAGCTGCTTGGACTGGGTCGGTGTCAGTAGACTGGGAGCAGAAAGCAACAGGAGGTGGGAGCTGGTATCTGAGAGGTGGAAAACAACACGAAGCACAGAACGCTTCTTAGAAACGCTGTTTATAAATAGGACTGTGTGTGTGTACAGATGAGACCAGAGCACATTCCTTATGACAAATAGATATGAGTGTACTGTAACATAAACATGGAGGACAAGATGAAGGAAAACATGAACTCCTGCCCTCTGAAGTGAAGGAATTTGGTGTCTGTGACTTTATAGAGCTTGACTGGAGTTTCTTCTTTACTCTAATGAAGCTTTTTTTCCATCCAATGGGACTTGCCTTTCTTAGAGCCCCCATCCATGTTATATGAGGGATTGACATGTTAAGTGGCACTCTCCACCATCACCAAAACACATTTATATAGGAGTGTCTCTTATAGCAACAAATGAGGCAATTCATTCTGAGAGAAAGCCGTTCCATCTCCCAAGCAGCAACATCTGGAAAAGGTCGTATGCAATGGCAACTCCTAGAAGAAGCTCATTCAGCTTATCATAAAACAGTTAAGTCCAATAGATTTAACTGTTTTATGTTTCACAAAATTACCTCGTTTTCCAAATTAAAATTTTCAGAGTTCTTAGTTATTTTCAGCTAATTTATACACTATACATATAAAAGTTCACTATGAATTTATGGATGGACGGACGGAGGACCATTGAGGCATAAACCTTCCTAAACTCAAGGGAATAATAAGTGTTGCGATGAGACATAACAGACAACTTAGCAAACGACCTGCTTAAATTTCACCTTTGTGCACCTAATTGTTAGCAGCCTGCAGCAAAGATACCATTTAAATGTTTCTTTAGTTCAGTTAAAAAAGATACAAAAAAAGAACACCGTCTGAAAGACATAAATAAATATTTTAACTACAACAACAAGATTACTAAACAAGCTGACGCCTTGTCAGACAGTCGATAATCAGCAGAAGAATGATGAATCTCTAAGGTCTTAAATCAGATCTTTGATGGATTTTTATTCTTTCATTTATTATTCATCTCCAGTAGAAAGTGTTTAAGGCTCCTAACTTCTTTTTCAGTTGTTTGCTGGTCCACTTTCCTACTTTCCAGATAACACGATGCACAGCATTATCAGGTACAATGGCTGGATAGAAAAGCAGCCAAAATACAAAGAAAAGAAATCCTGCGCAATGATCAGTCAAGACCACATAACAATATGACAAGAACATCTGGCTTCTTGGAAGCAAAGAAAAAAAATAAAGGATTGTCTAAAACTTTAAACCCATTCTAGATCCATTTACAGTTCAAGTTTCACCTGTTTAAAAATAACTCCAGTGTATCCATGTATGATGCCTGGATATTTTACACTGAAGGAAGAAAGATCAGTGAGTCAGCTTGTGCTCAGAGTCAGAAATGTTTTATTTGCTGGGTTGAAATAAATGACTTTCCTGCACTGGAAGCACTTACAGAACCTTCTTTATGCCAGGATGAGAAAAGGGCCAATTTCACTCTAGTTAGTTTCTTGGCTTGAGTAGTTTTAAGTAATAAATATCCTACCTCTAGATACCAAAAGCCTTTGGTACTGAGCAATGAGAGAGAAACAACCATTGAAATGCCTCTAATCACTGGTAATAACATATTGTATAAACTGTTTACAAAAAGTAGTTAAACTTAGCCTTTATTTTATTGGTCATCACTTCACAGACAGTAGCTTTAGAAGCCAACAGGTGCATCTAAATGATTCTGTGCATCAATATTACAGCCAGGCATACCAGGAACTTTGCTAATCTTTAAGGTTATGATGGGAATCTTCAAATGTTCTGTCAATTTTTGGATAAAGATTATGCTCCTTGTTAACTTAAGGTGGATCTTCAAAGGACCTTCACATTCCGCAACTCCAAGCAGACCTACACCGGTATCCCCATCATTGCAGCCAACATGGATACAACAGGAACCTTTGAGATGGCAAAGGTTCTCAGTAAAGTGAGTTTTTAGTGTCTTTTTTTTCTCATGTGGTAGAGAGCCATAGTTTCTGTATAGCTCAGCTGAAACTGTATGTATATGTGCTGTATATATTCATTTTCCCCCCCAGTTTGAGTAGTTTTGGTCCTTCTCTGTCTTTAGCACACCCTCTTCACAGCCATCCATAAACACTACTCTGTTGAAGACTGGAAACACTTTTCTGCTGACCATCCAGAATGCTTACAGGTAATATCACCACTGTTCACTTCAAATTAATAAAAGTATGAGCATACACATTCACCTTTTCACATTTTTTCATTTTACAACCGCATACTTCAATATATTATACTGGAATTTCCAATCATAGACCAACACAACAAACTACATAATTGTAAAGAAAAGGTTGTTATTTTTTTATTTTACAGTTTAAAAAACAGAAAATTGTGGCATGCATTCCTGTTCTAAATAAGATTCAGCCTAACCAACTATCTTCAGAAATTGGCTCATTGATGTAGAGATTTTAACTTTGTGAAACTTTGTCTCATTGTTTCTGTGAATGCTTTAAGAGTTTGGTAGAGAAGATTAGTGAACAAAAAGCATCAGTGAGATCAAGAAACACAACAGACAGCTCAGGGAGAAAGTTGCAGAGACGTTTAAAGCAAGGCTACCTAAACTGCAGACCTATCAAGTCATGGCCGTCCACCTGAACTGACAGGCCAGGCAAGGAGAGCAATAATCAGAGAAGCAGGCAAGGGACCCATGGTCACTCTGGAAGAGCTGCAGGCACCCATGGCTCAAGTGGGAAAATCTGTCAAGTATAATTAGGGACATCTAATCTGAACTTTATTGAGGAATAGCAAGAAAAAAAACCATTGTTGAAAGAAAGCCACTCGAAGTTCAGCCACCCATATAGGGGAAACAGCAAATATATGGAAGAAGGTGCTCTGGTCAATTTAGACCAAAATTTAACTTGCCCTACATGCTATGTATGTAGGTAAAATATCACTCCACACCACCTGAAACACACTCATTTAAAAAAGAAACATGGTGGTAGCAGCATCATGTTGTGGGGATGCTTTTCTTCAGCAGGAACAAGAAAGCTGGTCAGAGTTGATAAAGCTTGAAGATTGATTCAGCTAAATAAAGGTGTTTATTGGAAGAAAACTGGTTGGAGGCTAAACAAAAAAGTTGATGCTAGGCAGTGGTTCACCATCAAATAGGACAATGACCCCAAACACCCAGCCAGAGCTAAAAAGTAATAGTTTAGACCACAGCATGTTTATGTTAGAAGTCAAAGTCCAGACCTAAATCTCATTGAGAACCTGTGACTTAAAAATAGACGTCAATAAGTGCTCTGTATCCAATGTGTCTGGGCTTGTGCTATTTTGCTATAAAGAACAGACCGACATTTTAGCTTGTGTATATGCAATGTTGGAGGAGATATATCCTAAAAGATAGGTAATGCAGCTAATGGTAATGCCTCTACTATGTATTGAATAAAGTCAGCCGAGTACAAACGCACACCACAATTTTCAGATTTTTATTTGTATAAATTTGAAAGCCATGTATTATTGTCCTTCTCCTCCACTGCTTTGTGTTGGTCTGCCACAGAAATTCCTAATACACTGAAGACTATATTTTATTTTACTATATTTTATATCCACACAGCATGTAGCTGCTAGCTCAGGGAGCAGCAATGCAGATTTGGAGAAGCTGTGTGCCATCCTGCAGGCCGTCCCTGCTCTCAAATACATCTGTCTGGATGTGGCCAATGGCTACTCTGAGTACTTCGTGGAGTTTGTCAAGACAGTGAGAGAAAAGTTCCCCAAACACACCATCATGGTAAGAAACTGGGCCCACCCTTCAATGGCGGTTTACCCCCCTGACATTTCACATATGGTTAATCCTACAGTGCTTTTTAATGTTAACATTTCAGGCTGGAAACGTAGTAACAGGGGAGATGGTGGAGGAGCTCATACTCTCTGGTGCTGACATAATCAAAGTGGGTATCGGACCAGGTGGGTGGAAACAATCTTTTGAGTGTTCATGGTTTCGTAAGAAAACAGAACATCTGTTCGCCATTTTACATAGTTGTTTGCTTATGCACAATATGTTATGAATAAAAACTAACAAATTGTTTGAAAAAGTAGTGTAGCAAATGCACTGATTCTACACAGCAGGTTTCTATAGCAACTTCACTTTAACACAGATAGAGATTAGAAAAAGGTAACCATCTCTAATGCAGCAGTAATGATGTATTATACAGGTTCTGTGTGCACAACAAGGATCAAGACAGGAGTGGGTTATCCACAGCTGAGCGCTGTCATAGAGTGTGCAGACTCAGCCCACGGACTCAAAGGACACATCATCTCTGTGAGGACATTTTGCATGTATGATTGTGAAAGGGCTGAAAGACAGTAGTAACTCAGTATAAAAGTTGTGTGGGAATGCGAGAGGACTTACTGTCTGAATTAAAATCCATTCAGGATTTGAATAATCCCAACAAATACTGAGATTAAACTGTGACAGCGGTGGATGCAAGCCTTGTTTAAGGTTGTACAAAACATTTTTCTGCAAATAAAAATGACAAGCACAAGAGTTTGAGTCAAGCTAGTTTTGGATTCCTATTCACAAATTTTAGTTCTTACACAGACAAAAAAAATATATAAATTTTAGGAATTTTCCAGGTCCATAAAAGCATGGAAAAAGAAATTATATTTTTAAAAATAAAAAATTTGATTATTTTTTCCTATCCACTCATCAATCCATTCATGATATCCATTGCAGACAGCAGAGGGCAGCCTCAGTCAACCAAGTTAGAAAAAAATAATTCTTGGTCCATAAAACTGATACATTGATTCTTTGTTTAGGATGGGGGCTGCAGTTGCCCAGGAGATGTAGCAAAGGCCTTTGGTGAGTAAATATGCTTCTGTTTCTGTGTATTCATCATGTTCTTCACCTATAACATGTTCTGGTTTTACCTCCTCTCTTCAGGTGCCGGCGCTGACTTCGTCATGATGGGAGGAATGCTGGCAGGTCACGACGAGTGCACTGGGGAGATCATTGAGAAGAACGGCAAGAAGTACAAACTCTTCTATGGAATGAGCTCCGACACAGCCATGAAGAAATATGTGGGTGGAGTTGCAGAGTACAGGTGAGGGACAGGAATCATAGATGCATAACGAAGTGATATTACTGCTGCACCAAATCTGCTTTGGAGATGTACAATTCTTTATAGAGTGACTGCTATATAATAAATTTACTAATTACTTTCCGATATTTATAAAGCAAAAATAACACCAAAAATAACAGAAAATCTAATGGCTCTTTACAAGACAACAGACTCAATAATTTGACAATTGCCTCAAATCCAAATATTTCAGTAACCCATTGTGACATTTTTTAAATCCTTTACATGAAATAATATTTCTAAGCTTACATAACGTTGACACAATTAACTGTACAGTAATGCTTGCAGGATACAAAATGAATGTATCTAGAAATGTGAAATACTGTTCAGTAATCATAATATATCAGTTTGAACTTTAACTCATGTTTCATGAGACTGTCATCATACCGTTGCTTCTAGTTTGTCTTCTTTTTCTTGGCTTTCAGGGCATCTGAGGGGCGGACAGTGGAGGTTCCTTACAGAGGGGCTGTAGAAAATACCATCCGTGATGTTCTGGGTGGACTCCGCTCCACGTGCACTTACGTGGGAGCAGCCAAACTTAAGGAGCTCAGCCGGAGAACCACCTTCATCCGAGTCACACAACAATCCAGCCAAATGTTCACCTAGGGAGGGGAATCTCCTTCCCAAACACAGATACAACAAACACTATGGCTCCATCATGCTATTGTGCATGTCTATGCAAAGTGTCAGACTGCTGTGTGGCATGAAAACCCTGTTTGGATCAGGGTGTGTGCTGTTAGAAATCTTCAAACCCTGCAGGTTCTATACAAATGCATTATTCTTCTAACTCTCAAAACAAAAGCACATGCTTACTGACTCCTTAACGTTATGTAATTAGGCATGTAATATGATGGGAATATGCGAATTTATTGCTCCAATAATAACCTGCTGGATAACTGCATCCTGGCTTATGGGAATTAGATAAAGAGCCATATCACTGAGTGTGAATATAATTCCGTTTTGATATTTCTGCATTCACAGCAAATCACTAATTACCTGAACACGAGCTGTATTACTTACAACTCATGTAAATGAACTTTTCAGGAGGAGGGTAGCACCATTCTGAGACTTTTTTTCGATTTGTGATGAATTTGTAAATTTAAAATGCAAGATCCAGAAAGTCAAACCTTTAATTCTCGTTGGAGGAATCATGTGGTAATAAACTCTGTGCAGAACCCTCTGTTAATTTGTTCTGTGTTGTTTATTACTGTTAAAAGTTGAGAAGGAAATCCGAAACTACTCATAACCATCAGACTTATTTATATTTTGTCCCACAACCGATACAAATGCCAATGTGTCTTATTGGAATTTTTATGTGATAGACCAACACAGGGCACTGCATGTGAATTAAAAGGAAGAAAAAAATGATTTTCACAACTTTTAACAAATAAAAATTTAAAGAGGGTTGGTTTCCATTGGTTTAGAAAAAAAAGGGTTCACCTGCATGTTTTTTCATCTAAGTACAAATCCAACTGTTCTATGAAGGCCCCAGAGGTTTGTTAAATAACCTTAATGAACAAACAGCACAGTGAAGGCCAAGGTACACAGCAGATATGTCTGTGATAGAGTTGTGGCAAAGTTTATAGCAGGGCGCCACTTTGAAACAGCATCTTAAAATTTTGACATGAATGGCAAAAACCCCGACCTGCCGAGACATGGCAGATCACATATATTGACAGGTCGGGCTAGGAGAACATCAATCAGAGAAGCAGCCAAGAGGTCCATGGTGACTGTGAGTAAGCTGCAGAGATCCACAGCTCAGGTAGCAGAATGTGTTCACAGAACAGCTATTAAATGTCCACAAACTTGACCTTTATGGAAGAGTGGGAAGGTGAAATCATTGTTCAGAGAAAGTCACAAAATGTCCCGTTTGCAGTTTCAAAAAAGCTATGTAGGGGCAGAGCAAACATGTGGAAGAATGTGCTCAGGTATGATGAAACCAAAACAGCATTGTTTGGTGGGTATATGCAAAACTGCATATAACCCTGAACACACTATTCCTACCATGAAACATGGTGGTCGAAGCATCATGCTGTAGTGATGCTGGGCAGAGTGAATGGGAAGATTGATGGAGCTAAATAGGGCGATCCTGGAAGAAAACCTGTCAGAGGCTGCAAAAGATTACACGACCAGATGTGCCTGTGTGCGTACGTATGTGGTGGTGTGGGCATTTTGTTCCCAGGACCCAGACGGACTTAGCTATGGTTCTGATATGATATGTGAGTGAAAGATCAGAGATACAAATTGGCAGAGAAAAAAAAACGTCTTTAAATGTAGCTGTTCGAAGTATAAATGCAAGGAAGCCATACTGGAGTGAGAAACGGCTGATTTCTCATGAGTTCAGAGACTATTCAGGTAGTTTTTGCAACCTGAAATGTGAACATTTCAAACAAATGAAAACCACAAATACCTATACCATTCAACCAATCATACAGTGTCAATAGATCAGAACCTTTTTCCTCACATATTTCGCTATGGTCTGAAAATGTCATTAAAGTGGTAGTTTTAATGATTTTGTACTTGTTCTAAAATATTTGAGAATTAATCACTTTAAACCAGTCATGAGCCACAGACTGAAATAGAAAAACTTATTTTTCCAGACAGCTAGTTTGGAAGATGGTTACTTATTTTATGATAAGACGTTTAATCATGGTTGGTATGTAATCCCAAAACACAACAATACTCATTTGGATAATCCAACATAATGTGTGTAACCTAACAAAATCTGACATCTATTTATTTTCTGAAACATTTCTAAACAGTTTAGGAATCTGGAATGACCTGGAAAATCACCCTTAAAGGGACAATTTTGTTTTGTATACTGCCGTAAAACGTTTTTTAGCATCTTCACTCAAATGAAACGTATTTGTTTTGTAGCTAACAGCAAGTCAGAGGATGGTCAAGACAAAAGATGACAACTGCCTTGTTACATTTGCTACAAATAGTTATTTACAATGAAGACCATTGTGGGTCATGGTCCGTGGCAGGAAATGTGTTGCTATGTAAATGTTTTGACTATCTAGAGCAATTTTCCATTTACCCATCCATTTTCTACATCCTCTTACTAGCAGAGGTGCTGGTATTTATGTCCAGCTGCCATTGGGCGAGAGGCAGAGAACACCTAGAGAAATCGACAGTACATCATAGGGCATAGGATAGATATACATCGGACAGACAACCATGCACAATCACTGCTAAGGGCTTAGAGTAATTGCTAATTACAATATACGTAAAAAGCAAAAAATCAAAAATTTTCTATCAATGAAAGTAAATAGAGTTGTATTGACCGTTGCACTGCCCTGTTTGTGGTCAGGGATATTGGCCACAAATGCTTTACAGGTGTTGCTATAAAGTTTTCATGCAGAAGGTCACTGATGACAGACCGCAACCAACTATAGTCTCATTAATAGAAATAACAAAATAATGCAAACTAAACTGCTTTACAGGTTTGAAAATAATAATATATAATAATAATATTGAGTAAAAAATCTTGAGCCTGAAATTGTTTTAAGATGGGTCATGTGTCATACAACCTAACAAACACTAGATGGTGCCGATCAGTTAAAAGAAAATAAACTCGCAGACAAGTGATGATGTAAGTGCAGTGTTTCTGTACATTAGCATGCTGGTTTTAAATAAAGACACAAGCTGTCAATTTAGTCCAGATATGTCAAGGTTTCATTTTCCTTTTCAAAGAGGGATTTTTACGTGTCAAAAACATACCAAAAGGGTTTTTTTCTCTCCTTTGGGAATAGAAAGGTAAGGGTTGGGTGACCACAAGCCCCTTGATGATACAATTAGTACAAACAATTGGCTGGGATTTCTCAGGGGGGGGAGTTCTTAAGGCCCCGCCTTGTTGGGTTGAAAAGTTTAGTTTATCCCGAAGCCGGTTGCAGGAATGGAAAATCTGTGGGGGGTGGGGTTCCAAAGGGGGAATGTGACATGACCTCCATCTCCTCCATGACTTTGGGCGGTCGGATCAAACGTCCTAAAAATTTGTCGAGAGACTTTTAGTATGAGAGAAATTCCCAAGGGACCCCCCCATTTCCGTTCGTAAATATTTATTTTTTACTTTTTGTTTGTTTTTTTAATTACAAAAATCTACCTAATTCAAATTTTTAAAGTAAAATACATAATTAAAACCCCCATTTTTTTAAAATTTTTTTGGGGGCCCCAAAAAACCAAAAAAGGGATTTTTAAAAAATTAAATTAAAAGGGGGGAAATTTTTGGGTTTTTTTTTTTCCCCAAAAGGGGGTTTAAAAAAAAAAAAAAATTTTTTTTTTTTAAAAAAAAAAATTTTTTTTTTTTTAAAAAAAAAGGGGGGGGGGGGGGGTTTGGGGGGGGGGGGGGAAACAGAAAAATCCCGGGGGGGGGTTTTTTTTTTTTTGGGAAAAAGGGGGGGGGGCCCAAAAAGGCCTCTTTTTTTTTTTAAAAAAGGGGGGGGGGGGGGGTTTTTTTTGGGGGGTTTGGGCGGGGTTTGGGGGGGGGAAACAAAACCCCCCCCCCCAAAACCCCCGGGGGGGGGGTTTGGTAAAGGGGTTTTGGGGGGGGGTTTTTTTTTTTTTTAAAAAGGCCCCCCTTTAAAAAATTCCCAAAACCCTTTTTTTTTTTTTTTTTTAAAAAAATTTTTTTAAAACCAAAGGGGGAAAAAAAATTTCCCCCCTTTTTTTTTTTTTTTTTTTTTTTTCTTTTTTTTTTTTTTTCTTTTCCCAATTTTTTTTTTTAAAATAAAAAAAAAATAAAAAAAAAAAAACCCAAATTTTTTTTTTTTTAAAAAAACTTTAAAAATAAAAGGGAAAAACCCTTTTTTCGGGAAAAAAAAAAAATTTTTTTTTTAAAAAAAAAAATTTTTTTTTTTAAAAAATTTTCCGCCCAACAAAATTTTTTTTTTTCCGGGGGGGGGGGGGAAAAAAAAGGGGGGGGGGCCCCCCCCCCCCAAAAAAAAAAAAAACCCCCAAAAAAAAAAAAAATTTTTTTTGGGGGGGGAAAACCCCAAAAAAAAAACCCCCAAAAAAAAAAAAAAAAAAAGGGGGGAAAAAAAAAAAAAATTTTGGAGCCATAAAAAATTTTTCCCCAAAAAACCCCCGGGCCCCTTTTTTTAAAAAATTTTTTGGGGGTTTTTTTAAAAAAATTTTTTAAAAAAGGGGGAAAAAAAGGGGGCCCGGGGCCCCCGGGGGAAAAAAATTTTAAATTTTTAAAAAAAAAAAAAATTTTTTTCCCCCCCTTTTTTTTTTTTTTTTTTTTCCCCCAAAACCCCGGGGCCCCCAAAAAAAAAAAAAATTTTTTTTTTTTTTTTCCCCCCCCCGGGGGCCCCCCTTTTTTTTTTGGGGGGGTTTTCCCCGGGGGGTTTTCCCCCCCCAAAAAAAAAATTTTGGGGGGCCCCCGGGGAAAAAAAGGGGAAAAGGAAAAATTTAAAAATTTTTTTTTTTTTAATAAAAAAAAAAGGGGGGGGTTTTTTTTTTTTTTTTTTTTTTTTTTTTTTTTTTTTAATTTTTTTTTTTTTTTAAAAGGGGGTTTAACTTTTTTTTTTGGGGGGCCCCCCTTTTTAAAAATTTTTTTTTTTTTTTTTAAAAAAAAAAGGGGGAAAACAAAAAATTTTTTTTTTTTTAAAAAAAAAAACCCCAAAAAAGGGGGGCCCCCCCCCTTTTTTTGGAAAAAACCAAAAAAGGGGGTTTTTTTTTTTTTCCCTTTTAAAATTAAAAAAAAAAAATTTTTTTTAAAAAAAAAGGGGGGGGAAAAAAGGGGGAAAAAAAAATTTTGGGGGGTTTTTTTCCCCCCCCCCCAAAAAAAGGGGGCCCGGGGAATTGGGTTCCCCCCTTGGGGGGGGCCCCCAAAAAAGGTTTTTTTTTTGGGGGTTTTTTTGGGGGGGGGGGGGGGGTTTTTTAAAAAAACCCCCCCTTTAAAAGGGGGGGTTTTCCCCTTTTTTTGGGGGGCCTTTTTCCCCCGGGGGGGGAAAAAATTGGGGTTTTTAAAGGGGGGGGGTTTTTTGGGGGGAACCGGGGCCCCCTTTTTATTTGGTTTTTTTTTTAAAAAAAAAAAAAAAAAAAAACCCCCCCCCTTCCTTTTTCCCTTTTTCCCCCCCCCCCCTTTTTTTAAAAAAAAAAAAAATTTTTTTCCCCAAACCAAAAAAAAATTCCCCCCCCTTTTTCCCTTTTTTTAAAAAATTTCCAAAAAAAGGGGGGGGCCCCCCTTTTTAAATTTTTTAAAAGGGGGGGGGGGGGGGAAAAAAAATTTTTAAAAAAAAGGGGGGGTTTTTTTTCCCCAATTTTTTGGGGAAAATTTTTTAAAAAAAAAAGGGGGGGGTTTCCCCTTTTTTTTCCCCCCCCCTTTTTCCCCCAAAATAAAAAAAAAAAAACCCCCCGGGGTTTTTTAAAAAAATTTTTTTCCCGGGGGGTGCCCCCCCAAAAAAAAAAAAAATTTTTTTAAAATTTTTTGGGGTTTTTTAAAGGGGGGTTTTTTTTTCCCCCCCAAAGGTCTTTTTCCCTTTTTTGGGGGGAAAAAAAATTTTTGGGGGTTTTTAAAGGTTTCCCCCGTTCCTTTTTTTTTCCCCTTTAAAAACCCTTTTTAATTTTAAAATTTTTAAAAAAAAAAGGGTTTCCCCAAAAAATTAAATTTTTCCCTTTTTCCCCTTAAAATTTTTTTTTTAAAAAATTTTGGGGAAAAAAGGGGGGGGTTTTTTTAAGGGGGGGAAAAAAGGGTTTTTTTTAAAACCGGGGTTTTTTTGGAAAAAAATTTTTTTTTAAAAAAACCCCCCCCCCCCCAAAAATTTTTTTTGGGGGGGTTTGGGCCCCTTTTTTTTTTTTTTTTCCCCCAAAAATTTTTTTTTTGGGTTTTTAAAAAACTTTTCCAAAAAAAAGGGCCCCCCCCAAAAAAAGGGTTTTTTTTTTTTTTTTAAAAAACCCCTTTTTTTCCCCCGGGGAAAATTTTGGGAAAAAAAAAAAAAAATTTTTTTTAAAATTACCCCCGGGGAAAGGGGGGAAAACCCCCCTTTCCCCCTTTTTTTTTAAAAAACCCCTTTTTTGGTTTTTTAAAAAAATTTTTTAAAACCCCAAAAAAAGGGGGGTTTTTTTTTTAAAAAACCCCTTTAATTTTTAAAAATTTTGGGGGTTAACCGGGGTGGAAAGGGGGAAAAAGGAAATTATTTTTTTAAGGGGGGGGGGCCCCGGGGGGTTTTTTTTTTTTAATTTGGGAAAAAAAGGGGGAAAAAAGGAAAATTTTTTGGGGGTTTAATTTTTCTAAAAAAAACCCTTTTTCCCAAAAAAAAAAAAAATTTTTTTAAAAAAAAAAAAAATTTTTTTCCCCCTTTTACCATTTTGCAAGATAAAAAACAGTGTGACAGTAGCTTAAGAGCAGGGTCAAAAGAGGTGCAAATCAGTTTAGACCAGAATGGAAAAGTAGCATAAGATGATGTTAGCGGATATTTGTACAGAACAGTCCACAGCATAGGACCAAAATCAACGTGAATTTTCGTCATCTCAAAACTAATCTCAAGTATTTCACTGTGACTCATGTGAAACCTATTTTATGAACCTTTAATTACACTGAAAACCATGTTGCTATTTGGTCAGTTGCTCAAAACGTTCCATATGAAGGTTTTAAGTGCACCCTGCAAGAGATAGGAATTTATGCCGTGTAAAAATTTTTGGCCAGTTACACTCAATTTCTATTATGCAATGTGTTTCACAAGAAACATTTTCAGTAATGAAACACAGACCAACATATAAAAAGCGATGATGGCTTAAAAGTTTATGACATAAATTGCATGGAAATCCATTTTGGAGCTGAACTCACTCTGACTAGCCATTAGCTCAACTTTCTGTTTCAAACTCTTTCTCCAAACAGGATTTTAACTCTTCCAGTTAAGATACTGGCTGCTCATAACCTCTCTACAGAATCCCTTTCCAATGATAAAAATCCCTTTAATGGCCAGTTAACACTAACATTTAGATAGGATCACACTGAAAGGTAGGTAACGGTTGTCATGCCGTTAAACGATTACTTTGCTTCAAGAGGAGGTGCCCGGGAGGTTAGCTGGCTGTGATCGAGTACCTGAAACAAAGTTAACGAGGTCACTATGTAGTTGTGGCAACAAGGCAGAGCTGGGCAGACACAAAGCGCAGGTTGCATTAGGTGATTGTGATATATGCTAAACTTTAGCATCAGCATTAATGACTGATCAACAGGAAAAAGAAAAGGTGTAGGGGGGTTAAATTCAGTTACTGCATATAAACAAGTCTTCCCTGAAACTAGCAACTAGTATTACAACTGCAATTTCAAGATATTAAAGTAGAATTCATAGTAAGGGGGGAGTTTTTAGTTAAAGCAAGGTGTATTCATGTATATTAATATCAAATGCTGAAGGAATATTCTAAATGTTTATTGCAGAGATGGTTCCACTCATTCAAGAGGACAGTGCCTGAATGTGATTTTTCTATTGCTTTCCAAAACCAACCAAAGCAACAGTAGGATAATAAGGCTTTGGTATACATTTTTTGGGTTTTATCTGTTTGAATACAAAGGTTTGGATGACTATAGTGGGGGTAGGGTTTGTTTTAATGTTGTGGTTTCCTTATTCATGTGTTGGTAAGAGTGGATAGACAAAACAGGAAACATACATTTATAAAATACATACACACAAGGACACATACTTTTCTATTTCTCTTGAATAGATTTCGATATGAAAGAAATAAAAGAGCACTACTATGGTGATGTTGATCTGAAAACCCTGTTTTTATTATAAAAAATAAAGCATTTTCAAATCTTACTTGAGGTCTTCTCGTTAACGCCCATTTACCATCTTGTTTCATTGACTGATCCACCCATCTGAACACACATCCATCCTGCCATCAACCTGATAAACACTCACCACATGAAACATCATTGCCCTTAGATTAGTTGTGATCTATAACCTGTGCGATAAATGTTAAAGCCATGATTTAAAGATGGGCTTTGAAATCTGAGCTGAAGTAGTATGCTGAACAGATATGCTTGCAGGACTGATCTCTAATATGTTAACCTCATAGTGAAATGTGGTCAGGCTTCCTTCATTACAGATTCAGACTGTCCTATGGTCTCTGGGGGGCTCCTTGACTGTTTTTGAATGTCACAGGGTTGTAGCAAATCTAGAAAGCCTCATTAAAGCGTGAGACTGTTGCATTCTTAGTACTTGCCAGTAATTTCCCCGGTGTTTTCCTGACCATTGTCCTATGATGCTACTCCCATGGGTATCTCATCTGCAGTGAATGCTTTCGAACAGTCTGGAGAATTTCCATATAAGTACGGGAGGTATCTACACATCCACCACCAGTTTCAGCCTTGCTATGGAGGAAGCAACATCATTTGGTCTTTTATGAGCTTACCAACAGTATGAGAGGATGAGGAGTTTTTGCCAGCACAACAATTTACATTTGAACTGCAGCCTACGAAAACTTACTTTGGAGGTGTGTGTGTATCCTATTCCTTAGGGAGCTCAGTGCTCACCTACCTGGTTGTTGCAATACATTTATTTATTGGGATGGTGGGTTGCTTATTTAAGCTGCTTGGTGACGCCATGTATATAGAAGCTGCAGTGCTTAAAGCATCAAAATAAATAATTTTGATTACTGCCTGTCTAGTGTGGGCATAATGAGGTTGCAGCCTTAGATTGAGGTCAATCTACCTTAAAAAATCTTTAATGAGCAAGCAATGGGGGCCATACACCATGGATTAGCTACCACTGGTGCTACAAGGTTTCTCCACTGAGCACCCAGGACCCAGATATGCTGCTAACGAATCACCATGATCTCATCACAAAGGTCATCATTTGGGGAACTCTCATGCTCCATTAATGGGGACCTTTCAAAGACCATCAATGTCCTGACTTATTTTCATGGTCATGGTGTGGCCTTAGTCCAGTGTGAATGGGGTTTCACAAAAGGGAAATTTAAAAAATTAGCAGCTAGTTTTTTATTATATACATTTCAGAATAATCAACTTTTATATGCAAGAGACACTGTATAGGGGGTTCAGCCTTTGACATCGCTGATTTTTAAACTTCAACCATATAGCCCACCAGGCAAGCACCTTTGCACAGGTAATCGTTACATGTTCGTGATAATGGCTTTCAGATGTTTGAGCCACTCCATCTCTGTCTCTGTGGCCTCAACCGGGGGCAAAGAGTCTCTTTGAGAAACACTAGAAAATATTCATCTTTGAATAAATTCAGTAGGCAGGCACATTTAAACACTCCTCTTGTTCGAATAACTTAAAGTAATTTGACATGAAATGAGCTGATGCAGAAGCATTTGCTCTAAATGTGTGAAGTGCCTGTTGTGGATCAGAAAAAACCCTGGTTTCCTCCAGTGTGTTATATGTGGTCTAGAGTTTGTTTCAGGACAGGGCTGCTGAAAATCATGTCTTCACCTAACTCCCTCCTCCTGATGTGCAAATTGCAAGATTCTCGTAAGTAAAGACTCCAAGTAGAAACACTGGACATTAAGCATTTCCTAAATATATATCTAATAACTACCTCTTTCCTATGCACAAAACACACACATACACACACACACCTATTCACAACAGACACACACACACACACACATACCTAAATTCCCATCCATACTAAAGACACCACAAAGCACTTTCTGTATGACAGCACTGCTAGCAGTGTGCCCCAGTCCAATGTCAGTCCACCGGTCGCTTTGCAGTAAGGACACCGTGCACCAAATATGCTTGCACCTGCAGAAATCTACAAGCGCATTGACAAATACAGTACATTTCAAAGGTCGCTGATTTCACGGGTGGTCTGTACTGTTTTTTTTGTCTGTGTGTGGGTGTACGGACAGACACAGACCAGCATCATACACACACACACGTTACAAATACATGATGACCTTCAAAATTGTGTGGTGTGAGTTTCTAAGCTCTCGGTTTAGCACAGAAAATCACTGGTATGTTTAAAAGCTGTTTTCTATGTTCACTTTTATGCCACAGCCCAAACTTTGAAAACACATTCCAATACTTGTACTATCACATACAGTGCCTTGCAAAAGAATCCACAGAGCATTTTTTTCACATTTTGTCACAGTGCAACCACACACCTTAATGCACTCGTGACAGACCAACAAAAAGCAGCTCATAATTGCAAAGTTGTGTGCATTTGTATTCAACTCCCTTTTTATGCGATACTCAAAATAAAACCCAGTGCAAGCTTCAGATGTTAACTAACTAGTAAATTACACATTGTTTGGATTTTACTGTATAATTCACTCTCAGTAAAAGTACATCTGTTCACTGAACAAATCTAGCCCGAATGAAATAGTGGCAAGAAGGAAGTCTCTGTAGAAAGAAAGGCATTCAAAGTCCCCTTTAAAGTTTGCTACAAGCCATGCAGGGCAAACAGGTGAAAAAAGGTGATCTAGTACGATAACACGAAAACATTTTTTTGCCCTACTTGCAAACTGCTACGCACATCACACTGAACACACCATCCAAACTGTTAAACATGGTGGTGGTAACAGGATGCTGTGAGGATGCCTTTCTTCAGCAGGGATAGAGAACCAGGCAGTTTGTTAGAAGATGGATGGAACTACATAACTATCCTGGAAGAAAACCTGACAGAGGCCGCGAAAGACTTGACACTGTGGTGGGGGTTTACATTCCAGCAGGACAACAACCCTCAACCTAAAATATTGACTTAGAGGTGCTGAATACAAATGCATGTCACACCTTCTCAGATTTTATTTGTACAAACAATTGGAAATGATTTACTACAACTTCACAATTATGTCATCCTTTGTGTTGATACATCATATAAAATCCCAATAAAATACATTGAAGTTTGTGATTGTGATGTAACATCATGTGAAAAACACTTTTTCAAGGCATTGTAAATGACTATGCATGTAATTAATTTAATCAACTAACCTCCCGCCCCATGTCTGACCTAGAAATTCATCTATACCTGTCACATTCATCCACTGCTTTGTGATTCCATGGCACATCTGCTCCCTGTCACTTTTCCAAACGCTTCACCTCTCCAAAGTGCTGCTGCTACTTTCTACTTTTTTCAACAACAAAAAATTAAAAATCTAAAAACATACAGTACAGTGTAAATAAAGATACAACTAAAGTCTGTAGGCTGTAGGGTGAGTGTGACAGGTGTTTACATCAGTTTGAAACATCCCCACCCTCTCAGAGCTCACATTCAAAATTCTCTTTGTTCCTCTCACGTAGCTCTTCTAGACGGACAAAAATACAAAGCAATTCATCAAATACAATTAGGATTGTACATAATCATCTTTTCTTAAAGCGATGCTCACCAACACAGTGTGTTTTGCACTTGTATGTATCAGGTTAGGGTCTCTCAGATTTATACACCAACAATGACCCAATTAGGGTTCAATCAAGGAATAAATGACCCCTGATTTAGTTTTTTTGACAATCATTTAAAGCAACTATCTGGTGAGATAAAAGATGAGAAGTTAAAGTAATTAAAACATTAAGATGAAAATGCTACAGATAAAAGTAAAGACTGCTGGCAATAAAGTAAGCAGAGAAAGTGTTGTTCCCTCTCTACTGTGTGACGCACTACCTCTGCTCGATGACCTGCGTAGTTTGTTCTGATGCATTTACAGAAAAAACATGGAGTTGAATTGTACCAAATACCAATCTAATTTAATAATTACATTCAGGATTTAGCTACAAATCAATCATGCTTAAAATCAGCTGATGTTTTACTGCTAACTTGCCAACTGTCAGTGGCTGAATTGTTTTTTGTCCAGGTATTCTTGCTACAAGCGCCCAAGGAATGAAATCTCTGTCAAGAAAACCAAGAACGCCTGCATCAGCTTGAAATGTACATACTGTGTATTGCGTCGGCGGCTGGGCAGAGCCATCAAGCATAGTTCCAGTGCGCCACAGAGCCACCAATAACAAATATCAGCACTCTTCACCGATCCCTCAGCCTACATCATCTCAAGAAATATCACCAAAAACGGCAACGTTTGCTCATGTGATAATATGTAAGGTGATACGCCGTAGGGTACAGTTACCTCTACAGTACAGTATTCAAGATAGAAAAAAAATAATAATAAAAAAACAAAAACAAATGAAACATTAATGGGGGAATTCCTTTTTTCTGTAGAATCCTTTTTTGTTTATTATAATTGAAATCCCAAGTATTTCAACAGTCCTACTTTCCTTTTACTTGCCAATATTTGACCTTCCCTCAATGCTGACTTTCACATCGTAAGGAATGAAGGAAGGTTTGGGCAAGGTCAATGGGGGCTCCTCCTCTGATTTTTCAACTTTTCGACTCTCAGGGGCAGACCACCTTCGCTTCCTGCTTCCCGTCGGCTTACTGGAGCCGCCGTCTGTGTTCCCGGCAACTTGATTTTTGGAAACAGATCCTCTTTCACAAAATGTGAGATCTCCGTTTTCCGCTCTGGTGTCTCCTCCACTTCCATTCCCACTTTCACCGCTCCCCTGCTGGCTGATCCCATTCTCGCGCTCTCTGTGCCTGGAATTTCCCACACTGCAGCTCTGGGATGCTTCTGAGATGGCTCTGGGGGGTTTAAGGTACCCGTGGCTATTGTGAGGGACTGAAGCGTTGCCTGGCTCTGGAGATTGTGTCTTCTTCAGAGAACCATTCTTCAGGTTCTTGAGAGTAAGTGAAATACACACATCACCCACAGAAAGCTTTGTACAAGGTAGCGCCAGAAGCTGAGTGGTCCGGTCTGGACAACATGAAGACCACCCTTGGCCAAACACAAAGAAGGGATACTCAAGCAACACCTCCACACTCACCTAGAGAAAAGGGCAATAACGAAACATTAAAACACAAAACACTTGTACAAAATATGGTTCTAAACAAGTGCTTTGAAAACTTGTTGTTTTCTTGGGTCAACTTTATTCAATATCTAAATGCTCCCGCTAGGCCAGATTATGGAAGTACTGCAGCATCTTTTACCATTAATTTGCTCATAACACACTTTACTATGAGCCAACACAAAGACATAGACACTCAAACATGCAGTTAGTTTGAATTTTCCAATTAAACTAAGACATTTTTGGAAAATGGGAAAACTAGTGTGCCTGGAAAGAAGTCAGGCATGCACAAACGGAAAAACTTGTCGCAAAGTTTTCAGTGACATCTCTGTGTTGCTAACATAAAAAATAATTTAATATATTGATGATTTTGGAGGATTCTGCTGATAATGCAGGTAATGACTCCTACTATGTGAAAACCAGTTGGTGTCTAACGTTTTCTCTATTGCCTTTTGTTCTTCACTATGGTGGTTCTTCTTATGATATTGTTGCACACTAGTTTGTAAATTCTTTTAACCATTTCTCTTAACTAAATGACAAAACCAATCACTAGGTTGTTGCAAGTTTTAGTAAACTGAATTTAAGACTTTAGGGCTGTATTTAATTCTATCAAAATTTAGATATAAAATCCTACATAAATTACATGTGTTACATAAGTTACTTAGTTATTAGACTATTTATATTTAACATATAATAACTTTAAGCAAATTAACTTTAAGCAAATTTAAATATAACCTTGTCTTGTCTTGCAATGTGACTCCAGTGCTTTCCCCCTTAGGCGACCCTAGGTGCCTTCTTATAATGCAAAATTAAACTTCATATCAAGTTACTAACTAATTTCTTACTCCACAACTACAAAATATGGAATGAACAAACTCCTCCAGGAGATTTATGAAAAGAAAACAAAAAAAAAGCTGAAAAAAACCCATAAATAATCTGGGAACATTTAAGAGTTTTTAAAGCTTAACATTGGGCACAACATACTTCTAAGACCCTACAGAAACCTTGCAATCAAGAAAAGTAGTGTCGTCTTACATGCTAATAACAGGAAGAATGGTTTAAAAAAGCTAGATATACGTCTCTCAAGTGTGTTTTTAATCTTTCTTTGATTAGATTTTGACATTAAATCGGGTGAGTATAGACTCCATTCAAGCAAAACTATAGAAGACACTTTAAAATATAATCAGGACAGTTTGTGTGATGAAGTTTAACCTGAGAATCAATGAAAATAAAGCTGGATTTAAAGTATTATACACAAAATAAGAGGAGAAGCAGAAAAAGTTAGATATTTTAAAAGTCAAGTTTACAAAGAGATGTGCAAAAGAGAGTTTGGAATAATGCAGTTTTAAAACGCTTTAATAACCCTCTCAAAACAAATGTTTGCCAGTATTTTTCTATTCTTAAGTAGTATAGGAAGAAAGTATCTACTAATGGTCTTAAAATATAAACAGCACAAAGGATAAAGCTGAGTCTTTGAAAGATGGTCAGTTTTTGTGAGGAGCAGCATTAAAGAGGAGCTACTTGAATGCACACTGAAAGTGAGTAACAGGTATTTGTATATGTTTACAGATCTTTTAACAACCCTTAAAGATTGCTCTTCATGGTATGGGAAAAGACAACATCAGGAAGTAAAGAATTAATACCTCGGACTATAAATTATATTTTTTAAGAAAAAATATATGCCTTCTGCATAAATTACACCATAAAATAGAATCACTTTGTATTTACTTCCTCTTAAATTTGAAAGTTCAAACAGAGAATCCAAATGGTGCTTCATGAATTCAAGATGCAATTATCTTCACTAAGATACAAAGTAAAACATTACACGTTTTCGCTAAATAAGGTTAATTTCTTTTGATGCGACTGCTTTGAAAGTATGGAAGTGCCAAATGAGCCGGAATGTCTAAGTAGCATAAAATGCTGCAAAAACGTATTTTTCCTGCGAAGCGAGGCCAATGAAAACAGGACAGTGTTGAGATGGGAACAGTACTCTGCAATGGGTAAGAAGTTTATGGGTCCCCATACACCACCACCAGGGTTTTCTTTTCTCATTTTTTGAAACATTTCTTACCATTGCGGTTTTGCAACACATTCTCTAACTGACTCAAACTAGTCACTTTATAAGGTACACCTTGCTAGTACTTGATAGGACCAGCTTTTGTCTTCAGCTTAAATTCTTCTTGACATAGATTCAAGATGTGACATGATGCATTATCATACTGAAAGTAGCCATCAGAGATAGGTACACTGGGGTTATAAACGGATGCACATTATTAGCAACAATCCTTGGGTAAGCTGTGGTGCTTAAATTACGCTCAATCGGTGCTAAGGGGGCCCATCATGTCAGCACCAAGACCCTGAAACAATGATACAAAGCAGGATGGATCCAGGTTTTCATGTTTTTTATGCGAAATTCTGATCATCCCATCAGAACGTTGCAGCTGAAAATAACATTAATCAGATCAGGGTGCATTTTTTCCATTCTATTACTATCCTGTTCAAATGGTAGCCTAAGTTTTCCATTTCCAGCTGACAGGATTGGTAGCCAGTGTGGTCTTCTGCTGCTGTAGCCCTTCTGCTACAAAGTTTGATGTATTGGGTGATCTGAGATGGTATCCCGCATAGATTGTTTGTATTGAGTGGCTATTTGAGCTACTGTTGCTTTTTATAATCTTGAACCAGTCTTTCCATTTACCTCTGACATCTGATGCCAACAGCGCATTTTCATCCAGACAACTGGCACTGTTTGGACATTTGATCTTTTTCTGTAAATGTTTTCTTGTGGAAATCCCAGCGGATCAGCAGTTTTTAAAATACTCAGACCAGTTTGTCTGGAACCGACAACAATGCCACTTTCAAAGTCACTTGAATCCCTTTTCTTCCCAAATCAAGCTGCTGGTTCACAAATATTTTACCTACAGCAGTTGTGATGATCAAACATTAAGATTCCCCTTGGAAGGACAAGGTGAGACGAGGTAGAAACCAGGAAGCATGGCTGAGGCACATAATGCAGTGTGAAGAAATTAGCCAGCTCAAACGCCTTAAGTTTGGAGCAAGCCAAATGGGTCCAAGAGAAATTTAAAGTGGGGAGACTGGCAAAGGAATTTCAAAAGAAAAATTAATTCCTGTAGGACATGAATATCAACAATGACAAAGAGACAAAAAACTAAGGTTGAAAGATTTTAAAAGGTACACAGATGCAGGTACTACCTAGATGCAAAGCACACTAAGGCAGATAAGAAATATCTGCAATAAAAATACAGTAAAAACTAAAGGCAGCCTACAGTGTCAGCCAAGATTATTCTGAACTTTGAACTGGAATCAGAGAGAAAAAAAAACTACGTTTCAACAAGAAATTGACAAAATAAAATTTTATACCCAGAGCGCTGCCTTAAATAGTAATCAGCAGAATGAGAAAGATACTAAAAACACACAGAGTGGAATAGTATCAATAAATACTCAACTCAATTATTCACAGAAAAAAACTAACAAAAATACAACTGAGACTCATTTATTGAATAAATTAGAATGACTCAAGTTTTTTTTGTAGCAGCTCACTAGGTATCTAATGCTCTTGCCACAAAAAAGGCAGAGACATTTTAGTTAAGCTAAATACAGAAACAGGATTCTGTGCACAGAAAGTAATGAAAGATCTTTATAAGCTCATAATAAATCTACAAGCTGAAAAAGACACCTTCAAAGTAGGGCCCAGGAGATAATCAACAAGGTCATTGAAAAAGACCTAATTTAAAGCAGATCTGGATGGTCTGAAAACCTGCTTCAAAAGCCAAATTTTCCGTAGCAATAATGTCTCTGCTAAGTTAATAGATCAAGTTCCAACGTTTTCCCCAAACTGGGTGTAAAAAAACAAGCCAGCAGAAGTTGTGCATTCAAATGGTCAATCGAATCTGTGGAGGAAGCTGACTACCCTGAGCAATCCTAGTCCTGCTCCTCCCCACTCCTCATTGAATGAATTATTAACCTGCTACTGCGTTTAATGAGATCATAAGAAATGTTCCAAGAAATCAGCTGGTGACCGGAATCTGAGGATTTTGACCTTGCCCTGCATGACCAGTGATAGGCCGGTCACCATAGCTAAACGAATAGTTCCCACTATAAACAACACTTTCTGTGGACGTTCTCATGGAGGCAAGAAGACTAGGTTAGCTGTTTTCAACAAAACTGAGCTGCTTAACACTTAAATGAAAAGAAGAAAAAAAAGGTGGAAGAAGCAAAAAAAGGAAGGTAATTTTCACCCACTGTCTGCTTCGACAGAATCAGAATCAGAATCATTCATCAGTGGGACTTGAGAAGTAAACAAGAAAGCTGGGATGACCTTAACAGATTAATTGACTTTGAAGATGGGTTTTTTCCCATGTTATGGAAAAGCTAGATTATTGGAATGAGTTAATTGGTTAAACGTGCATCTCTGTGTTTTTCAGGACAGACTGGGTCAATGTCACCTTGCAGGGCACAGTTCTGCTTCATCTTTATTGTTCTACAGAGTGCCTCACATTTGCCTCAAGCGCTTCTGAAACACAGTGGAATTAATGCTATGGTAGATTCCAGGGGCGTTTTTAGGGTCTCAAAACATTGGGGGCTTTAGCCCAAATCCAAAATATTTAGATTTCAATAAGACAATTTATAGGTAATTTTAAATTAAAATAATATAGGACATATTGTACTATTTCTCTTTCTTGGCTGGTTTTAGACTGAATGTAAATTATTGTGAATCAAACAAAAAAGCTTTGCAATAATTTTACTTTTTACTTTTGTTAGAAGCTGAATGAAGGACAAGGAGAAACAGAGTTTAGGCCTGATGAAAAACCATTTTGCTGAAGCAAATAATGACGCATTTTGAGGTATTTAGAAAAGAACTTAATCAGAATTTTTGCTGACAAAAGTTTTTCTTAAACTCAGAGGTGTTTACTAAGGGCCAGATAAATGTGCTTCTTTTGTCATCTACATAAATTACCTTTTTAAACATGAAATTCTGATCAAAGTGTTCCACTCCTGAGGCTCCATTGTCTTTATTCTTATATTTCAAAAAAGGAAAGTGGTATAAAGTTGATTTTCCTAAATCTTAGTCAAATGTTAAAATCGTAAAACACATTTATTTTATTATGCCAAGAGCTTTCGAAACATTTAATTAAAATTGTTCCTTCTTTTATGAACCTGTTCTCTTTTATCGCCATCTTTTCAGCCCTTCATTCCACTTCTGAAGAAATCTGGCCTGCCAAAAATAATAAATGAAACATTTTTCAACACAGTCTTTTGTTCTGCACTGAGCATGTGAGACATTAGTGCAGTTCTTACTATTAAAAACTTCGAGAGGAAAGGGTGTTAAGTTGTGGTGTTTAAAATATAGCATAGAGCCTCATCCTGGACCTTATCAGTACTAATATTACAGTTATTAATAACTGTATACATATATAGTATGTATGTCTCACCTTCAGTAAAACGATATCCTTTAATTAGTTTAGTTTATATAATATTACATGTGTAATTCAGAAAAATAAAATAGTTAACTAATTAATGGTCCACCTGTGATTAATTGCTATGATTTATTTCTTAATTATATTGCATCTTTAAAGCCAGAGCTGTATGTTTACAATCAGCACAGAAGATATGAAAGAGAAGAGGGACGCTTACTTTTGCACTTTCTACTACGTCTTACTGGAACCAGGAGATATTTTCCTGGTTTATTGAGCAACACTTTTTTCTGTCTACATGTAGAACTGGACAATAAGACTGGCTGCAGCAATGAGATCAATGTGTTGATCTGAAGGACCTTTTAACGTGTTCAGCTACATTAGGATTAAACGCTTTTATTTTGACTGAAGTAAAGGACCAGATATTTTCACATCATGATGCAAATCCCGCTAGAAGCTCACAGAGAAGGTTGCTACTGTTTTCTATCACAGCCAGATCATTTAACTTCACCTGTAGCTCAGGTGAAAGTTCCTCATCATGACCCTGATGATGTTCATTAGAGTGAACCTCCACCTCATGTCTTGCTGGGTGAATCAGTGATATGCTGTAACTTACAATTAGCCCATTCCGAGTCAGCATTCAGGTTTTACTGCTATCTTCTCCTGGGTTATACCCCTCAGTGTCCACCTGTTCCTGAACACACACACCCACCAGGCTCCCACTCTTCGGTTGGCTCCGCGGTTGCTCTGAAATGAACCCTGTTTGAGGCGCTCAGTGTAACTTTTCAAGTAATGAAGGAGGCAGGTCGACCTGGAGTAAACTGCTGTTCTGGACTTCTCCAGAATGAAGTCCGTCTCTGGCTGTGCGCGTAATTGCGCATTCGTGGTGCCGCGAGTGCGCAAATAACAATTTTTTCTCTTCTCCTTTTAACTTGGAGCGGGACGTGATTATATGGAACACAATTGAAAAAATCTGATTGTTTTTAAATAAAAATGTGAAGTCCAATACCATTTTGTGGCTGCATCTTTTTAATACTTCTAAATTTCTTCTATCAAGAAGTCCAGGGCTATTCAGAAAACATCCGGGGCTTGAGGGGATTCTATGATGGTGAGCTGGCCAGGTACTTCTGCAGCAAAGCATTGTCAAACCCTGAGACTTTCAGCTCCATGCTTCATAACTGGTATACGGTTATTTTCTTGGAATGCTGTATTTGGTTAATACGAAACATGTCCTCTGTTCTGGTGTCCAAATGATTCAGTTTTAGACTCATTTGATTAAAGGAAATTTGCCAGTGGTTCTTTCACGGTATTCCCTCTAGCAAACTTTCATGTGGGCTTCATGTTTTTTTTAAGAGCAAAGGATTCCTCCTTGCATAGCTCCCACGAAAGATGTGCAATCTCTTTCTGATTGTTCAGGCATGCACTTTCACACCAACAGTTGCAAGAGACTGCTGCAGGTCCAATGATGACACTTCAGAGTTTTTGAAGACTTCTGCTGGCATCTTGTGGTCTGATTTCAGGGTACACTTGCTTGGATGGCAAGTGAAATCAAACTCTTTTGAACCTTATTAAATCCCTTACCACACTCATGAGCTGTTACGGTCTTTTTTTTCTGAAGGCCTCAGACAGCTACTTTGATCTCACCATGTTCCTTATGCTTATTTTTTAACAGTCAGGAGCACAACCAAAATATCAGAGGGTTAAACAGGGAAAACCTCCTTCAAAATGCTACCATTTTGTGGGCATAATTGTAGGGGTTTCCTAATCTAATTTAATGTATAAAATAGCCTTTTTACTACATTTACAGAAAACTATCAAAGCTCTTGCATTCAGTTTGTGTTGTCTAAATATATTACTTGGTTACTTAATTAACCAAACTTGCATAGGTATATACACAGTATATAACAGTATATAAACAGTATATAAAGGGGCCTTAAAGGCTTAAACGGGACATATCATGCAAAATCCACTTTTTTAGCCTTTAAATACATTTTGTTGTTTACTAGGAGTGCCAAAAAGTTTAATCTCTCCATGTGCTGCGTAGATATCTTTATATTCTGTTTGGGTCATATTTTTCAGTCTGTTCAGTTTTCTCTATCCTCTATTACGTTTTTCCAACTGTTACGTCACAGTATTTGCTGCGGAACAGCCGAATGAGGTCGTGGACTTCCGGCTGATCAATTTCGCGTGTCCACCATTTTTATTTCTTGCTGCAATTTTGTAGTCCAAGCTCAAGTATGCCGACGCTGCACGTGGTTAAGTCTAAATGTTTGGTTGTTGGGTGCATTAACCCAAACAATTCAGTATACCGTCCCCCAGCATCAGAACCTCTTCAAAGTGCCTGGTTACATTGCATTTTTCATGTAAATTTTCCCACATCAACAGAGAAATTCCTGTTTCCTCTACTTCAAGGATGAGTTTTTAAGCAACCTCCGCCAGTATCAAGAAGGATTTGCTGATTTGGATTTGAAGGATTTGAAGACTTCATGTGATTAATGGGTCAGTTCCTTCTGTCTATGGAAACGATGGACACAGCAAAGCGGTAAGCTGCAAATAATGCTAAAATAACAACAATTTATTTTAGACATGAATTTATTGTGTTGATACGTAATGGCCATTGTTTTGATAGCAGTAACAGCGTGCCTTCTGCTTATGTTAGTGCTGTGTTCTGCTTTTAGCTCCGTGGGGACATAACCATACTGCGTGTTTTGAATAGTATTATAACATAAACAGTTTTGCATTGATTTTGTAATTTTTGTCTTGTTTCTGCGCCGCTAGATAATTGTATCTCCGTTATCAAACTACAAAAATGGCTGAACGGGTTAAAGTGGAACACTCATTGACGTCGAGCGGGGCGGGGTGTGAAGCGTCTCAACAGCATTTAACCAGCATCAAAACGAGTTGCTCTCAGACACACCCCAGAACAAGGGTAAAAGAGGAGCCTGTGGAGCTACAATAACAAGGAATTCAGACCAAAGCATTGCAGTTCCACTTTATATGGACCACAACGGAATGATTTAAGCTTGTAAATGAAGAATTTAAAAGCATTATATGTCCCCTTTTAAGGGTATTTTCTTTATGTTCTACACCAGCTCCCTTTAAGATTCATTGCATTGGTGCAGAAATTCTTGTTTTTAAGCATTAGTTAAGAAGTCTTTCAGAAAGTGTTCTTTAATCTGCTGGAGTCCAATGACAATAATTATGTTATCAAGCGTTAATATGTATTACTGTTACAGCTTAGAGTCTTATGGCACCTTAAAGGTACTCTATGAGAGCTTTCTCAAGTTTAGAGTTTCATTTGTTTGCCTTAAACTGAAACACTGTACACTAAAATGAATGAAAACTGTTTCACTAAATAAAAGCTACAAAGTATTGTAAGAGAAGATAGTTGTATAGGCAATATTTAAATATCTTGGATAGGGTGTGAAGATGTGTTACTCCACTATAAGGGTATACTTTGTTGCCTGCTTTACTTAATAATTTAACAGGCTGACAAGAAGGTTCCAGATCTCAACTCTTTGAACTTCTGTGAAGCTTATAATAAGAACGTGTTTGTAACAGGACTGTCATCCAAGTACAATGATGTTAATTAGAAGGGGAACAGCCGAGTCCTGAGATTCATGATAATAAAGTAATTAAGATGGAAGCAGCTCAACACTTATCATTCGACATAATTATAGCACATATGAATAAACATAAAACTCTATTAGAGGTCTTAGTATATGCAGGTTTATAAAACAGTTTATAAAACAGGAAGTCTAAAATAAAGCATCTCAATGAATTCTTGAACGTTTCTACCAAATACTTTTTTCAAACAATAAAATAAATCCTTCAATTGTCCTTGTGTAAAAGTTACTACTGATAATTTATTAACTTTGTTTAAATGATAAAAGCAGTGGGAAACAGCCATCTGGGTGTGTTTTTAAGGCAGAATTTTAGCCACTTTAACTGGTAGTCTGGCATTTTGTTAATTTGGGGTTGGACAATGAAACTGAAACACCTGTCATCTTAGTGTGGGAGGTTTCATGGCTAAATTGGACCAGCCTGGTAGCCAGTCTTCATTGATTGCACATTGCACCAGTAAGAGCAGAGTGTGAAAATTCAATTAGCAGGGTAAGAGCACAGTTTTGCTCAAAATATTGAAATGCACACAACATTATGAGTGACATACCAGAGTTCAAAAGAGGACAAATTGTTGGGGCACGTCTTGCTGGGGCATCTGTGACCAAGACAGCAAGTCTTTGTGATGTATCAAGAGCCACGGTATCCAGGGTAATGTCAGCATACCACCAAGAAGGACGAACCACATCCAACAGGATTAACTGTGGACGCAAGAGGAAGCTGTCTGAAAGGTGCTAACCCGGATTGTATCCAAAAAACATAAAACCACGGCTGCCCAAATCATGGCAGAATTAAATGTGCACCTCAACTCTCCTGTTTCCACCAGAACTGTCCGTCGGGAGCTCCACAGGGTCAATATACACGGCCGGGCTGCTATAGCCAAACCTTTGGTCACTCATGCCAATGCCAAACGTCGGTTTCAGTGGTGCAAGGAGCGCAAATCTTGGGCTGTGGACAATGTGAAACATGTATTGTTCTCTGATGAGTCCACCTTTACTGTTTTCCCCACATCCGGGAGAGTTACGGTGTGGAGAAGCCCCAAAGAAGCGTACCACCCAGACTGTTGCATGCCCAGAGTGAAGCATGGGGGTGGATCAGTGATGGTTTGGGCTGCCATATCATGGCATTCCCTTGGCCCAATACTTGTGCTAGATGGGCGAGTCACTGCCAAGGACTACCGAACCATTCTTGAGGACCATGTGCATCCAATGGTTCAAACATTGTATCCTGAAGGCGGTGCCGTGTATCAGGATGACAATGCACCAATACACACAGCAAGACTGGTGAAAGATTGGTTTGATGAACATGAAAGTGAAGTTGAACATCTCCCATGGCCTGCACAGTCACCAGATCTAAATATTATTGAGCCACTTTGGGGTGTTTTGGAGGAGCGAGTCAGGAAACGTTTTCCTCCTCCAGTATCACGTAGTGACCTGGCCACTATCCTGCAAGAAGAATGGCTTAAAATCCCTCTGACCACTGTGCAGGACTTGTATATGTCATTCCCAAGACGAATTGATGTTGTATTGGACGCAAAAGGAGGCCCTACACCATACTAATAAATTATTGTGGTCTAAAACCAGGTGTTTCAGTTTCATTGTCCAACCCCTGTATATGTGCTAATATAGCCCTGCATGCAAGTGAAAAGGCATGTTTTTTTTGTATATACAGTTTTAGTCAGAAGTGTAAATACACTCTTTATCAACATGAATTTCATTTTATATTAGACTTTTATTAATAAATTTAAACTGCTCTATGTTCAGGTTGGAAGGATACAACCATGACCTTCGACATTTGTGGCTCAACTTTAAATTTAATCTGGATTTTTTCTAATTCACACAGTATCTAAATTTTACATACAAGCTCAAATGTTGCCATAATTCTGGCTATATGTTTGACCACTCTTCTGGGTAGAATTAGTAGAGCCCATATAAACCTGATAGTTTAGCTATTTTTTAAGTATTCCAGAAGCCTGATTGGTCTATTCAAAAATCAGTTCTAAAGATTATTTGGAATCATTGTCACACCCATTTGTGATCCTTTTCAACAAGATCACCCAAACTATCAACCATCAGATAAAAGTAAACTGGTTGATGCACAGGATTTAACAGGTGTCCTGAAGAAGCCTATTTTCAAAATGGTATGTTTTCTAAGAGACATATTTGTGTTTGTGGGCCTTTGCCTACAACGACATGCAGTCTTAGATTTAGATCCCTAAAAAGCCTGAAAAGAAGTTGTAAATACTTGTTATCACAATAGATACCACAAAACTAAAAATCTAAAATTTTAAGTTCATATCGCCTATCACTATGTTGAGGATCTGTTCTGTTTCTAGTGGGGACTAAATATAAACAACTTCCTTGAAAATGTCCAACTTCACTTCAAATCAACAGCTAAATTCTTGAAATTTGGACACAGTTTGGAGTAGCAACTGGACAGTGATCCCTAATACACATCTAAACCTGTTGTGGGATGCATAAAGCAGACTAACATAAAGTTTGGGGATTGGCTCTGACCTCAACCCTATTAAAAATGTGTGGATTTAGCTAAAACCTGGGCCACTGCCCACTGGATTGAGCTGTATCTTTTCTGCTTAGATAAGTGGTTTAATATCCAGCCAGAATTATTCTAAGGCACAGTAATGTCAAATCTTAAACGGGTGTATGCATATACAGTCATATTCAATAAATTTGAATGTGCATTCCAATGAGGCTGGATTGTCAGATTAAAAGTACCTTTTGAAAATAACAACCTTTTAACAGGTATTAAACATAAGCCCACATTTCTGGATGAAAAACGTCTTTTTTATTGGTCTGATGTAATATTCTAATCTTAAATGTCATGTTTTCATTACCTGTAAGTGGAAAATTATCATAATTAAAAGAAAAAAGGCTGGAAAACATCAGTCTGTATGTGATTAATCTATGTAATGTGTTTCACTTAGTGAACTGAGTTACTGAAATAAATTAACTTTTCACAAATAATCTAATTTATTGAAAATGACTGTATTTGAGTGTGCAGGTATACTCTTTGCTGATTAGAAAAAATCCACAATTGAAATTTGTCCACCTAAATCATTTTTCTAAAATTTATTGAAGGTATTCAGACTGTAGTGATTCCTACCTGGAAAAATAAGGATTCAAATAAATTCCTAATTGCCACAACTTAATATAAGATTCATGCCAATGATTATTGTATGTAAACTTAAACCTACCCTAAACTGAAATTGTAATTTACATAATAAGTGGTTTAATCTTAACCTGTTTAATCTTAATTTATATTAACAACTGCAGTACTAACCATGATGACAAGTGACAAAATACATTTTTAAGTGTTGTTTTTTTCTTCCCACCTGTGTACGATGCTCCCCAACTGAGAACTGAACAACAGCAAAGTTGGGTGAGGTGTGGCTCCCTTCAATGCGCTCCACTGTGGATGAATCGATCTTTAGCTCACTGCTGATATCTGCACTCTGGATGAAGTCCTCTGTCTTCAGGTCCTCCACGCGTTTCAGCTCGCCATCTGCCAGCTGGATTATGGAACCTTTGATAAAATATGGCGGGAGTGAGGGGGGCACCACTGTACTTGAATGGGTTGGAGGAGTGGAAGCTGCAACTAGCCCTGGTGGAACAGGAACAATGGGGAGATGAAGCTGGGCTTGAACCACTGCACCTGGAGCAGCCACGTTGAACATGCTGCTTTGGGTTTCCAAAGTTTCTCCTTTTGGGGCAGTGGCAGCAATGTATGTGTGTGGGAGTGTAGCGGGAAAAGGTGCAGCTTGGGTTGATGATGTAATGTGGGAGGAGGTTACGGGCTCCAGCGTGGGGACCCCACCTCCACTAACTGGGATGATGACTGGTTGGGTGCCTGGAATGAGCAAGTGTTGCTGTAGGCTTGTGTGGTAGCTGCTCCCACTGCCCCCTGCAATGTAAGCAATAAGAGGTTGCTGTGGGTAGATGCTCGTTGAAGGGAGTCCTAATGACAGTGGCTCTGAAGTGTTGTGGGTGGTCTGGATAACAGTCTGGGGCGGCAGTGTGCTGACAGCTGCTTTCAGACTGTCTGCACTTAGTGGGGGTGGAAATGTGAAAGAGCAGGTGGTGTTGGATGAGGAGGGTGGGCGACTGACAGGCTTACCCATGCTACCCTTCTCCAGGTGTGCGGAGGCAGAAGCTGTCAGTTTCTCAGGGCTGGCTCTAGGTGGTACTAACTGATGGTCCCCATGGCTGTTTGGCATTAACATGACAGAGGTTCTTAACCCTAAGTGATCATGAGTAGAGTAGTCTGATGGCAGAACCAGATGACGGGCCTCAAAGGAAGACAAGGACGCCCTGTCCTCCCTTGATTTACCTCCTAATTTCGAGTGACCAGACTCTGCTGAGGGTCCAAACCTCCTACCCCTGTCCAGTTCCCCGTTATGAAGCTCTCTGGGTCTGGTACCTTCCTCCTTTCTGCTATATCCATCCGTATATTTCCCCAATGGTTGGTGGAGATGCATGGACTGGGACAGTAGGTGAGTGCCTCCTTGGTGATGAGGTGACGACACAGTCCTTGGAGACGTTGACATTTGAATATGATGGGGCAAAGGGTCCGTAGAAGGGGGAGGCATGGAGGTACGTCCTGCAGACACTCGAAGCTGATCCTGTTTAGGGACCAGCGTTGGAGCAGGTGACGTCTCTGTGTATGAGGGTCTCTGTGTGGCTGAAGAGGAAGAGGAGGAAAGAGGGGGAGGTGGAGGAGGAGGTGGGAGTATCTGAGGGGAAACGTAGCTTGTATATGGAGTAGTGTAGGACGAGGCAATGAACTGCATATTGGGAGCCAGTTGTGTGTAATGGACTGTTCCTCCAATCGTGGATTGCGATAAGGGGGAAGTGTACACTGTAGGGAGAGATGATACTAGCCTCAAAGAGGAAGAGGAGGAGGATGCGTCTGATAAAGAGGAGGGGGATTTATACTGGGGCCCAGTTTTGTTGAAGCTTTGATGTGCACCAATATTGCTTTCATTTCCACCTGCCGCACTAACATAGTAGGACGTGTTCTCTGACCTGTCGCTAACAGCTGGTATAGCAGGAGAGCGACTCTCAGGTGGTAACGTGCTTGATGTGCCCCTCTTTTTGGGAGGCAGACATTCATTGCTGCGCTCCTGGTTCGACTTCATGCTGATTTCACCTCACGCCTCTCAACTGTACTTGCTATATCCTTTCTTTAAGTTTGCTCCAATAACCTTTTCTTTTTTTTGTTTTGCACTTTCCCTCTGACTGTCCTGTTCACTTTCCTTTGATCCTTATTTTGTTTTTGCTAATTAATGCTCTTTTTTTTAGATTAAGGATAAAAAAACTTTCAAAACCTTGCCACCATTTCACTTCAAACAGTTGCCAAAAAATATGTTCAAACTGACAGGTGAGGATTTGAAATGATGATATGGAAGGTTGGTTAATGGAAGGAGTGGAGCGGCCCGATCGGTCCAGGAATATTTAGTGGCAGAGGGGCGAGTCCAGTCTGGTAGGGGAGAGCGTCACAACGTTATGCCTGCTGCTGCTGCTGCAGAGGATGATGGGGGGCCGAGTGTGTTGTACTTCATGTGGAATCATTTCCCTCCAAAAGAAAGTCTTTCCACACACAATGAAAGCCTGTGGAAGAGAGACACACAAACTGTTGAAAGAGTAAATAATTACATGGGTAAGAAACAAAAAAACAGGTAGTAGGAATATGAGGCCATTCATGTTTCATTAAAGCTAATTAAAGACTATCATAAAATACAATATTAGCTTAGTATCTTATTGGTTTTAGATAAAATAAAAGTTTAATCAGTTTCCAGGCTACATTTACATTGGTGGGTCACTAAGGAGAGTCAGTATGTTGGCTGGCAATATTGGCTTTGGACTCTTGCTGCCATTTACATCAGTGATCTTGTGAGGCCAGCCAGCATCTACAAATGCAACCAGGTATTTGCATACACAGTATGTCTTAGATTAAATTAGACTGAACCTTTCATGTTTTAGGTCAGTTATCATTCCCATATTATGATAGAGCACAGTATTTCTATTTCCCAAATATCAGAATAGTTGGAGAGTGATTTTTGTTTAAAGAATTCATAACTCTTTTGAAATTTAGAAGTTTACATACGCCTAACTTACTATGCCTTTAAATTATTTGGCAAGGGTAGGGATGATGATGTCATAGCTTTGTGAGCTTCTGACAGGTGAATTGACAACATTTGTGTTTATTTGAGACACACCTGTGCATGTATTTTAAGGCAACCCCTCAAAAGCATCAAGATAAATCAGGCAATGTATCAGGAGGAGAGTTGCAGACCTCTTCCAATCTCTTTCTGATCTAATTTCTATAGTATAAAGGTGACATGTCTTTGATTTAAACAATTAGGAAGGGGAAGGAGACAGGTTCTGTATCCCATAGATGAACATGCTTTGGTAAGAAATATTTGTATCAACACAAGAACAAAAGCAAAAGGCCTTGCAGAGATTGCTGGCTGAAGCTGGTCATTATCTACAGTGACACCTGTACCAGCATAGGCTGAAAGGCCACTCAAAGAGTAGCTATCGCCCCAAAAACATGGTTTGCAAATGCACACTGGCACAAACACTTCATGTTTGAAGACATGCCCTGTGCTCTGATAAAGCTAAAATTGAAGCGTTTGGCCTAAATTACTATTGTTACGTTTGGTGAAAGAAAGTGGAAGCTTGCATGCCTAAAAACACCATTACAACTAAGTACAGAGGTGGGTGCATCATGTTGTGTGTGTGTTTTGCTGCAGGAGAGACTGGTGTACTTTACAAAATAGATTCCATCATGAGGAAAAACCAACAGATGGAAATACAGAAGGAACACTGCATGACATCAGTCAGAAAGCTAAAGCTTGCTCCACATGGGTCTTCCTATTGGACAGTTACTCTAAGCATTCTGCCAATTGTGTTACCAAGTGGCAACACAATTGGCCACATACCACATACATATGAAATGTGTGTACACTTCTGATTTTGAAGAAAGTAAAAAAAATAAGCCTTTAAAAAACTAAATATCTCTCATAGATTTGTCATTTAGGAAACAGAATTAACTTTGTTAATCCTAATTAACCTAAAAACAGGTCTCATTAAATATCAGTAAGGAAAGTATATGTAATTGTCAGGTATCAACTGCATCTGTTATAAACGTCATGTCATCCAGAAAATCTTGTTTGCAAAATTTCTGGTAGACAAGGTGTATAAAATAAAAACTATAATCCAAGCCTCTTTAACAGGCAGATATTTCTGAATGCTGTGTGCAGAAATGCATAAACCGTGTAATCGTGAATATATACGTGTGATGTGTGCCATCTGTTAACTATAACTCCCTACTGCTATAGAAGAACAGCTTGGTGTGAACTTATAAATAATGTATACGGACTTCAATAAAGTACACTTATAAATACACAATCCCTCATGCATAAGCAGGCACATCACTACGGTGCACACAAGTGGTGACACCTGGTTGTCCTTAATTATGTTCACATTCTTTTCTTGAAACGCAGACCAACTTTACTTACAAACATCGCAGCGCAAAAAGAGTAAAATGTGACATGCATATTTTCTTGCATAAAAGCACATAATAACGAGTCAGTTGTAGCACACACTATGAATCTATGCAGAACACATAGCTTAGCACAGCAAGAATGTTTTGTTTTTTATTTCAGAAAGCCAGTTCAGCTGGGTTCTGATGTGACTGAACCTTGCACCATTAAAAACTCTGAAATAAATAGTGAATAAATTGTCTTAATTAATAATCTGGTGTAAAACAAAGCATATGTAGTGGGTTAAAATAGTGCAAAACATAAAATTGACAAAATAAATGTTACCTCTTTAACTAAAAGATAAGACTCCACTATTTTCAATAGGTGGAGTGATGAAGTTAAAATTATAATGATTTAACACTTGTGTATTAACACCCATTACCAGTTCATTAATTAGAGTAGAAATGCAGTGTGGATAAGAATCTTCCTATGATAAAAACTATTTTTTTAAGGTCTGCTATAATTAGAGGACACGGTGAGCCTGTCCACCTTTTCAAAGTATGTTAACATAGAAATAAAATGCCTGATGTCTGACATCTTTAAAAAAACTCTTTATACAAAATAAAATGAAGCAAAAGTAAGCCAAATGGGTCACAAATGCTCCTCATCAGGCAAATTGTAGAAGTCATCATTTTCTCTGTGCTTGTTCTGCAACTTCAGGTCCTGTGTGATCATCTCCACGTCTCCCAACAAGCTGTTGACAGCTCTCCTTGATTAGCCTCCTCATCCTGCTTGATACAGTGTTAACACTGTTTCTTGGGACACTCATGTTGTCGGCACCTACCTGAGCTGAGACCCAGGGCTGTCTTGGCAACTGATTTTTTATTGCTTCAGATGATGTACCCATATCAGAGAAGGCGAGCTTGGCCTGGTCCAGCCAAGGAGAATACACCAAGCACCTACCAGAACATGTACATCTTTATACTGTACAATGCATGCTTCTTTTTCATGGTGGCTGGCTGAGAGTTAGCACCACAGAGATAAACTGGATGCACAATTATCTCATAAACTATAACTTTTAGATGGGTCGTGGATGCATTGTGTGGTTCCACTTAACTCTGTTAGCTTCAGCAATGCACTTTTACGAGCACAGCAGGGTATTGCCTAGACTAGGAAAGATACAGATTTAAACTGGATAAGATCCAGATGGTGTCTCCTTGCATCACATATCCTGTCTTTCTGCTATCCAGTCATGGCCTGTTCTCCACCAGGTTTTCATCCCACTTTGCACTTAGGAAAGGGTTTTTCTCCTTGGCCAAGAAAACATCTTCGACATACAGAGAAATCCTTATAGAAATAAATCCTTGAAAACAATTTCTAAACAATAACCTTCCAGATATATTTTATAAGCCTGAGAACCTTTTCTTGCAGAACAGTAATACCTGCATCAACTTTGGATATTTTCTTTAGGTGTGCATGTGCAGGGTTACTCCACAGGGCAAGGAACATCTTGCCTCTGTGTTTACTGTAAATACTACAACACAACCACTGAGCAGGACAGAAGTGAACACATGTGCAAATTGGGTACAAGTGCAAGTGTGGCCTACACAGACAGACAAGCTTTGTTTTAAAGAGGCACACTCAAACTATGAGAATTTCTCTTCAGTCAGGCAGCCAGTACTCAGAGGTGTGTTGAATGGTGCTGGTTGATAGGTGATGTTTAAATGCTGAGGTGTGCTTTTCTTTGGCTCACTTCTGCTAGTCCACCTCCACCCCATTCTCCTGCCTCAGCCTGTCCACTTCTCCAGCAATATAATTTCACTCTCAATTATCATTCTTCCATCTAATGGTTTAATGCTCTCAGTGTTCTCCCAAAACAGAATTCTTAGTTTTTTTTGCCTCTTAGAATCTGTTCAATATTATTCCTCAATTTAACTCTAGGTTCACTTGCTTTAAAATACAAAAAGAGTCGGTGTACAGTGGTTGGTTTTAAGAATAAAACTGTGCCCAAATAGCTGATGCTTAAATTCAGAGATTAGCAGTGTTTTGTTAGTACAGTTTCATAATAATCAGAACTACTGAAAAATGTGTGGAAAACATATATAAAACATGGCTGCGAAAAGGTCCAAGAATTTATAAAACAATCACAGATGATGAATGAGCTATCCAAAACCAATTTGGCCCTCATCTTGTTGAACCGGGAATTATCTGTGGCAGTAACCACAAAAGTGGAGTTCAATTTTATTAGCCACAACCAGGACTGATAAGCGCTAGAGCTGCAGACTCAAGAAATCACTTAAATAGAACCTGTCTGGCAACATGAAGTAGGCTAAAAGATCTCAAAAAGCAACACACCATGCATCGAAACCTAATGTGACAACAATTCAGATGTATCTGTCTGGACAACATTACAAAGCCATTTCTTAGGCTTTGGGACTCCGGTAAACCATAGTGAGTACCATAGTCAACCAATGACAAAACATGCAACAGTAATAAACTTTCTGCTCTTCACCAGGAATTCCTGAAGGAGAATATCCAGCCATCATTTGTGACCTTAAGCTCGGAGTCACGCAGGTAAGACAAAGGACCAAAGCACACAAGCAAATCCATCAGTAGCTCCACAAAGATAGGTTTTTGAAGCAGTATAGTCAAAGTCTGGACCTTAATGCCATTGGAATGGGTGGCTTAAACAGCCCTAAATACGCTGTCTGCGCTCAAAAACGTTCCAAAGTGGCACATTGTGGCACTGTGAATGTTGGCACAGAGGAGTGAGCAACAGTGATGTAAAAGAGTCATTGGCAATAATTCCCAATGATTGATGGAAGTTGTTGCCAGTAAGTGATTGTGTTTATGGGGCACTTATTTACACAGATAGGGTTAGCTTGGTTTGGGTAGCTTTTTTTCCCTTAATAAATTATATAATTCCTTGAAAACTATTACTAAGGCTATCATAATCTGATATATTTGCCTAATGATCTGAAATCTTTGATTGTGACAAGAAAGCAGAAAGTAAATAAACCTGTAAAAATTACTTTTTCACTGTACAACTATAATCTATTTGTAAAAACTTGGGAAATTTACTACAGGAATTGTTATATAATCCTCATTATACAGCTCTACATTCTGCAAAAGTATACACACAATCTAAAATCACAAGACAGAAACACATTTGGAATAGTAAAAAATAAACACTTTAAACACATTAGTGGTGCTATTGACTGGAAAAGAAAAAGAAAAAGAAAATGAAACACCAGAACATCACCCACAACTGTTGAGCACAGAGAGTGATGAGTAAAAACAGGAACCATCTCATGATGGTAAAAAAGAGAACTGGGAAGATAGGCTCAAGATGCAATGAAAGCAGGGAGAGCTTCAGCTGACCTACATTACAAAAAGAGAGAGTACTTTCACAGTGAAACTGACACTTATACACAGATTTGCTGAAAAGCTAAGTCACCTGCGAGTCGCTGAGCTTGCAGCGTGTGTGAGTCTGTGTGTTAATGTGCAGATATCATATGATGCGTAACCCAAGCTGAATGCCCTCCATGTGGATCAGACTCTCGTACTCACACTCACAAACACACAGATCAACTTTACAAAATCTCGTGAGAGTGTGCTCTCTGGGAAGCTAGTTGAAAGGTAAAAGCCTGCATGCAAGTGTGTTTATTGAGGTGACATAAACACATATTAGCCTTTGGCAAAAAAAAAAAAAATGTAGGGGAATTTCCAGTGCCTTGCCAATGTATTTATTTATGCATTACAACCACAAACATCTTTATGTGATAGACCAAAGTAGGTAATCACTGTAACATGGAGAGTAAAAGATACTTGGTTTTCTAAAACAACAATCTGAAATGTATAGAGTGCATTTGGATTCAGCCCCTTTACTCCGATACCCCTAAATTAAACCAATGCAACTAACTGCCTTCAGTGGTCCCTTAATTAGTAAATAGGGTCCCATTGTGTATAACTGAATCTCAGTATAAATCCAACTGTTCTGTGAATGCTTAAGAGGTTTGTTAGGGAACATTAGTGAACAAAGCAACATGTAGACCAAGGAACACAGCAGACAAGTCAGGGAGACAGATGTGCAGAAGTTAAAGCAGGGTTAGGTTTTAAAAAATATCCTAAACCTTGATATCTAATGGAGCAAGGATCAATCCATCATCTAAAAATGTAAAGAGTATGGATCAACTGCAAACCGACTAAGACATGGCTGTTCAACGGCAAGGGAGGGCATTTTTCAGAGAAGCAGCCAAGAGGCACTGTAGAGGTTCACAGCTAAGGTAGAAGAATCTGCCAATAACTGGTAGTCATGAACTCCCTATGGCCTTTATGGTTTGCCATAAGTATAGTAGAGGATACAGCAAACAGCTGGAAAAGGGTGATTTGGTTTTATGAAACCAATGTTGAACTTTTTTTTGGCCTACATGCAACATACTGTGTGTAGCTGAAAAATAACACTGCACATCACCCTGAATACACCATCTCCACAGTGACACATGGTGATAGCAGCATCAAGTTGGTCAAAATTGATGTGATAATATGGCTTGAGCTAAATACAGGGTCATAGTGGAAGTGCACCTGTCAGAGGCTGTAAGGGGCTTGAGAGCAGGGTGGTTATGTTGGTGTGACATAAAATCCTTTTAAAATATACGAAGTTTGTAGTTCAAATGTGTCAAAGTGTGAAAACTGTCAATGCTATGATAACTTTTATAAAGCACAGTTTATTGACACTGATAACTTATTTTCATCTAACATCCATCTATTTTGTAAAAACACGTATGCATAAATGTAAGCACAAGCAACCGTCAATTCTGGGCTACATATTTGTGAATCTGAGGCTGCATGTGCATGACTGCCCAGTCATAATCATAATCACTATCAAACGGATAAGTTCAACGTGATGTGTTATCTCACAGCTAAATATAGTTCAGCCGGAGAGTACAGTGTTGCTGCAAGCTAACACTTCTCTGTCTCTCTCAACTTCTGGTTTTTCAGCTACGCCTCCTTTTTGTCCTAGTTTTTCATTAGTAGAGTTGTGCATTTGCATCGGAGTGAACCTGCACATTACAAATAGACTGTGAACTTTGATAGGGCTGACACTTTATTCACTGCCATTCTGCTACTGATGACACACACCTACTCAAAGAGAGAAGCAAATGTAATTATTGAGAGTAATAGAGGATCAGCTATTCACTAGACAGATGAAGCTTCTAGGAAAGAGCAGCAAACGAGAGAAATGAGATGAGACGGGAATAAACGCATGTCTGTGTGAAAAACGGAGAGTACTTTAAAAAAACAAAAACTCTTGAGCAGTGTTGCATGACTTGCACTTTCTCACCCCTCAGCAGCCCTGAGGTTGGCTGGGTGAACAGAGGGGGTGAAGCGGTAGTAGAGCAGTAGAAGAGAGGACAAATGCTTCAGGACAGCAGACAAAGAAGCAAGACAAACAAGCCCTATTACAAGAAAAAACTAGGGAAGATGCAGTATGCACTTACACATCACATACTGTGATACAAAAGCACAAGCATTCAGGTCTCACGCACCCACATTATGACACTCTGCTGTCCCACGTATGCTATTCACTCACAGCAAGCACAAAACTGCAAGAAGTCTACTTACCAGGGGAGCAGGAGTAGCCCACTTCTGCAGCATCCTTTCTCTTCCCCTCTTATTCTTATGCTCCCTTAACTCCAGTCGTCTCCTGCTTTGCCCTGTCCTTTGCAAAGCAACCAAACTCCTTCCCTGCTCCCGCACCCCCACCCCCCTACCCACTTTCCCTCTTCAAGCGGAAAATCCTAAGTAGACCCAGGGCACTTGTGCCACAAACTGCGCTTGGTTTTTCTCACCCCTTGAAACGCACCGCAGACACTCATGCTCAGCCGGCAGCCTTCTCCTAAATCTTAACAGTAAGGCAGGAAGCTCCCCTCACATCCACCGACATGCAGGTGATCACACACACACACACACACAGACATACACACACAGAAACTGGTAGCACACAGTTGCGCACACCCACAGGGAGGGAGTCCCGCATGCAGAGCTCCAACATGTATTATGCAAGAGGCTGAATGTGAGCCAGCGCTCTCACACTGTCTGCTCTGCACAAACACACGCACACCGACACACACACACACACACACACACAAATATGGGCCCCTCCCACCATTTGCTCGTCCAACTTCATCAGGTATTCATTCAAAAAACACACAGGAGCCAGCTGGCTGCATGCCCAGAGACCGCTTACAAGCAGAGAAAGAGAACACGAGAGGGGGTGGGAGGGTGTTACAGTGAGAAAGGCAGTGAGGGACTGTGGGGGAGATAAAGGGGTGAGTTAGGGAGGGAGGATGGGAGGGAGGAGAGGAGATTACAGAGACACATAAACACAGAGAGTACATGAGAGTCTGCATGGAGCATAAAAAAACAAATACCCCTCTAGGGCTGCACTGACTGATCTGTTTATCTGTCATGATTATTATTATTATTAGTTTACTGGCAAATCTTGAGACAGTTTTGGCTCATTACAAATAAACATCTACAGTAGAAATACAATGCTGCTTTGTTAAGGCAACATATGTCAACAATATCCATAACTAATACAAAAAAGCATCAGACAATTACATTGACAAACCTTAATAAATGCACATATTGGTCCATGACTAACTCAGGAATAAGCAAAATGACTCTTCTCCTTTTGCAGAAAAAGTTCTACACCCACCGTTAACGTGACTGTATTACCAGCTTTTGGCCACTGGATGGCATGCCTGATCGATAGTGTGCAGGAATCTATTTCTGCTTTTTAGCTGACCTAGTTAAAAGACAATTTAGGAGTAAATATAGATGAAATATCTTCCTCAGTGCTAAGAGATGTTGGATGCACAGAGAAGTAATGAGCATCCACTCACAGACATATAAACAAACAAACACACTAAGCTGAAATAATTCCCTTAAGGAGTAGTGGGTCTAAACATGTACTAAAATGACATCCTGTTTGTGTTGGTTGACCTTCCTGTTGGCTTAAAATCAGTCCAGTGTTCAACTTTAAGTTTTCCTGGCAGATTTAACTCAGCCCAGGCTTGAAACAACTATTTAGTTTGGGTATAAAGAACAGAATACAATAATATGTTTTATGTTTTTGCAAAATGAATATATGAGACTTAAGGCCTCATATATTTTTACAATGATCAATTATCATTGCAAAAGAAGAAAAATATAATATTTACATCTTTAGCAGTTTAATTTTCTGTATGTGCTGTTTAAAAAATTGCTTGATCACAGTAAATTTCAAAATACAGAACATTACCTACTAGACCCTTCGTTCCAGAGTTATTTTTTTCCCTTCTTCTAGTTCTAGTTCTTCTAGACTATAAGGATGAACAGACGCATGGATGGATCAATATTTTAAAATCCAGATCAGGAGAAGTCAAACTGGCAGCCGGCATATATGATTGTGTTGATGTAACAAAACCTAAATTCTTAAATTCAAATTTTTTCATCAATAGATACAGCTCTTGATGCAGACAGTGAAAATTATTGATGTTAATGTAATTGTCATAAAATTAGCATATTTGCTTAAATAAATCATACTTTTGTTATATGACTAATATTGTGGTATTAAAATAAAAGCATACAAGCATGTGTGTGCTATAAAAAAACAGACAAGGCCAGAAGCAGAGACAAAGATAAAGACTCAATTAACATTTTTAAAATTATTAACTTCCAGCCGCTGAAATAAGAACTGTTTCATTTTGTGTTAGTGAGTACTGTACAGCAAAACATGTCTGTTGTCTTGGCAACTATTTTATTTATGTATTTATCATATGTCATTTGCAAGGTGTGGTTTTTAGTCTGCCAATAAATGTAAACACTTTCAAGGGTTTGGTGTCTACTTTTACACCTCAGATGTCAATGTGCAAATTCTCAGCTTTTATAGTACATTGACATAAAATGAGTCATTTCTAGTCATCTTCACAAATGTGAGTTGACCGCAACATATTACACTTTTAGTGCTGATCAGAATCATGGTAAAAATGTTCTCAAAGCAAAATGTCATCTTTGGGCACTTTGCATGCAAGAAAATGGTTCAAGTTTAAATAAAGTTACATTCAGTTCAGTTAACTTCAAAACAGTAAAGCACTTGATCTTATTTACAAGTTTTTTGACATCTGTATTTTTATGTAGAAATACCCAGTGTGCATTAATCCATCATTGTGGAAATAATTAAAATAAATGTTAAGTTTTCCTGAAAAATCTGCACAGCAAACAATGTTTCTCTCTCAATCTTGTGCCTTACTGCAGAGCAGAATACAGTCTCAGTCACAGCCAGTCACTAAGGAAACTGATGAAAAGCTTCTATATATACACACACCCGGATACATATCACAGACTCTTCTGCTGTCTCTGCTCTCTCTCTTTCTCACACACAAATACACACTCATACACACAATCTTGACTCTCTCCGTCTCCCACGCAAACTTCACACACGCTGTGATTATGACAACAGCAACCCTCGCCTTCCTACACACTCTTAAGCAATCTATTCCTTCCCTCTGTCGCTGTCGGTGAAAGTCTCAACTCTTGTTTTTCCACGTCTTTCCATCTGTGTCTTTGTGCACGTGTGACTGTGTGTGTGTAATCAGAAGCTTGTAAAACAGCAGGTGTAGAGCCATCTATCGGTCACATCCCAAACACCCGTACACAGAAGCTTTATGTGAGGCTTTTTGTAGTTAAAAGCCGCACAGGAAATCTTAACATAAAAAACACTTTGTTTTTTGAACCATTTTAACATGCACAGGAAGTATCTTCCACTCTGCCTCAGTCGCCCCTTGATCTCCATCTCCCTCAGAAACCCTCTGCTACACTGTGTTAACTCGTTTGTTATATTTCGGCCCGAGCCACAAGCCATTCACAAAACCACTCATCCACACACACTGTTAGATCGCTGAAAGTCGCACAGACAAAGAAGCGTGCATGTATGTCTGCAGGATTAGGGAGGGACTGCAATGGATGGACAAACCACTGCTAAACTCCTCGTTTGCTAAATACTGCCACTGAGTACACACACAAGCACATACACACACAAGGAGTTATGCAAACATGTATTCTTATGTGAGCATGTGCACACACAGACTTGAACTCTCAGCCATTTTTCTCAACAGCGACTAAGCATGTATTTGCACATACACCCACTCACACACACAGTAGCCAGACACATGCAGGTGGACATACGGGTATAAAACACCCAGACACAAATATTAAAGACAAAGATATAATCCTGCTTCAAGTGAACAAGAGGAAAGTGTGTGAAAGAAGGAGGCTGAAGTGACAAAAAACAGTACTGATTTGAGAAAGAAAATTACTGAGAAATGTAATTAATTAATTCTACCCAAAGGATTACTGCTTTTTTCAATAAACAAAAAAATACTACTGTAATTATTAAAATGTTAACCATTTCAAAAGAAGCAAGATCCAAATAAAATAGTAAAATGAATTGCTTTGTTGATTAGATTGCTTTGTGCAAGTTAAAATGGTGTGAATTACTAGTGTAGTTCCTTCTGGGCCTGTACTATCAAGCAACTTTAAGAGTTTCACTGACTGGATGGATGGATTTCAAGTTTTCTTTGAAGTCTGAGGTTTAACTTATTCTGACTTCGGTTTTATCAAAGACCATAACACATAAACAAGTAGAAAAATTGTGTAGAAGGTTTTTTGACAAATGTAGTGGTTTGGAAGCCAAATCAAAATGAAGGAATTACAACATTATGCCAGTTTATGCCGCAAGCCATATGTCCCCAACCTTTATCTGCAATTTATTAAACTTTAAAAAGTGCAGCGTGCTGTTTATTGATGAGTTTGTAGAGGGAAAATGGCGAGACTTCTTAGATTGAATGTATTTAATGCATAAGAATAAAGAATCTAAAGATTTATCAGCCTAAATATTGTTGAATCTACACATTAAAGACCTAAAACGTAATCACAAGTTTTAGGCTGCATAATTCACATACAGCAATGTGCAAACCAGCCCTAATATACTTTATAATTTGTGTCCAAAGAGAAATTTTCTGTAATTTTTCAAAATGGTGTTGATTAATAGTTCTCTAGGCTTTCTGAAGGTTTGTAAAAGGTGTTTTTTGTTCTTTAGCTTCTTTTTCACTTATTTTAAAACACTTATTTTACCTTACTTAAAATTAGCATATTTACAATTTTTTATCCTCCATTATAATATGTTTTCATATTATAATGGAGGATAACAAAGTCTGAGACCTAAAAAACAGCTAAAGTCCAACAAAAGACCTAGAAAGACCCTCAGAAAGCCTGGACAATTATTGATATCAATCCCTTTAGTGGACAACAATAAAGTTAGACTCTACAGAAGCAGTATTTAAAGAAATGGACGTAGTTACAAGACTGCACAGTCCTGGTCAATGGTTCCTAAAGCTAGGATTTGGACCCCGCTGAGGGTTGCAAAACAACAACTGTGGGGTTTTGTGGTCCTTTGTAAGAATCAAACTAAAACAAGATGGAAAATTGTAACAGCATGTTTATGATATAGATCTTATAAGACAAAAAGTGTACACACAAAACATATTTAAGCCATATACTGGTGGTCAATTAGGTTATTGTTGTCAATGCTTGTATACTAAGCTGATAGTTGGAGTCATAAGCCTCCTTTTTCCCATTTTGGGGGTCAGTAGCTGAAAAGTTTGGGAACCACTTCTTCAGAAGAAGTTTGTTGATGTTTACCCTTATCACCCCATCAAAGTATATCATATCTGCCTTGTGATTAGGTGGAGTATGAAGATTTGTGTCCTTAAGAAAATAACGTTCCAGCTTGCCTACTGTAGCACACGTAATGTGATCTTGAGCTAAGCCAGGCCACCACATTTTGGGCATGTAAAATAAATCTATTGCATGAAGTTAACAACTTGGAGGCATTATATAGCATATATACCACAAATAGGCACCACTGCTATGAAATTCATAAAAATGATCCATAAATGTTGCACCAATGACCCAATATCAAAACTCCCTAAGCCTGTACTGGCCCTTGTAAACTCTGTCTGCACTGATGAAGATACACTCACTTCTGCATGCAAAATGCTTGAAGAGGCTAGCTTGCCAGGGGAGTTGGAGCTATTTTCGCATTAGTTCAGTAATATTTGCTTAACCACTTGGAAGTGCTTCTAAACTGTGTATAGAGCATTGAACTTCCACCCTGAAGTAGTCAAGTGATTGACTTTTTTCACCCTCACTAAATGTTCTGGCGATTAGAAGATCTTGCCTCATGTACCTCATCTTCTTAGGGTAACCTAGCTCAGATGATGAGTTAGATCATTTCAGAACTGAATCAGGTTGCAGACAGGTTGACAGGTATGAGATGGGTGGCTCTGGAGGATTGCGTGGAGCACAGTGCTAAACATAACAGCTCAGGTGACAAATGTTAACACTGACACACTCTTGCACACTAACGCTGCCGTCATGAACACAGTTTATTTTTTCCTTTTCTGACAGAATAAAGATAAAAGAGCATGCACATTGCTTCTGCAACCATCCATGTCTAAGACACGGTAACAGTGCTTGCTTAAGATGAACTCAACAGCTAGTAACCAACATGGGTAGACAAGACAGGCAGTAAGTGGCATGAACAGGCATGGCAGCGTGTATTGTGTAGATGAAGGGGAGCTGTGTGACTGCTCACCATGTGTCCTTGTCTGTGAATAACATTTTTAACCTTTTCAAATACACATGGACAAAAACATAAGACATGCAGCAGAACATGTTTGTCAAAGCACCCAGCTCTCAAAAAGCACAGCCAGCAACCTTTAATATCAACAAGGCACATATTACATACAGACCAACACTGGAAAGCATGTGACCATTATCCAGGCGAATTTCAAACCCCACACAAAAGCCACACACAGAGCAAAACAGAGTGCTACATGATGAACACAATACTCAAACTCAGATATGTGTGCATTCTTGTTACTTTAAAAAAATCTCACAAGCTTTATGGGTCCAGCTGGAGAAGGAATTTATTTCAAGTTGCAAAGCTGTGATCTAAAAAAATCAAACCCAAATAATTTATTCTAAATTCTAGTTATATCACCTGTGAGAAAAGGTCAAAAATTGAATTTTTGCACAAAGTAGTTGATCTCTAATGGAGCAATTCAATATTCAAGCTTGCATGCACAATGTCGGTTTTGAAAGATTACAGTCTAATTTCAACCTCTCAAGAGCTTGTAAAGAACATTTTAAAAAGGAAACAGATAGACTGACCACAGAGATTATTTTTAAACCAATCAGTATGTCCATTTTTCATGCAATTAGAGATAAGTCTGGCTCAAATAAACAGGAACTAATAAAAAAAATCCAGAGCATATCTTTCACTGAGGAGCTGTTCATAATAAATGCAACCAATAAAGGATGAGGGGCAGACTTTACATCATCAGTGAATAACACATAACTGAACATATTAAAGAAAAATCACCCTTCATATATATGTTGGAGAAAATGTGGAATGATTAATATTAACCATAATCATGTAGTATGGATATGTCCAGATAGATAAAACCTGCAAAATGGTCATATTCATGTATTTTGGAACGGCCCATAAGATAAGACATTTTTTGTGAAGATATAAATAATGAATTGAGGAAAACGCAAACAGGGCTGCTCTGTGGAGCAGTTGGTAGCACTGTTGCCTTGCTGCAAGAAGGTCCTGGGTTCCACTCCAAGTCGGAGGTCTTTCTGCATGGAGTTTGCATGTTCTCCCCGTGCATTCTCCCCTGACTTCCTCCCACAGTCCAAAGATACAATTTGCTTTTTTAAGTCGGTGTTTTGTTCCAAGATAATTGTTCGAATTAATATGTACAGTGGAAAATATTTGGCTAAAATCTTAACATTGGCCTGTAAGAAAGGAAATTAAACCAAGCCACTAAACCAAGCTGAGTCACAGACCTTGGACAAGTATATTTAATTATATTTAATTCGTGAGGCCGCCTCACTATGGCGTCATGGCTGTGGCTAAGTGGGAAGAGCAGTCGTCTTAAAATCCGAAAAATCTGGGTTCGATTCCAGCTTCCTCCTGCCACATGTCGATATGCCACTGGGTAAGGTACTTAACCTCTAGTTGCCTACTGATCTGTGTATCGTTGTATGAATGTGTGCGCATTTGTGCGTGCAATTGGGTGAATGTGGCTGTAATATAAAGTCCTTTGAGTGGTCAGTATGCCTGGAAAGGTGCTATATAAGTTCAGTCAATTTACCATTTAGAGATGTGTCCTGTAGTCCGAGCAAACTAAAATCAAAATTTTCACACTTGGAGGAAAAATGGGGAAGCTTGCAAGCCTAGAAACACAATTCCAGCTGTAACGTACAGTGGTGGCTGCATCATGTAGTGTGAATGTTTTTTCTGCAGGAGCAACTAGCACATCGCACAAAACACATGGCATCATGAAAAAGGATTTTATATGAACATATTTAAGCATTGTCCTAACACATCAGCCAGGGAATGTTTTGGCATTTTCCAAATGGACAATGACCCTAAGCATCCGACCAAATATAGTTACAGAGAGGACATTAGCCCTGGTCTCAGTCCCTAAGAAAATTTGTGGACAGAGCCCAGAAGGTGTTTAAAAACATGGTGGCCAACAAACCAGACTCAGTACTGCATGTTCTGAAGCTCTTTGAAAGCAATGGGCAAACATTGTAGCAAACATTCGGAAAGAATACACCAAATATTTCACTCAATTCACAACAGAGAGGTAGGAGCGGGATAAAGGTACAAGTGAATGAAAGCAGTATTAAAGTCATTGTGTAGTAGCAAGAAAGAGACAGGCGTCCAAAAAGATGGACAAACAGAAGAGATCTATTAGCTAATACAACTCACGCAAGCAGCCTCCTCCTGCTTAGGACATCAATTCGAGTATATTGCACTGAATGCTGTGTGAGTGAGTGATGGTTAAACCCTGGCTTTGGACCTCTATGTATAGTGTAGTACTATAACAGCTTCCTCTTTGCACAAGGCACTTGGGCTTTCTCTCCTCAGTGTGTGTGTGTTTATGCACTTACATGTAAATGCTTGAGACAGAGACTAGTAGACATGATAAAAAAAGAGTTCAAGTGCTTATTATCTGAATAGTTATTGTTCCACCATATATACATGGCATGCTAAATAAATCATTTTTGATAAGGAAATGTACAGATTGTGGTTCAGGAAAGAAAAAGTAAGCCAACGTGATGGCCTCTTAAGTAAAAAAAGTAGGGTTGTGTGTTTCAAGAGGACAGCATAATGGAATGCTTGCCAGCAGCACTTTTCCCATACGCCTTGGAGCCAAGACTTCCCCGGCTGGCCAAGAATAGTACTAACTCTCTCTCTCACAAGCACTCACACTTCTTACTGTTTGGGCAACAGAAAAAAAAGGGTGAAAGAGTGAAGAACAGTCTTGCTCGCTTAAAGAAGTTTAGTAAAAGTGAAAAATAATAAGCTTTGAAGAAAAAAGGAAATATGTGTTTGGTTGATTATTTCTTTGTTGTAACAAGGCTTCTTGGCAATAATACTTACACCCTTGGAAACCTTGTTTATTTTGCTGTGAATGGTGCCTTATTTGTAAGGTAAATGCATTTGTGGGCTGAGTAGCACAGTTGGGTGTGTGGGTTGCAACCATGAAAAACTTGCCAAATCTTCTTTGCCAATGCCAAACAGTTTTTGGCTGAGGTAGTCACTGGAGGCAATCTCAATGTAGATAGATATCAAGATAACATTCTGCAACCAGCAGCAATCCCTTATTTCCACTCTTACGGACCGAACTCCGTCCTCCAAGATGTCATTCATCGCCTAACAGAGGGAGGTTTATCAGACACTTTGGGAGCGAAGAACGTGGAAAGGTCTGTTAGAAATGTTGACCTCAACCCCATAGGGCACTTGTAGGGATCAGCTTGCTCTTCCACACAATACTGAGGCCCCCTTCTTGCTAAATTAAGTCATTATCAAATTGCCAATATGTCTTGTTTCTTCAAGCTTCCATCATCCAGTAAATTAAACAACATAATAAGATGTTTGGCATTGGCAGAAAGGATTTGACAAGTTTTTCATTGCTCACATACAAAACTGTGCAGCTCAACCTACAAATGCATTTTCCTCAAAAATGTTGCACCATTTTGGGGAAACAAACAACAGGAAGACAGCTGCTGAGGTCAACATACAAGAAACCAGACATGACAAAAGCACCATGCAACATTTCAGACCAGAAACTAAATCACTCTTAAACGTAACTTTTCTGGGATGAGAAAATTAAAACAGTTCCCTTGTAATATTAAAAACATATAATATAAATACACAAGGAAAGCTACCGTTAGAATGACCCCTTTATGCTGTAAAATGATTACTCATGGAGTTTGGAAAAACACTTTCCATTGCACAAGAATAACAGTGGATTGTCTTGAGCAGGACATTTCCCCTAAAATCTTCTTGTTGAATTTTCTCTTAAAATAGTCGACAAGTATTTTTTCAAGTATTGAATAATATATAAAACTAAACAAAAGATCACCCATATAGTATACTTCAACAATAATACATAAAAATAAGATGTTCTTCTTGTTAATTTGAAATCTGGAGCAGCTGACATGATTTTCAATTTCCATTATCAAAAAAAAAGAAGAGAAATATTAACAAAGCAATGCAACAGATCTAATTTAAAAAGTTGTTAAAAAATGCAATAACCTTTACTAAAATACCTGTTTAAATTGATTTTTATGACTCAATGGAAAAATCCCCATCAATAACAGCCTCTTTACAAAGAGAAACTATCAGGTAAAAAGCCTGAGTTCATATCCTTGACCTTGTATGAGCTCAGCTGAAACGTCTGTTAGATAATCACCAGCAGGTCCAAAGCTGCTACTGACCCGGCGATCTTATGTCTCAGTGGAAGGAAGGAGTGAGAATGTCCACCCTTGGGATTAACAATTCTGCAAAATTAATAAATGTATACTTCAAGCAGTTCAAATGCAGCAGTAATTATACTTTGTGGATTTCTAGTTATTTTGAGAATAAAGCTGTTTTCTATAATTAATGGTTGGTGGAATGTATCCAGCTAACAAACACACTGTCTCTGGGCAGACTGGGTTTCAATTAACCTAAAGATTTATCTCCTCCAATCACAGCAAATGCAGTAAAAAAGTCTTGCTATCACCATTAGCTAAATCTAAGTGGATTAGTTTGAGTGACTGAATGAGACTTTCTAAAATATCTTCATAACTTCTTTATGGGGGCATCAAAAGGTGGCTGACTGAATATGGGATCTATCATATTGTTTTGGTCAACTCATTACGCTGCATGATAGATAATGAGGATTAGACAAGTAAGCCACTTACTGTATGAGCTCAGTTATACTTGTGATGTGCTGTGGTTCAAAGCTTTAGCAAGGAAACAAAATTTAGCTAATGAGCTGCCACTCTATTAAAATCAAACTCACTTTACTTAACATTCATCTGTGCTCTTGCCAGATTGACGGGTTTATCAGTAGAGCGGGGCTCCTGGCTATGCAGAACACAAGGCCCAAAAGTCCTTGATACCAGAGCTAATAACATCAGATTAAACATGACAGTCAGATTTACAGCTTTTAGGCTGGAATAACAGGGTGACAATAGCTTGTAATGACTCAGCAGTGAGCCTCGTCTTGTAACTGGAAATACAACTTGAACTGCAGCTAATTTATCCATATCAAAAATAAGGAAATGAATTAAACAGACTTAGCTGCATGTTAAAGAAGCCAAATGCTACCACTCTTACCTCATTCAACACAACCGCTCCAGACGTCCTGGTTTGTCAGCAGGGGGCACAGCCCATGGAGAGACTTCCAGACTATATCTCACAATGCAGAACGTGGACTGTGGGACTCAGCAATACCTGGTGAATAGATATTGAAAAATGATTTTGGAGATCAAGCTGAGGATGTATCTGCAAATCTTCAAATGGGAGCAACACATAATAAAGCTGTGATTCACAACCAAAAAGTGTTAATTTTCAGGGAAAATATCTTTTGCATCATAACCTCTCATCACTATAAAAAACAAACAAGTCCTTCTTGCATTATGAAAGATTGCTGTACGTACATCTATGCAGACAACAATGGTTCAGAAAATTCCTAAACAACTGTGTGCCGATGAGGTGAGGGAACAAAATACAGAGCTTGTAGGCAGCAAAGAATGAGGATTTTTCTTCTGGTCACAAAACTTAATCTGCACATTTAGTATGGTATGCTGCTTCTATTTTCCACAAAGGCTAGGATTTTGGGTCAAACATCAAAAGAGAAAAATTTACATTGAATGGCTTCAAATTTAAGATAAGATTATATTATATTAATGTTGGTGGGCTGTTTTTAGCTCAGTAAGGTGTGATATGAAAAAATATTTAGGAGGGAACTGATGAAGCAGTGCAATATCTGACAATTTTAGCAACTGATTGCTGTATTTCTGTAGAGGATTTGCAAAAGCTCCAATAAATACATGCAAGACACAAACACCGCGATCAGGTCGAGCAATATGAAACAGTTTGCACCTAGTGCTGCGTCAAGTCACAGTTGGCCTTTGCAGTCAAAAAAAAACTGCTAATGCAGGAGTGATTAAAGATAAAGATGCTTTTTTTAATTATAAACCAGAGCTTCTGACTCAAAACTTTAAGAGGGAGATTTGATCAGAGGAAGACATAACAATGGTGCTTCTAAATCAATACTGCAAGTAATGCTGAAGATTGTAAGACAGTGAAATGATGCATTCCTTTAATTGATTAAAAGATTTAAAAAGCACTAATTGAAGTCCGTAATTTTCTCTGGTCCCCTCCCCGATTTAACCAGTGACGACATGTTTAGCCGCATGCTGTCATTCAACCGCTGGCTGTCTAGGTGGTGTCCAGAAAACAATGTGGGCTACATTGATAACTGGCGAACATTTTGGGGAAAACCTGGTGTGATCCGGAGCGATGGCATCCATCCCTCTTTGGATGGAGCAGCTCTTCTTTCTAGGAATCTGACTGAATTTATTAGTTCTCCAAAACTCTGACAACCCAGGGTTCAGACCAGGAAGCAGGGTCGTAGTTTAACACTCCTCTCTGCAGCTTCCGTACTGCTACCCACCCATTACCCTATTAAGACCAAGGCCAAAATTGTAAAAAATAATCTAAAAGGAGGAAATCAGGAACATCTCATAAAAATAAACACAACTCAGACTAAAAAGAAAAATAAAACAATTAAATGTGGCTTACTGAACATAAGATCTCTCTCTTCAAAGACATTGCTAGTTAGTGACCTGATTTCTGAAAATCAGATTGATTTATTTTGTCTAACAGAAACCTGGCTGCAGCAAGAGGATCATGTTACTATAAATGAGTCAACTCCTACTAATTATTAAAATTTTCACATTCCTCGAAATACTGAGCGAGGAGGAGTAGCAACCATCTTTCAGTCCGATTTATTGATTAGTCCCAGACCAATCAATATCTACAACTCTTTTGAATATTTAATCCTTAGTTTTCCTCATCCAAATTGCAAAGCACTAAAACCACTTCTATTTGTTGTTTTATAGCGTCCACCAGGCCCTTACTCTCAATTTTTAGATCAGTTTTCAGACCTTTTATCTGATTTAGTGTTAAATACAGATAAAGTTATTATAGTGGGGGATTTTAACATTCATGTTGACACTGAAAGTGATAGCCTAAATATAGCCTTTAATGCTATTTTAGACTCAATTGGCTTTGCTCAAAACATTAACAAACCTACCCACCTTTGTCTTCATTCTCTGGACCTTGTGCTGACATATGGCATTGAGTGTAAAGACATAACAGTATTTTCTTATAACCCTGTCCTGTCTGACCATTTCTTAATAACCTTTGAGTTTAATTTAATCGAGTACTCCAACCCTGAAAGAAAATTTTATTATAATAGATCATTATCAGACGATACTGTAACAACCTTTAAAGAATCTGCTCCACTTTTAATCTCCTCATTATCACGGAAAAGCACAGTGGAGGGCAATAATTCTGTTTCTGCCCCTTCACAAATTGATTCTCTTGTTCATAGTGTTACTTCATCATTGCGTGGTGCATTAGACAATGCAGCCCCCTTGAAAAAGAAGGTAATTATTCATAGGAGGCAGGCTCCTTGGTTTAATTTAGATCTGCGTACTTTAAAGCTCAATGTTAGAAAATTGGACAGAAAATGGCGCTCTACACACCTAGCAGATTCCTACTTAATCTGGAAAAATAGCCTATTGTTGTATAAAAAGACACTTCGCCAAGCCAGAACAGCTTATTTCTCATCATTAATAGAAGAGAACAAGAATAATCCTAGGTTTCTCTTTAGTACAGTTGCTAAACTTACACAGAGTCATAGCTCTGTTGAGCCATCCATTCCCTTAGCTCTTAGCAGTCATGACTTTATGGGATTCTTCTTAAATAAAACTGAATCTATTAAAAATAAAATCTTTGACATACTCCCGAAGATGATTACTTCATCCTCAGCAAGTGAGACAACATTGGAAATAACTGTAGAACTTGATCTGTGTTTGGACTGTTTTGATCCTGTGGAGCTTCCTGAGTTATCAGAAATATTAGTTTCATCTAAGCCTTCAACTTGTATGTTAGACCCAATCCCAACCAAATTATTTAAGGAAGTGTTCCCTCTGATTACCAGCCCCATTTTAGATATGATTAATCTATCTTTAGTAAATGGATATGTACCACAGGCTTTTAAGGTAGCTGTGATTAAACCTTTCCTTAAGAAACCTTCACTTGATCGAGATGACTTGAAAAATTACAGACCTATATCCATTCTTCCATTCTTATCTAAAATTCTTGAGAAAATAGTTGCTAATCAAATGTGTGAGCATTTACACAGCAATGAACTGTTTGAAGAGTTTCAGTCAGGCTTCAGAGCTCATCATAGCACTGAAACAGCTCTGCTGAAAGTCACTAATGATATTCTTCTAGCCTCAGATAATGGACTTGTGTCTGTACTGGTTCTGTTAGATCTCAGTGCTGCATTTGATACAGTCGACCATAATATTCTCTTAAAAAGGCTGGAATATGCTGTAGGGATCAGGGGAACAGCGCTAGGCTGGTTTAAATCTTATCTGTCTGACAGATTCCAGTTTGTTCATGTAAATGATAAATCATCTTTAAACTCCAGGGTTAATTGTGGAGTACCACAGGGTTCAGTACTTGGGCCAATTCTCTTTACTATATATATGCTTCCAATAGGTCAAATTATCAGGCAGCATAGGATAAATTTTCACTGTTACGCTGATGATACTCAGTTTTACTTATCCATAAATCCTGATGAACCCAACCAGTTAGATAGTCTACAAGCATGTCTTGAAGATATAAAAACTTGGATGACTTTAATTTTTTTGCTTCTAAATTCAGACAAGACAGAAGTTGTCGTCTTTGGAGTCTTTAAAAAAGAAACTGCTTAGCCAATCACTTAACCTGGATGGCATTAAATTGACCTCCGGTAATAAAGTAAAAAACCTTGGTGTTATTTTTGTTCAGGACATGTCATTTAAATCCCATATTAAACAGGTTTCTAGGATTTCCTTCTTTCATCTCCAGAACATTGCCAAAATTAGAAATATCCTATCCAGGAGTGACACTGAAAAACTAGTCCATGCATTTGTTACTTCAAGGCTGGACTAGTGTAATTCTTTACTATCAGGATGTCCACAAAATGCAGTTAAAGGCCTTCAGCTGATTCAAAATGCTGCAGCAAGAGTTCTGATGAAAATTAAAAAGAGAGATCATATTTCTCCTATTTTAGCTTCCCTTCATTGGCTCCTGTTAAATCCAGAATAGAATTTAAAATTCTCCTTCTCACACATAAAGCCCTTAATGATCCAGCTCCATCATACATCAGAGATCTGATTGTTCCATAGGTTCCTAACAGGGCACTTTGTTCTCAGACTGCAGGTTTACTGGTGGTTCCTAGAGTCTCTAGAAGTAGAATGGGAGGCAGATCCTTTAGTTATCAGGCTCCTCTCCTGTGGAACCAGCTCCCGGTTTTGGTCCGTGAGGCGGACACCCTGTCTACTTTTAAGGCTAGGCTTAAAACTTTCCTTTTTGATAAAGCTTATAGTTAGAGTGGCTTAGTTTATCAGGGAGGGAGCCTTCCTCCCTCCCTGTTGGATGGAGTAAGGGGGAGTCAGGTTTAGCCTAAACCGGCTCAGTTATGGTTGAGGTGCAAATACACCCTTCATTTCTGCTACCTGTATGACCCCTTCTCTTTTCCAATGGTTATAATCAGTCTGACAGAGAGAGGTATCCCAATACTTGTGGTTTTTAGTATAACAATGACCATCAGTGGGACCATTTGTGGGGTGCCTTGAAACGACGTTGAAAATAAGCGCTGTTTAACTAAATAATCTGAACTGAAACTTTCTGTGTAGTTATGCTGCTATAGGCTTAGGCTGCTGGAGGACATAATGACCACTTTCACCCTCTTTGCTACATTCTCACACTACTCTCAAATTTTGCATTATTTGCTGTTATTTCAGCTTTTAACTTTATGTTCTCTCTCTTTTCTCTTCCTAGAAGCTACACCTGGCCTGACTGTGTCTACCTGTGACACCTTTCTGGAGAGGGGCATCGTCTGAGCTTCTGCTGGCAACAACTTAATGCTTACCCACTACCGATGATCCACATGGCCCTGTCTTTCAGCGTTTAACCCTTTCTCTCTCGTAGACATGGCGATTGACTGAGCTTTTACTGTAACTAATTATATGTGCTCTCTTTCAGACTCTAACCTTGAAAACTGGCTCAGAGTCTATATGTTCTTTCTTTCTAGGTGAAACCACTAAAGGAGCTACATCCATTAACATTTACTTTTCCTTCCCATAGAAAGTACTCCTGGATCAGTGCTTCTTTGTTCTCTTTGTGTCTCTGCTCTGTTCTCTCAAACCCCCAGTCGGTCATGGCAGATGGCTGCTCACACTGAGCCTGGTTCTGATGGAGGTTTCTTCCTGTTAAAAGGGAGTTTTTCCTCTCCACTGTCGCTACATGCATGCTCAGTATGAGGGATTGCTGCAAAGTCAACGCCAGTGACTGTCCACTGTCTGTACATGCTCATCCGGGAGGAGGGAATGCTGCAAGTCACCGACTGGATGCAATCTGCTGGGTTTCCTTAGACAGAAAAACTTTTTATCCAATTTGAATAAATAACTAACTCTGACTGCACTGTTCAATGGTTAGGACTAATTGGTATGTATGTACCTGACTTTTGAGAAGTGCCTTGAGACAACATGTGTTGTGAATTGGCGCTATATAAATAAGAAAACTGAAACTGAACTAAAGTTCAAAATAGCAGTATAACATATCTACAAGATCAGAATCAGAATCAGAATCAGCTTTATTGCCAAGTTTGTACATACAAACAAGGAATTTGACTCCGGTACACTTTGCTCTTTGGTTTTTGTTTTTGCACTACAGAATATACATATTCACAATGTACAAATATACACATATATAAATAAAAAGGTGCATTTGCAACATCTGTCTGCTGTTGTTTTGTACTCTATTGAATGTTCAACAGAGAAACAGCCTGGGGGAAGAAACTGTCTCTGTGGCGGCTGGTTTTAGTGAACAGCGCTCTGTAGCGTCGGCCTGAAAGCAGAACTCTAAACAGTTTATGTGCAGGGTGTGTGGGATCTGCGGAGATTTTAGCAGCTCTTTTCCTGACCCTTGACCTGTATAAGTCCTGGATGGAGGGAATGTCAGCCCTGATGATTCTCTCTGCAGTCCTGATTATTCGTTGCAGTCTGGGCCTGTCCTGTTTTGTGGATGAACCAAACCACACTGAGATGGATGAAGACAGGACAGACTGAATGATGGCAGTGTAGAAGATGACCAGCAGCTCCTGTGGAAGGTTGTACTTCTTGAGTTGCCTCAGGAAGTACAGTCTCTGCTGGGCCTTCTTTCGAACAGTGTCTATGTGTGAAGACCATCTCAGGTCCTTCAGAGATGGTGGTTCCTAAGAACCTGAAGAGATCCACAGCCGACACGGTGTTGTTGAGGATGGTGAGGGGGGTGTATGGAGGTGGTGTTTTCCGAAAGTCCACTACCATCTCCACAGTCTTGAGTGGGTTTAGTTCCAGGCAGCTCTGACTACACCAGTGTATCAGGCGATCTACCTCCTGTCTGTATGCAGACTCATCACCGTCCTGGATCAGTCCAATGACAGTGGTGTCATCTGCAAACTTAAGGAGTTTCACGGACGAGTCCGCTGAGGTGCACTCATTTGTGTACAGGGAGAAGAGGAGTGGGGATAGAACACACCCCTGGGGGGCACCAGTACTTGTTGATCTGGTTCGGGAGAAGATGCTCCCCAGTCTCACCTGCTGCTGTCGGTCCGTCAGGAAGCTGTTGATCCACTGACAGGTGGAGGCTGGGACGTTGAGCTGGGTGAGCTTCTGGTGGAGGATGTCTGATATGATAGTGTTGAAGGCCGAGCTGAAGTCTACAAACAGGATCCTGGCGTAGGTCCCTGGGCGGTCGAGGTGTTGCAGGATGAAGTGTAGACCCAAGTTAACAGCATCATCTGCCGACCTGTTTGCTCGGTAAGCAAACTGCAGGGCGTCCAGTAGAAGGCCTGTGACGTCTTTCAACACCAGCCGCTCAAAGGATTTCATGACCACAGACGTCAGGGCTACAGGCCTGTAGTCATTTAATCCTAGGATGGTGGGTTTCTTGGGCACTGGGATGATGGTGGATCGTTTAAAGCAGGAGGGGACCTCACACTTCTCCAGTGACTTGTTGAAGATCCAGGTGAAGATTGGAGCGAGTTGATTTGCACAGGCTTTCAGGCATGATGGGGAGACGTTATCAGGTCCTCCAGCTTTCTTTGTTTTCATGCGCTGAAAGAGCCTATTTACATCTTCCTCAGAGATCTTTAGTGCAGGCAGAGGATCTGAAGGTAGGGGGTTGGTTGCTTTACTGGTCGAACTTGTTCCTGAATGGGATGTGGAGGAGTTAGTTTGAGGTGTGAATGGCTTCTTGTCATGTCTGCAGTAGAAGCCATTCAGACGGTTGGCCAGGCGAGGACTTTGTTCAGGAAGGGTGGTGGGGCTTCTGTAGGCAGTCAGGTTTCTCAGACCAGTCCATACAGCCGAAGTGTCACCAGTAGAAAGGCTGTTTTTCAGCTTCTCACTGTAGCTTCTCTTGGCTGCTTTGATCTCCTTTGTAAGTCTGTTCCTGGCCTGCCTGTACCGCGCCCAATCTCCACTGCTGTGAGCTTCTTCCTTGTCCCTGCGCAGATTCCTGAGGTGTGGAGTAAACCATGGCTTGTTGTTCCCAAAGGTGCAGAAGGTCTTGGTCTGCACACACATGTTCTCACAGAAACTGATGTATGATGTCACCACATCAGTTAGTTCGTTTAAATCAGTGGCTGAGGTTTCAAAAACAGTCCAGTCTGTGCATTCAAAGCAGGCCTGTAGCATCTGCTTTGATTCCTCAGTCCACTTTTTAACAGTGTGAACCGTGGGTTTGGAAGCTCTTAGTTTCTGTCTGTAAGTTGGGATGAGGTGGATAAGGCAATGATCCGAAAGTCCCAGAGCAGCCCTGGTAACAGCATGGTATGAGTCCTTAAAAGCTGTGTAACAGTGATCCAGTGTGTTTTTGTCTCTGGTGGGACACTTAATATGCTGTCTGTATTTTGGGAGCTCGTTAGAGAGATCTGCGCTGTTAAAATCTCCCAGTATTATGATGAAAGAGTCAGGGTGTTTTTTCTCCACGTCTGTAATCAGCTCAGCAAGATGTTTTTCCGCGCCAAAGTGCAGCCATGGGTTAGGGTTAGAAAATATGAGCCGATTATTATGAACGAGGAAAACTCTCTCGGTGAGTAAAACGGTTTACAGATTATGGAAAATGACTCCAGATCCGGACTACATGTTTTCCCCAGCACTTTTATGTCTCTGAACCAAGCTTCGTTTATATAAAAGCAGATTCCGCCTCCTCGCTTCTTCCCTGATAGCTCCGCGCTGCGATCCGCTCTGAACAGCTGGAAGTCCGGTATCAGCAGTGCGCGGTCCGGGATGTTGTCATTCAGCCATGTCTCAGTGAAGCAGAGAACCACTGATCTGCGGAGGTCCGAATTTTTACCAGTGAGAAGAAGTAGCTCGTCCATCTTGTTGCTTAGAGAGCGGACATTTGCCAGATGTATTGAAGGCAGTGGTGTGCGAAGTCCTCTTTTGCGGAGCTTTACCAGGGCGCCAGCTCGCTTTCCCCTCCGATGCCTCCGGCGCAGTATTCCGTAGAGTGCCGCTGTTCCGCTTGCCAGAAGCTCAGTGAACCTCGGATGGATGAAAGATGGTGAAAAAATCCCAAGAGAGGACTCTTTGATGTGAGAAGTTCCTCTCTACTGAATGAGACCACCGAATTGTGGCCCGAGACCACAGTACTGTGGCTCGAAAAACATATAAACACACAAAATACAAAAACAAGGAGAGAGCGAAGCTCCGAGGCTGCCATCGTCGGCGCCATCTTGGTTTTGGTTTGTCTATGCAAATGTACGATGCCAATTTGTGATAAGCATCTTAAAACAAAGGATTTGTGTATGATTTTATTCTGATAATTTTATTTAATAAATGAAAAACAGTGTTTTTGATTTCTTTTGCAGAGTATTGGATTTGCATTCACGTACCAACTCCCAAAGTTACCACCAGTTTTCAGCAGATGGCTTGAAAAAAACCTGTGGTTTGAAAAAATAGCCCTGCAAAAACAGGACACTTTGACAAAACCACACTTGCTTCTATGTCTGGATAACACAACATGGCAAGCCTTTGTTTTCTATTGCAGAGCGCACCCTGTGAATTTGTTTGCCACCTCCTTCCCTTCCCAGAATCCTCAGCAGCTTTCACCAACTATGTTTCCATCCAATTTGAGTTATGCAAACAGCTCTTGTCTTTAAGAATGCAATGCTTTTTGCCTTGGCTGTAAATTAAGTAGTATGCAGCAATTAGGCGAAAGTCTGCCCATATTTAATAAGCCAGAGATTGACTAGGTAATGTCAAGGCTGTCAAATAAAAGAAAAGATATTTAACACTATAGCAGTGGTTTTGAAGCTAAGGATGAAATATTCTGTCATGCAAAACGGATGGACATAGGAGCTTTAGTATAACCACTCATAAGAAACACAAGAAACAACTATACGTTCACCCTATAGCCAAATTAAACCTTAATAAAAGCACTTTGAGTTTGCAGGTACACCCACATATAGGTAAGTGTACCATCTTATTTCCCTCAAGCAGTCCGTTCAGCTCGTCTAGCAACCTGCATTTTAAACAGTGGCATGTCTAAGGGCTGTGTCATATTTATTCAAAATGTATATCAGCAATATCTCTCTTGCTCTTTGACATGATGCTGAATGGATTAGTGTAATATCACCCTAACCAGCCACTGGCTTTTGGAAAAAAATGACGAACAGTGAGAGAGAAAGAGGATCAGCTCACCAGAAAGAGGATCAGCTCACTAGATTTACAGTGCACTGGGTGTAGCTTGTGCACACTGTTCAATGCACCTGAACCGTATTTCACTGTGACACAAAAAAATGGTTGCAATATTGAAACCAAATATTTACATCCACTGTTTTAGGTCAGTTAGAATTACAAAACTTATTTTTGTTTGCTAAAGTCCAGAATAACATTTACATTTCATTTTTGGTACAATTGGCTTTAACACTATATAGGTTTAGTCAGTTGTTCAGAGCATCCTCCCACAAGTTTGACTCCATTGTCCTGAACCCTCTTTGAAACTAACTTGGTGATTCGTTCAGGGTCATTGTTCATGTGTTGTAACCAAACGTTAGTTTCCTGGCTGATGTGTTCAGATTTATTTCAGATCATTTTAATTTTTTTATGATGTGCCAGTTCACAACAAATATCCTCTCAAAGGACTTTACAAATAAAAGGTTGTTGCTTTAATGTTTCCAGATAATGCTCCAGCCTCACGACGCACTTTATTTTGTCATGTGCACACATCCCTGCAGCAGAAAATTGCAGGTCACCCTCGTACTTCACAACTGGGATGGTGTTTTCAGGCTTGCAGGCTTCCCCCTTTTTCCTCCAAGGGTTACAATGGTGATATACCCAAACACTCAACATTCTGTTTCAGCCCACAGGATATGTCTCTGAAATATTATGGTTGTTGTTGCATTTCGAGTAATGGCTTCATCCACAATGAGTGGCCTTTCAGTTTTGGTACAAAACTCGTTTCACTGTGGATAATGACAGCTTCAGCCAGAATCTTCACAAGGTTTTTTGCTTTTGTTCTGTGGTTCATAAATACAGTTCCCACCAAAGCACATCAGTCTCCTCCTTCCTCAACAGTATAATGCTGGAGGTTCCCATTGTGTTTATAAGTCCATATAATTAGTGTACAGATCATTACGGGACCTTCAGGCATATCGAAAGTGCACTCAGATGAATCAGACTTCAGGTCTATAGTTCTCCTTCTAAAACCATGCCTAATATATTTAGATTCTTCCAGAATGTCACACAAGGAGGCAATGTGTTAGAGATGTTGCCTTAAAACACCTCCAGGGGTATTCCTCTATATAACTTAAATGATGTGAATTAACCAAGCTTCACAAAGCTTCAAGTAGGCTTCCCAGAATTGTTTAGAAACCAGTGTTAGTATTATTGTCTAAAATAATCCTTCCTTTCAATAATCTGGCATTAAGAATATAGAAATGATTCTACAACAGCCAAAGTTGAGTCTCATTTAATGTCCAACGTTAAGAAATAAAGGGTTTCATGTCTTTTTATACAGAGTAGAAAAATGTCTGGTTTCAACTGTATACCAAGAGTAGTAATCAGAAGACGCAAATATATTGCGATGCATTGGCAGTCACTAACTACCTTAATCTAATCAACTGAGATAAACCAAGATTCACAGCTCTTATAAGCAGTAACATACGTTATCATCAAAACACTTAAAGATTCTCTTTCATGTTTTTTTACACTTGCACTTCACCCAGGACCTCTCAACTGAAAAGAAAAAAAACTCCAGATCAGCTTTAAAGACATCAAATGTGCAACACGCCGACTTGTGAAAACACCCACATACACCATAACAGACAGACCAGGTGATTGTCGACAGCTTACGCAGACTCTGTGGGACTAATTAATCTGCTTGTGTTGGAATGATGTGGATGTTACAGAGGATACAAGACACTAACTCCCTGCTGTTAGTCAGCTATAGCAAGTGTGTGCCTCCGAATGTTTAAGGGATGCCAAACATCCTACTGACCCACTTTTTATGAGTGTGACAAAGAAAAAAAAGAGTTGGCAGAGTGGGAGTAAATGTGGGTGACTGTCTTATTGTTCTAATGTACTCTTACAGGCAACCAAGGGAGGAATTACAGTTTGAAGGGTGCATTAGTGACAGCAGAAGATGCCTTTCCATGCATGCTTTTATAATATACATGATGACTCAATTCTACAAAGGACTGAAAGCATCTGTGAGCACAAAATATAACAACGGAAGAGTGAGGCAGAGAGAGAAACAAAGAAAGCAAATATCCGATGTCAGACGTGAGAAAATCAATCGGATTCCGTGGTGGGCTTTAGTGTGGAGCTGAGCTAAAGCCTTTACATGAATTAAACGGGCTGCACACAGAAAGCAGAAGGGTTTGAGTGAACTAAATTGTTTGCAGAGAGGAGTCAGAGTAGGAGAAAACATAGATCAGTACTAAGGCAATAGATTAACAGACACCAACTGGCAAAGAAATCCATCAAATGGTATTAAAAAACACAAGATAAAAAAACTGAGATAAAGGATACAACAACTAAAGGCAGCAAAAATGGTTAGAAATGTAGAGGAAATCTGAAGTGACAGAGAAGGACAGGTGGCGAGAATCGAGAGCACAGAAAGAGAGGACTAGGAAGGCAATAGACTGGCAGGCAGTGAGACAGAGAGCAACAGATGGTGGCAGAAAAGAGGCAGACACAAACTCACTTGGAGAACAACACTGGGACAGGGAGCGAGGCACAGCGAGGATAATAAAAATCGGTTGTTAGTCAGCAAAAAGGGTGGAGGAAGATGATGAGAGGAGGAGCAAAGCAGGACGAAGACAAACACAAAACACAACAAAAAGGTATTCTATGATATTCAGACACCCTGAAGTATGGCCTTCCAAGTGATAAGCCATTAAAACTAAACATGCTTGCTTGTAGATAAAAACGTAAGTAGTTTCATCAGATGAGTGTCTGCACAATTATATTAATAATGCTATATGTAACAATCAATATATTATTTACATTATACATAATTATGTTTATATTTTGTGTATGTATGTACACATTACTCTAGCAAATAAAAGCAGACAGGCTCCAGCTCCCATAAATCACTAAGTAAGATAGGTTTGGATAATGAAAGAATGAGGAAAGAATGAATGTTTGAAATGCTTTGAAATTTATGTATGTGACATCTGTGTATTCAATAAAATATTTAGTTGATATCCAGCCCCCGGACCCAGGAGGTGGTCCCCTTCCCTCCGGGGGTGGAGACAGGCCTGGCAGATTTAGTCTCAGATTTAGTCTTTTGTTAAAAAACGACATCTTAGTTTTTTTTATATCCCTCACAATAATCAGTGAAAAATCTTTACCAGCAATAAAGCAATCATGCTATTCTTGAAATTGCTGAACAGTTTATGCATGTTTTCACAGGTATTTTGACAATTATCTTTGACGATCCCAGAGTTTGAGGTTGGAGAGCCTTCTTGACATCACCCTAATATTTATCTTCATCCAAATCGTTAATTTTATTTCCAGTCAGAAGAAACATATTGGTAAAATTAAAAGGTTACATTAAACATTGCAAATGGTGGAAAGCTTTGTGAGTGCAGGTTCAATCCAGGTAGAAGTGATGTATCCTTATTTCAGTGGAGTAATATCTCCGTACAGGACAGGCTCCCTCAACAGCCAGTGTAAAGCAAGAGTAATCCTGCCTCGGTAGGAGCAGAGTGTTCAGACATTTGCAATCAATCAAAAGGACAGGTCAGGATTACCAACCTTTTATAGAATGCAGCAGGACAGGGCTCTTCACACATTGTATAAGAGATCAATGAGAAATCTGTGTAGGAGTTGGTAGAGATTATGAAATAAAGTTTTCCTCTTCCTTATTGTGTAATTTAATTTCAGCATTGTCAGTTGATGACTTGAAGATTTTTCAAGCAACCCGGACATTATGAGCTACTTCTATAATCTTTTTTTTACCATCAAGTTCTCTTTAAGATATGTAATTCGGGTTTCCGACATGACAGATTTATTTTCAGCCTTTTAAAGGGGACCATAACAGTAGGTGTGGAAAATTCAAATAGAATTTATATTCCCTGCCTGTCAGATAAATACAAAAACAAAAACAAAATGCCTAACACACAACTCAAGACTCTTTGTTCCAATCCATCATGTCCAATTTAGGATTCAGGCAGGCTAAATCAATCAGGAATGGTTCGGTATAACCTGCATTAAGTGAGCGACTGATTGAACGGCAGAAAATAGTGAAGCTGACAACTCGTTTGTAGGCGCATGTGGCTTATTTATGTCATTGTGTGTTCTAATGTAATAAGCTTTGAGGTTTTCCACAGCACTGAACCATAATTACACTGCATCACATTTGGAAGGCCCTTTTGTTAAGGGCCTGCCAAATGGTGTTCCTCCCATGCAAACAACTTGCAGTAAGTGCTCTTTGCTTTCAAACAAAAAGAACATTGAGTGTTGCTTTTAAAGAATTAGCCTGATAATCACAAAACAGACTTATAATGAGTTAACAGGTGGAGTAATATGAAGGCAATTTATACTATGCAGCACATTATATTTCACCTAAACTCCAAAAAATATACAAAATTATTCATAGACCAGGCAGATTTAGATTTGAAATTATTTTCATTCAACCACTTTTTTCTGATTGGAAAAGAGACAAATAATAATTTATCTGTTTTTATTCACACATTAAAAATGGCATAGTAGGATTATTTATACCATTCTCCATAATCAATGGAAAAAATGTTTATCGGCGTTAAAGCAACCAAACCCTTCTTTTGTGGATGAGCTCCAAGTCGTTGAGGTTGAAAGGACTCCTTGCCATTATCCTTATCTTTAGTTCCCTCCAACAGATTCTCTGTCAGACATAGGTCTGGATTCTGGCTCGGCCATTCCATAAACATTATATATTTCTGTGTACATCTAACATGGCTCTTAGCAAAACGAACAATATGCATAAACATTTTAGGTATGATTCGGGTTTAAAAATACACACAAACAAACACAGAAAAAAAACACATCTGTGCGCTTGTGGGAACAGGAAAGCTTTGAGTTTGTTTTCTAATTCGGACAAAATTATTTCTGACTTCAGGTCTGCAGGAAGCTCATTTTAGAGAGCAGGACCTCAGTGAGCAAGACCATCCTCAGCAGGCTAGGATATAATTCTGGGAACAGCTAAAAGGTCTGCACCTGATGACCTAAGAGACCAGATGGGGTATTACACAGTGAGAAAGTCAGAAATGTACAGGGTATGTACAAGTCCATTAGCTACTTTGTGGACTATTATGGGATTTGAAAAGTAAATCAGGTTTGAACTGAGTGACAACGAAGTCACTTGAATGGAGTATTTTTACATTCCTGTGCTTCTGTGCTCATGTATGAACTCTGAGCACCATACTCTGATTAGTTTAATTCTTGCCAATGATTGTACACTGCTGGGTTACCGTAGTCTATCAGTTTGAGATTTATTCTTAGGGGGAATGAAGTAGTGTGGGTGTTTGTGTAACATGATAATCAGTGAGTCCAAAACAGTTTCAGGATTTCTAGTGTCTCCATTAACTTTTACAAGTTTGTGAACCAAAGCCAAATCATCAAAAAAAAAAAAAGAAATACATTGTTTCGCCTGCTTAGTAATGATGGAAAAAATTAGGGTAATTTAACACCAAAAATCACTCCTGAGGTGGCTGACGGGTACCGTGAGGCCAAGCATGCCGCGGCCCGGGCTGTGGCAGAGGCAAAAACTCGGGCCTGGGAGGAGTTGGGGGTGAGGCCATGGAGAAGGACTACTGGTTGGCCTCGAAGCGATTTCTGGCAAACCGTCGCGGCGCCTCAAGCAGGGGGAGAGCCTGCTTTCGCCAACACTGTTTTTATAGTGGGGGGTTGGGAAGGCTGCTGACCTCGATTGAGGATATTAGTACTTCGAGGATCTCCTCAATCCTGCCATCACACATTCCCTGGTGGAAACAGAGCTGGGGACTCGGGGTTGGACTATTCATCACCCAGGCTGAAGTCACCGAGGTGGTTAAAAGCTCCCGGTGGGCGAGGCTTCGTGGGATGGATGAGATCCGCCCTGAGTACCTCAAATGCTATCTCTGGATGTTGTGGGGCGTGTCATGGTTGACACGCCCTCTTCAACATTGCATGGCGGGTCGGGGACAGTGCCTCTGGACACTGGCAGACTGGGGTGGTAGTCCCCCTTCATAAGAGGGGTGACCAGAGGGTGTGTTCCAACTACGGGGGGATCACACTCCTCACCCCCCTGGTGAGGGCCTACGCCAGGGTATTGGAGAGGAGAGCCCGGGGCCCGATAGTCAAACCTGGGCTTCAGGAGGAGCAGTGTGGTTTTCGTCCGGCCGGGGAACAGGGGCACCAGCTCTATACCCTCTACAGGGTACTCAAAGGGGTTTCGGGGAGTTTTGGCCCAACCGGTCCCATTTTTTTGGGGCCCCGGAAAAAAGCATTCGACTGTGTCCCCGTGATGCCCGGGGGGGGGGTGCTCCAGGGGTTGGAATCAAGGGCCCTTTATTAGGGGCCATCCGGTTCCCTGTACAAGCGGAGCAGGAGTTTGGTCTGCATTTTCCCCGGGCACTAAGTCGGACCTTTTTCCCGTGCATGTTGGACTTCGGCAGGGCTGCCCTTTTTGTCAGCGGTTTCCTTTTAACTTTTTTGGAGAGGATTTCTAGACGCAGCCAAGGGGGGAGGGGGTCTGGTTTGGGGACCAGTGGTTTTCCGTTTCCTTTTTTTTTTGCAGATGACGTGGTCCTGCTGGCCCCCTCTAGCCAAGACCTACAGCATGCGGGTGGGCTGTTTTCGCAGCTGAGTGTGAAAGGGGGCTGGGATGAAGATCAGCTCCCCCCAAGTCCAGGCCATGGTTCTCGACCAAAAAAAGGGTGGCTTGTCCCTTCGGTTTGGGGGGGGTTTCCTGCCTCAAGTGGAAGTTCAAGTATCTCGGGGTCTTGTTCACGAATGAGGGAAAGAATGGAGCGGAAGATCGACAGACGGATCGGTGCGGCTGCCCCAGTAATGGGGGTCTACATTCCTACCCTCACTAATGGCCATGAACTTTGGGTCATGACCGAATGAACGAGATCCCGGATACAAGCGGCTGAAATGAGCTTCCTCCGTAGGGTGGCCAGGCACTCCCTTAGAGATAGGGTGAGGAGCTCGGCCATCCGGGAGGGGGTCGGAGTAGAGCCCCCGCTCCTCCACATCGAGAGGAGCAAGTTGAGGTGGCTCGGGCATCTATACCGGATGCCTCCTGGACGCCTTCCTCGGGAGGTGTTGCAGGCACGTCCCACCGGGAGGAGGCCCAGGGGACGGCCCAGGACACGCTGGAGGGACTATGTCTCTCGGCTGGCCTGGGAACGCCTTGGGCTCCCCCCGGAGGAGCTGGAAGAGGTGTCTGGGGAGAGGGACGTCTGGGTGTCTCTGCTGAGTCTGTTGCCCCCGCGACCCGGTCCCGGATAAGCGGATGACGACGAGTACGAATCACAAAAGCTGTGCACAACAACCATTAGAAGCTTTATATGTGCAACCATTTTCTTTAGCTGTTGACTACTGGACTAGAACTGTGGGCTTTGGTCAAATGACAACAGATTGAACTTTTCGGCAACAAAAACTCCAGCATAGTCTGGAATGAAACTAATTATTAACCTGCGGGAAAGCCCATGTTAAGTACGACGGAGGATCTGTGATGTTGTGGGCCTTGTTCACTTCCAAAGGCCCAGGGAAAGTGCATGGCATCATGGACTCTTTGAAAAACCGAATAATATCTAGTGATTTCTACAAGAAAACTGAACATGGGTTGTCATTTGCTCTTTCATCAGCGTAGTGATTCAAAACATGAGCCAGTCTCCTATTAGATCTTTAAAATAGGGAAAAACAAAGTCATCAAAAGTTTCTAGCCACTCAGATTGACTTAAAAAATGTAAAAAAAAAATATAAATTACAAAACATGCCTCAGTTACATTTACTTTATGGTTATAGATTTTCTAAACAGTATTTAATAAACTGTTTACAGTTTCAAATTAAAGATAGACTTAAAGAGTGTTTTCTTCACTAGAGAGCTTCAATCCATTGTGTGAATGTCCTTCTGTTGTTTTTGGAGGCAGTAAGTAATAAGTTTATGATCAAGCATGTGTTTCTGCAACTGTGTGTGGTGATCTGCACCAACTGTTTTCTCTGTGAGTGTTGCTCTGTGCTAGACTGCATGCTGGCATATTTAGACTCTGAATACTTCTGTCCACTCAACCATCACTTCATCTGTTTTAGAGATCACATTCTTCCCATTCAGCCTTCGCTAGATGTACAGACACTGTGGTTGTTGCAAAATGTTGCACAAGTTCTGTGGAACATGTAGTCTGTTTCTTCTTTTAAATGTCTGCAGACCTTGAAGCCATAGACACTGGGTTCACATGGTGATGTTTTAAAAATATTTACCTTCAGAAGTCTCTAAACCTATACTAAATAATAATATTTAGTAGTTGTGTAAATGGTTTTGCTTCATAAGATAAAAACTCAAGTTTTTTTTGCTCCCTTTCTTCTGTCTCAACTCAGACCGATCGCAGCTCATTTGTTAAAGGCATTTACAGGAACACGTACGCATAGATGAAATACCTCCGGAGCTGACGTAGTGTCTGACAGCTGCTTAGTTTCTTGAGACAGAAGAATGCATTGAATTTTCTGTGGGTGTGTAGTCCAAGTGGCTGACCATCACTGCAATGTAGAGGAAATGCCTTCCTCAACCACAACTCCATTTTCCAAGACTCACAATCTTACACAAGTGAAGTCACCTTAAATTTCATCTGAAGGCTCAATATGAGCAGAGTAAGGAAGATATGTAAGGGGTTAGAACAAATGGTCCAGCCAGTAAAAGATTTGTATTAAAGCTTCTCAGAAGTACCATTCAGGTAATCTTAAACTTGAAACACAGTAATTTCAACAGCGTGTTTTTTTTTAATCATTCATTTCAGATTTTATTAAGTCGCAAAACAAACAAACAAAACCATTCATATGAAACTGCTATACAAGGACTAAACACAAGGACTAACTGATTTATAAAAATAACAACAATAAAAATAATAATACATTTTATTTGTGGGTGCATTTCTAAAACCCAAGGACACCTTGCAGAGAGGGACGAATAAATGAATAAATGTTCACGTCAGCTGTGTCTAAGCTTTATGCTCTAAGGGACAAAAACATCAAGTTGAAAGCTCTAGAAGGCCACAAAAATTCTGGTGGCCAGACCGGTTTGAGTAAAAGTTGCCTCTATGTTTGTGGTTTTATCTGCTGCAAAATTAAGATAAATGCAGAAACCTGGTTAATGGAGGAGATATAGTTTGTTTTGTACCTAACATTCTCTTTGTTTTAACAAGATTTTATCGGTCTGTGAAAATGTTACTCTAAAAGATAAAAATGTTTCCATCTGCATCAACCGCCAGTGCTTGCAGACCAGATTTGCTCCATTCTAGAATTGGGGTCGGGCCTGCACAAAATCCATCATAGGACCACAAATGGCCCCCAGGCCACACTTTGGCAGCGAGGGGTTTAAGTGAAACGACAGCTAAAGACCACAGGAAAACTGGTTAACTACTGACACTACTATGACAAGGTCTTAGTTGTTTTTTAGGAAACATTCTCAAGCTTCTGTTGAAGTATTCAAACTACTTTACCTAGAGATACACCAATACACCAACAAAAGATCAGGATTTGCCAATAGTCCCCTAATCAGCTATTGTGTTATTTAGTACTGACTCTTTTTTACAGCTGAACTGATCATAAGACGAAACACAGCTCTGCTCAACAGATGGCAGCAAATGTTCAGTGACTTAATCAGCTAGAATCCATAAATGCAAAAAAATGACATAAAACTGACAGCCTTATGAGTTCTAGGACAGTTTTGATTCAAACAACGCTTATAACACTTATCTATTAGAATTGGCTACAATGTAAAAATAAATGTTTTTGGCAACCATTACCTGCGATGCCCGACTATGTTGTATGACTACAACATGAACACATCCAGACAAACAAACAATAAATAGACAATTGGCACAACAAACTTAATATGTCTGAGAGTGTTAGCTTCTGCATTAAGAGAGCATGCTGAGAGAAAAGGAAGCAAGCTTTCTGCGCCAAGCCTCTTTTTGGCAGTCAAACAAGGACACATACAGTAACTCACTCTCTTACACACAATCACATGCAGAGCTGGACATTTTTAATTGGCCCTGATCTGCTGGTTACTGTTCTTGCCACTCTCTCCCCCTCAATCTGCTGGCCCCCCACCCCAGTGCCTGGCAAAGGCGCAGCTGGACTCGAGAATGTGGGCGTGTGTTTCTAAATGTGTGTATCATGGAGTTAGTTTCAAAGTACAGCGAGGTGCCATTTCCAGTGAATAATGAACCCCTTTGGTAACTTTATATAAGATTAATCAGGTCTTATCAGGTGCATCTATGCACTAATCTGAATATGTATGATTATCACAATTTGTGCTAAAAAAGTGATTTTGTTGTCCTTTTCAAACCCAATAACACTTTCAACACTGCCAGAATAAGCTTGAAGGTACAGGTCAGTGATTTCCTGACCTAGGTTCCTTTATACTGGAGCTCTTCACGTGTGAAAGTCTGTGACCACAGGAGTGTGCTATAGAGCACTGAACAATAAACCTTTCAGACAGCCTTGATAGACTAGATCTTTCAATGTCACCTAAAGTTCTAGTCTACGAAGGAGTGTGGGGGGGCATTGAACAGGATGTGTGTGATATTTATGTATCTTATATAAAAAGCAGAGTTAATCATTCCCTGCAATATTTTTGCAAAGCATTATCAACACTCACGCCACAGTCACGCACAACTACGAACAAGGTCAAAATAAAGAGGATGAGATAAGCATGTAGTGAGTGGTCTCTGTGTGTGTGAAAGAGTGTGTGACGACATCATTACTAGAGCTGAGCACTCTATGGCTGATTGATGGAGATGAGGTTGTTATGGTCGACTGCTGTGAGCTCATTGCCCGGCAACCAGACAATTGGACATGGCCACAGTGTTTCCGTGTCTGTGTGTGTGTGTGTGTGCGTGTGTCTGTGTGTGTGGGTGTGTGTAAGGTTCAAGTCCTGCAGCTCACAATGCGAAGCATTATGAAATGAGGGATATGTTGATTTGCTGCAAAGCAACTTTGTGGTCTAACTGACAATTGTTTAAATGACTGCAGTGACTCTTAAACAACAGGTCAATTGGGACAAAAATCCTGTTTGTGTGGGACAATGTGGGACATGTTAAAATACATGCTAAAAACATGTATTTAAATTATAAACCAAGTTGTTATAACACAAATGTGTAAATTTACTAGTCCCACACACAACATTCTCATGTTTAACCAATTAGTTGTATTTCTGTTTAAATTCAGGAACTGGACTCAAAATTCATTAAAGAACAACAAGTGTTCAAACAAAAACATCAAGAGACCTCTAGACAGCGTGAATAAATAATGATCTAGACCACTTTAAAAGATAAGAACATTTCGCTCTTTGGAGGCAAAATATATAAAAAAGATGGGTGACTTTTGCACAATTCTGTACATGCATAAATATGATACATATGCAAGCCAAAGAAATAATATATTTTACATTCTGGAAAAGCAGGATGTAATCTGTTTTATAAACCGAGACTAAATTGAATTTCCTATGATTTTCAGTATGTCTGTATTCATCTCAGACTTATTTTAGCAGGAAAATAAAGCCGTCTGTGTCCGTCTCTCTATAAAGGTCTGTTTTTTGTTGTTTTTTTCGAGGTACTGCAGCAACCTTGGTTGACTTGTAAGGAGATACACCATTCAGCTTCTCACATGTGTCTCATCACGTTACCAGTCGTACACATGCACACAAATGCGCCTGCCTTCCTCTCAGATGACCTCCCATTGAAAAGCAAACAATGGAGACACAATACAACCATCACAACACAGAGAAACACAATCGCAGCCTTCTTGGCTGAACCAAAACCTATTGAGGTCTCTGGGAAACTTCAAAAGGCTTCCAGAACATAGAGAATAAATACTGGTTAAAAAAGACCTGAAAATCAATCAAATAAATTTTAAATGAAAGACAGTTCCCACTGCATCATATTCTGTTGTGGCATCCACTGTTTATTCAATGAGAGTGCACATGAGGTAACATTCAAGTCTGGAGAAGAACTCAACATAGCTGGATGACCTTGAATGTCTTTGATGAGGATGCAGTTCACCTCAGGATACTCAACATATAGCGCCTGGCAAAATGATATATCTCTCAAACTCGTCCATACCTTCTTCTGTTAAAAACAGAAAATTCATTCAAGTATTTTATTAGGATTTTATACGATAGAACACAAAGCAGCACGTCACTGTGAACTGTAAAAAGATGCATGGTTTATATCTGAAAAGTGTGGCATGCAATTGTATTCAGTTTCTTCAGTACAGTGAAATCAAAATTGTACTTTCTGATCTACATGCAAAACGCTATGTACGATGGATAACTAACACTAAACACACTATTCCCACTGTAAAACATGGTGGTAGCAGTGTCATGCTGTGGATATGCCCGTGGCTACTTGGAGTTCCATTTACCTCCTGCTGTAGGAACAATATCATACCCAACTTTACCATGTTGTAGTTGCAAGTCAGAAAATCAGGATAGGCCAATAGTTTGCCTTAATGACCAGGCTAATTTCCATTCATATTATAAGCTAATATGATAACATATGGAGGCTGTTAATGCTTTTATGTGCAGGACAGATTTAATGAGACACAAAGCACCAGATGTGCAAATAAACACTTGCAGCAATTCTTTTGTTTTAGACACATGGTAGCCATAATAGATTTCGAGGTCATGGTTGGTGATAAGCCACCACCTTTCTCCTTTTTGAATTCTGATTCTTGGTAATATTATATTTCAGACATGCGATGCAAATAGAATCTGAATCAGGGGGCTGAACACAACAAAAAATGCCACACAAAGGGAAATTAATAGTTTTGCAAGACACTGTACAACAGGATCGTGTAACACTGATGAGATACTAAAACCAATGTGTACAGTTTTGGAATTTCCTTCAACAAACCCTGCCAAGGCTAGATGGGTGTTTAGTTGACCATGGCCTACTGTTAAAACTGGGTCAGTTCTGCAGGATCATGTACATACTTACAAATCCAAAATCTGTTCATTGCAAAGACACTTGTTCTCTAGTTAAAATGCACTCAACCACTTCTTTCCTTTTATTCACTAAATGTGTGTCAGCAAATATGTGTGTCAGACTGTGTGGTGGGTTGCTGTTTTCACAGTGCGTTTTATAAAATCAGTCATTTTCATCTTTTCTGCTGTCTGCAGTGGAAGTGAAAATTATTAAAAGTATTTACAACCAGTCTTTGAAACACTGCAGACTGAAAGCAGAGTATATTTGAGCTGAAAGCAGATAAGACGCAGACAGAAAAATATACTGCGACAGATGAGAGGAGACTGATAACAGAAAGAATAATTTAAAGAAAGAGAAGAACTACAAAAGAAAAAATATAGAAACCAAGTTGAGGCTGAATGTGATATAAAAAAGGAAAAATAGTCCTAGTATGAGCTTCTCTCTCTCTCTTTCTCTCTTTCGCCTTCATTTGTAGATCTTCAAAGACTAATGCAGTCCTCCTGAGACACTGTTAGCAATACTTGTGGGGCACACACACAGACACCCACACTGGTACACTTTACTGGGAGACAAGCTCTGTAATGCCCCCCTCTGAACCTAAGCCATGATATGCCCAGATCTCAGAGACACAGATGAAGAGAGTGAAAATGGCTGAGTAAGACTAACTGACGGGATGAAAAAGAAAGGTGATCTAATTAGACAAACTCCACTAAAAGTATGGGTTAAAGCAAGTTAGCAGCATTAGTCTGAGATGATGGCACATGCAAATTATCAACTTAAACAGTAACGTCAAACTGTGACAGATCTTAATTTTTAAAGCTGTTCTTAGATGTATCTAGCTACAAAGTCCAGTAAATGCAACTGAAGAACCTCCTGCTAAACATTATAATGTTAAAGCTGATGTGAAGTTTTGTCAATATATGAGTTACAGTATTATTGTCTTAAACTAGAACTTCTGACTGTTTCATCCATATCTGTATAAGCCCTACAGAAATATGCAGAAAACGGTGACATACACATGTGGACAAAATTGTTGGTACCCCTCGGTTAATGAAAGAAAAACCCACAATGGTCACAGAAATAACAAAAATCTGATTGCAGTGATTGCCTTTTGAGGCAATCACTGCAATCAAACGATTCCTATAACTGTCAATGAGACTTCTGCACCTCTCAGCAGGTATTTTGGCCCACTCCTCATGAGCAAACTGCTCCAGTTGTCTCAGGTTTGAAGGGTGCCTTTTCCAGATGGCATGTTTCAGCTCCTTCCAAAGATGCTCAATAGTATTTAGGACAGGGCTCATAGAAGGCCACTTCAGAATAGTCCAATGTTTTCCTCTTAGCCATTCTTGGGTGTTTTTAGCTGTGTGTTTGGGGTCATTATCCTGTTGCAAGACCCATGACCTGCAACTGAGACCAAGCTTTCTGATACTGGGCAGCAGATTTCTCTCTAGAATCCCTTGATAGTCTTGAGATTTCATTATACCCCGCACAGATTCAAGACACCCTGTGCCAGATGCAGCCACAGAATGTAACAGAGCCTCCTCCATGTTTCACAGTAGGAACAGTGTTGTTTTCTTCATATGCTTAATTTTTTCGTCTGCGAACATAGAGCTGATGTGCCATGCCAAAAAGTTCAATTTTTGTCTCATCTGTCCATAGGACATTCTCCCAGAAGCTTTGTGGCTTGTCAACATGTAGTTTGGCAAATTCCAGTCTGGCTTTTTTATGATTTATTTTCAACAGTAGTGTTCTCCTTGGTCGTCTCCCATTAAGTCCACTTTGCCACAAACAAAGTGGGATGGTGCGACCTCACACTGATGTTCCTTGAGCTTGAAGTTCACCTTTAATCTCTTTACAAGTTTTTCTGGGCTCTTTTGTTACCATTCGTATTATCCGTCTCTTTGTTTTGTCATCAATTTTCCTCCTGCAGCCACGTCCAGGGAGGTTGGCTACAGTCCCATGGATCTTAAATTTCTGAATAATATCTGCAACTGTAGTCACAGGAGCATAAAGCTACTTGGAGATGGTCTTATAAACTTTACCTTTAACATACTTGTCTATATTTTTCTATCTAATCTCCTGAGACAACTCTTTCCTTCGCTTCCTCTGGTCCATGTTGAGTGTGGTACACACCATGTCAACAAACAGCACACTGACTGCCTGTAGCCCTATATATGGGCCCACTGACTGATTACAAGAATGTAGACACCTGTGATGCTAATTAATGGACACACCTTGATTCAACATGAACCTTTGGTCACATTATTTTCAGGGGTACCATCATTTTTGTCCAGGCCTGTTTGATGAGTTTATTTTTTTTTTAAATAATTCTGTTGAAGCATGTTTGAAAAGCAATGTCTGACTTTCATTTGTTCATTTGCATAAAATTTTTATTCATTATTATCTTTGTCAGATTCAAGTTATTTCTGTGACCATTGTGGGTTTTTCTTTCATTAACTGAGGGGTACCAACAATTTTATATAGGACAAAGTCAGGTTGTCCCAGGAAAGCATAACAGGCATTCTTAAACATGCAAATAATCTAATAAAATATATACTAACTGATAAAAATTATGTATTATAGTTATATATGAAAAAAGTAACAAGACATAAGAATTTGAGGTTAAAAGGCTTAAAAAACGTGGTTTGGTATCCATTTGTGAGAAAACTCTCAGTAAAACCTTTAGGCTATAGAGAATGAAACCTGAATAACAACCGTAGATAAAGGGACAAAAAATAAAAAATTTAAAAAACCTTCGGTAATTTCTGCCTCTGGTTTAAAAAGCACTCATGCTGATGTATGTATTGTTATTTTAACACAAGTTTATGAAAATACAAATATTCACAACCGTATCAAAGATAACATCAGTCCCACTTACTCGATAGATCGCTGTTTTTGATAGAAATTATATTTCTACATGGCAAATGACTTACTTGTAGGGTTAGTGGAGTAATAAAACCCTACAGATTCTGTGTAATCGAATCATTAATTCAATTTCAATTCAGTTTATTTCAATTCAGTTTATTTATATAGCGCCAATTCACAACACATGTCTCAAGGCACCTCACAAAAGTCAGGAACATAAATTCCAATTAATCCTAATCACTGAACAGTGCAGTCAGATTCTGTTATTTATTCAAATTGGATAAAAAGTTTGTCTATCTAAGGAAACCCAGCAGATTGCATCCAGTCAGTGACTTGTAGCATTCCCTCCTCCTGGATGAGCATGTAGAGACAGTAGACAGTCACTGGCGTTGACTTTGCAGCAATCCCTCATACTGAGCATGCATGTAGCGACAGTGGAGAGGAAAAACTCCCTTTTAACAGGAAAAAACCTCCAGCAGAACCAGGCTCAGTGTGAGCGGCCATCTGCCACGACCGACTGGGGGTTAGAGAGAACAGAGCAGAGACACAAAGAGAACAAAGAAGCACTGATCCAGGAGTCCTTTCTATGGGAAGGAAAAGTAAATGTTAATGGATGTAGCTCCTTCAGTGGTTTCGCCTAGAAAGAAACTCTGAGCCAGTTTTCAAGGTTAGAGCCTGAAGAGAGCCACTCTAACTATAAGCTTTATCAAAAAGGAAAGTTTTAAACCTAGCCTTAAAAGTAGACAGTTTGTTCATCTAGAGCCCACTGATGGCTATATGATGATATATATGATGGGTTATACTAAAAACCACAACGATTGGGATACCTCTCTCTGTCAGATTGATTATAACCACTGGAAAAGAGAGGGGGTCATACAGGTAGCAGAAATGGAGGGTGTGTTTGCACCTCAACCATAACTGAGCCGGTTTAGGCTAAACCTGACTCCCCCTTACTCCATCCAACAGGGAGGGAGGAAGACGGAGGTAAAAATAAAGAAGATAGATAATTGCAACGGACATGTTCAAAATAATAGCAGCATCTCTTATGTAAAGCAGGTGGCTCTTATTAGAGACAACAAATGCCTTCTGGTATTAGGTTATTATGCATTGCTCTACAAAAATCTCAGCAGAATGCTTTTCCTCCCAGACATGGTTCAGAAGAACAGTTTTCTTTGGAAAACATAGAAAGACATGCAGAAAATGATAGGCTGCTCGGCTAAAATGATCACAAATGCTTTGAAATGGAAACCAAAACCAAAGAGACCAGAAGCAAAACAGAAAATTATCACATCAGAGACAATGTTGCCGAACCTGAAAAAGCAATGTTCTTTAGGTTTCTCATCCTATTTCTCCAACTGAGTGTTATCATTTTAAGCATTCTTTCTTATCCCCCAATGAAACTGAAACACATTTCAACAAGTATCTTCTTTGTCTTTAGCTAACAAATTGAAATTCATATCCAAACATCACGTCTGGATTATTTCTCTGAGGCAAGAAGAGGAGTTTCACTCAGCAGCATGAACATCTTTACTCTGCAAAGCTTCATCATTTATCTGCATGGCTGATTAGGTTGGAATCATAATTTGCTTAGGTTGTTAAAGAATCTGCGAGGTCTTGGGAAATAATGTTCCTGCGCGGCTTGTTAGCTCTGTTTCTTCTCCACCCACACGGGTGGAGAAGAAACTCCTTCTGTGTACAAAAGGACCATTTTGTCCTTCTTTACACAAATTTCCTCTCGTCTCTGTCTTGTCTATGTGTTTTCAATGCTGTCATTTGAACCAGTTTGCGTTCTCTATCGCTAAGGCTTTAGGCGCTATGCATTTTCTTTTTTCCTTCATTTGACCTTCCTACTTTTGTCCGTGCCTCCACCTCCTACGCTTGTGTATTCTATAGTTTAGTCGGAGCTGCAGCCTCAGAGGCAATTTACTCATGCATGGCCTATGAGCACTGAATACACTTGTCAAATGAACACTCCAAGGATGTTTGACACACAGTTATTGTACGCTCAACTGGTTAACCAAAAAGCCATTAGCAACTGCACATGAACACGCTGATGATAATGGAACACACACTCATACGTTCTGAACAAATAACCTAAAACCTACATTTTGTGAAATTTTACAGCATCTTTAGGCTGTAGAGTTATTGTAAAATGTTTTATGCAAATGTTCCTGCTTCACAAGGTAACTCTCCAACCAAGAGATATGTTAAAGGTAATTATCAGGTTTGTAAATGCGAGAACATTTGAACACAACCAAGCATGCAGCTGAGCAGACCAGGCCAATTCAAGGATGTCATGTTCCTTTAAGAGAATGTGTGTTCTTTTCAACATTCACGCACTAAACCACATCTAATAATAACTGTGCTGTTCTTGAGTACTCTGCAGTATTTCTGTCATAACCATGCATACACATGGACGTCAACCAGCAGGTTCTCACGAATATATTTGCACATAGCACAGGATCTCACACTAGCTGATCACGCTTTTCCTCCTGTGATGGGTTGTGGGTACATAAGGTGACATCGCGCTGACAGTAAATTTATGCTGTTACTTCATTTTACACACAGTTTAAATACAGAGCAGTTTGCAGATACAATATTTGTCCAAACGTTTATATTTGTGTTTAATGGCACACTTAGAATGAAAATACATTTGCATACAGATGCTATCATAAAGCCTCCAATGTATGTCTTTGTAGATGGTAAAGTCCAGACAAATGTTGGGTTACTTGCCACATCAGACATGAATAAGTGACCTTTACCACAAAAGAGAGTTTTATCTGTCATATCCTTAGAACAAAAAGAGCACAGCTTTCACTGTTAACATTAATAATGATTTTATTCTGTTTAAATGTCCAATGTCTGAAAGTCATCATACAATTCTGGGTCCCCAGAACTGATGCAGCCACAATAAATTCAGTCGTTTATCATAGTTAGAGAGGCAGAGCCAATGACGTGCTGATTTTCAAATTTGATTGATACTGATTTCACTCTAAAAGCTATAATTAACACATTTAAAAAATACTTCTTCTAATTTTTGAAAGCTATCGAAACATGACTGTGTTCAAGGTACATGTTTTACATTAAAGCTTTTACATTTTCTCCAAAAAGACACAAGACTGCCGCTTTCTCTGTCAGTGCATATCTACATGACAAGGGCTTCTCTGAACAAATGCACCTATACAATTTTAAAATCAGTCTTTTTTAAACTAGGGTATTTTACTTTTTAGTGTTGGATTACATCTACAACTAAGCGGAGACGATTTTCAATTTAAGTTTCATATGCATTTTTTTTTTCTTAACAAATTTTTGCAGTCGGTGGTTTAAGAATCCATCTACCCTTGAACGTTTCTACAGTTTGTCACATTACGAACACAAATTTAACCCATTACATTACGATTTTAAGTGACAGACCAACACAAAGTATACATAATTGTGAAGTGGTAGGCAGATAATACATAATTTTACATTTTTGAACAAATTCAACTCTGAAAAGTGTAATGTGTATATGTATTCAGCCCTCCCTAGTCAATACTTTGTAGAAACACCTTTCACTGCAATTACAGCTGCAGGTCTTTTGGGGTATGTCTCTACAACTTTTCAACTTCTAGACACTGAAATGCTTGACTATTCTTTGCAAAATATATCAAGCTCATTCAGATTGAGTGGAGAGCATCTGTAAACATAAATTATCGAGTCTAGTTCTTGGATTTAGACTTAAACTTTGACTGGACCATTTTAACACATGTATCTGCTGTGATCTGAATCATTCCATTGTAGCTCTGGCCGTATGTTTCCGGTCGTTGTTCTGCTGGAAGGTGAACCTCCACCCCAGCCTCATTTGTGTTCTACAACTGCCCAGTACTTAACAGCTTCTGTCTTCCCAGACAGAAGCTGTTAAGTACTGGGCATCCCAACAATATAAAGCATCCCAACACTATAAAGCTGCCACCACCTGGTTTCCCAGTGGGGATGTTGTTGTCAGGTTGATATGCCACAATAGTTTTTTGCTACACATAAGGTTTTGCATGTAGGCCAAAAATGTCAATTTTGGTTCCATTTGACCAGAGTATCTTCTTCCACATGTTTGCTGTATCCTCTATGTGGCTTCTGGTAAACTGCAAACAGCAATTCTTACAGTTTTATTTCAGCAATGGCTTTTTTCATCCACATTTCAGGTGCAAAAGTGAAGTCTTGATGTGTTTGCAGCTGTTACTGGGAAATTGTTTTATAACCTAGCCCTGCTTAAACTTATTTAAAACATCTTAACCACTAATCTATTTGATTTTTTACTTGATCTTTGAGATGCTGTTTGTTTACTAATGCTCTCGAGAAGCCCTCACAGAATGGCTTTATTTATTTTGAGATTAAATTTCACTGCGGTGGACTCTGTTTACTAATAAGATGGCATCTGAGGGCAATTGGTTGCAATGGATTCTGTTTAGGGGTATCAGAGTAAGGGGGGTTGGACAGAAATCCATGCCACACCTTTGTGGATGTAATGGGACAGAATGTAAAAAAGATAAAAGGGTTAGCAAGTTGCTGTAATTAATTATGCCTTACTATGTCAATACAGCCCTGCAAAAAAATTGAGCAAACACGCGGCACATCATTGTAAATAGATGTGATGTAACTGAAAAAGTAAAACAGCAACCACAGCAGTTGCTTTAGCTTCATCAGATATCCTCTAAATTAATGCAGGTGATCAGGAACACTTCTGCTATGAATGTATGTGCTCGAATTACTGTACCAGCTTCCAAATGCCACATCTAGAGTGGATAAACATTTTATCAGCTCATTTAACAAGTAAATAATGGATCAACACTCACATTTTTGTTTGAAATAAAAATACTTCTCAGAATTACACAAATACAAAGTTTCCAAGTATTCCAAACACTTTTGAGATTACACAATCTATGGCATGTCTGGCTGACACATGTAGGAAGTATGCTTTCAATCTAAAAATAAAAGACAGTAAAGTTTGGGCTGAACTTTAGAGGGATTACAGTCTGAACTCATGAGCACAAACGCAATGAGGATTATCAGTTTGCTGAAGGAATGAATGTGTGACATACCTGAGTGGGCTGGGTTGTCTCTGCGTGTAAGAGGTGGAAAGAGATGGAAAGCAAAGGCAGAGGATGACATCATTACTGCAAATGGGCGTCAACCGATGGAAGGTCACCATGGCTTGCTGCCACAGGCTTTCGGTTTATGAGAGTGTGAACACGACAACACCGGCTATGTGTGTGTGTCTGTGTGTGTATGACTGCATAGAATCCTCCACACTGTGAAGGTGATATTTTATTATATCTATAAACATATAGCTCATCCATGCAACCTGTATTCTTGCAGCTAAAAGATCAACACAGCTTTAGTCATTTGATTTCTGAAAATACCTCTTTCTAGTTGACAGGCAACCACTTCCTTTAATCCATTCTTCTCTTTGTCCTTGTCTACTTACTGAACAATACAAAGCTATGCAGAACAGGGTTGGCCGGTATCCAGTTAGGCTTCACACAAAATTATCCTTGTAGTTAGTAATACTTTGTGCCCAGCAAGGTTTCTAATGTTGCTGTACTACTTGAGGAAACGTTTTAGGGAATTTCAACACGTTAGATTAAAGATACAAGAGACATTAGTAGTTTTTTTTTTTTTATCACAACAGAGACCAAACTAATTTATCTATGACACATAAAAGTTTAAAGGTGATCTATTATACTTCCTTTTACACACTGGGGATAGGTCCATGGGCTATGCAAAACATGTTAATTACATTCTTCGCACAAAATGATTCTCAGATAATGAGATTTCACCTCCTCAGATGCCCCTTTTTTGAGCTCCTTTCAGAATAAGCTGTTTCACGCTCTGTCACTTTTATGCAAGTTAGCTGTATCTGGCCACGCCCCCAACCTGTACTTCGTACATGTGAAAACAAACATGCATGGACACATGTGGGTCTTTCCAGCCAACAACAGAACATCTGCCTTTGAGATTTGCCGTTGTAAAGCATGTATAAGGTAAAACCAGCCGGTGAGACGTGATCCTCTACTCAAAATCAAGTGGGTGGAGCTCTGCTTCATTTGCTAGTCAGGGCCGGGACTCAGGTAACATTGCTAGGTGCCAGTATAATTGTGACGTCACAATTACACAGCTTTTGAAAAAATAGAAACATTCATTTATAGCCAAAAAACAGCTGAATTGTTTTTTTTTTTTCACGTTTGGACTGTTTGTAGAAGCATTAGAGACCTAAATAGAAGTATAAAAACAATCAAAAAGTGAATTTTGCATAATAGGTCCCCTTTAAACAAAAAGGGTCTTAGTGCTACAGTAATGTTACAGAAACAACTCCTATAAAGTTTGAGACTGTTAAAAGTGCCGTCACTTTGTTTCTTAACTTGGCATGTAAGTTGGCTTATTCACCAAAGTTTTTTTACGTGGCTCCAAACATTAAGAAATAAATTACATTTTATGAAACATTATGTTCTGTCTCATTTGTGAAATATGTATGCTGCTTGAAATGCACTCCTGTTACATGAACTGAGGAGGTATTGGACCAAACAGTGTAAAATGTATAGCATGCTACTGATTTACGACAGAGTAAGTTACTTAATGTTATCATGCCTCTGCTGATTTTTTTTAATTCTTAAAATTCCCAGGACATCTTGGGCTGAAACGTTAATCCTCCTTATATGTCTATGAGCGCCTCCAAGTGGTAAAATAAATTATTCGCTGAAATAATCAGAAGACAGGGCCAACTGCCCTGATTTTTCAGTCACTCCAAACATTCGGCATCCTGAGGTGAGTGAATATTCATCAGTGCAGACAGGGCATCTGTATAGGGTAGCATGAAGTAACATTAATATATGGTTACTGGTATTGCATTTACATAACTTTTGTAGCAGTTTCACACGTGTCTCTAGGTTTGAGAAGTCCATGTTTTGGATTTTGTGGACTTATCCAAAAAGATCAATGGCTGTCTGGAGTTCATATTAAATAAGCTATTGTACAAATTTTTTTCTTTACTTGCTAAAGTAATTCCCCTGTCTGTATCTTCATCATCTTCAATCCGGACTGCGATTCAATGGTAACATGAGGTGAAAGCAACTATGTTCAGACAAACGCAACATGAGCATGAATCATGTACATTTTACACTGTCAATACTCAGACTGGACAGAAAACCATAGAGCAAAGAGCCAGTCTAAACTACCAAAGTGTTTGTATGTGTGTTTAAGTTGAAGGCAAGGGCATTGTTGGGTGCACCATTCAGCGCAATTAGGGCTTTGGGGTTGGGGATACTCTGTTGTCAACAATCAGGGGGGTCTCGCACAGCCCAGCCACAACCATTCATTTCCATTTTCACTCTGTCTAAGTGCCCTGTCCCCACTAAAGAAAAGCATTTCCCCAGCATGATGCTGCCATCACCATGTTTCACAGTAGGGATGATGTGTCAGGATGATGACCAGTGTTAGTTTTCTCCCACACACAGCATATTGCACGAGTGCCAAAAAGTTCAGTTTGGTCTGATTTGTCCAGAGCATGTTCTTTCACATGCTAATTGTGGCCCTATCTGCCTTGTCTGCAAACAGGAAGAAGGATACCCATGACTGCCCTACAACATACTAAATTTTGTGGCATGTTTGTATTTTGCTCACTGTACCTGGGAGAGGGAGAAAATGGAATCAAGCAATTGTTGGGAACATAGAAACTCAGGTGTGTTGTAGATACAATTCCAACAACATGAGAGAGTAATTGGAGGATTTGGAAGACAAGTTGTCTTCTGTTGCTGTGGTAGCAGATAAAACACAAGGGAGCTGCTGCTTCACCTACAGACTGCAGGTGACTCTTATCTAGCATATTTACCATCTTAAAGCTTTTTTTTAATAAAACTCAAACCTTATATTACAGCAAATATTTAAAGGTCATCGCACTTACAGAAGTTGAGTCACTGTGTATAACATGTTTTGTTCATGATAAAAGACAAAATAAATTCTGATAGTAAATGATAAATATCCTTAAAACTCTGTCCATGAACATTAAAAAAGGATGTTTGTGGGCATCTTTAAAAATTACCTTCAGCATATCATATACTACGACATTCTGCAGGAGAAGTAATAAGCCAGGAAGAAATCCAGTGATTTTAAAGTAAGACAGTATCTCATTCTTGAGTTACCCTCCTGTCTTACATAGTTGACTACTAAACACTACTGGTCAGACTGGCTGACAACACCTGGTTACTGAAGCATTAAAGACACCTCTGCCACTTTGAAATAGTTTTTCTCAATAGCTTTTGGATACTCAGGAAAAAAAAAAACGGACAAGACAGACTAGATATGAATGATTTGAAAGCACTGAAGGAATACTGCAAGAGGCTAAAAATGCTCAAATTGGCATTTGCTTCACAGCTCCTTATTGGCACTAAACTAAAGGGTTATTTCAGTATTTTACATATTCTGGACTGCATTTGATCACATTTAGTTCAAACTGGGTTTTCTACACTAAAGAAAGATTCTTTGAGTTTTTATTAAGCCTTTATTCTGTTTGTAATAATACAAAAATGCCTTTTTGGCTTTAGGGCGACCTTAGATTAAGACAGACATGGAAATTGCAACATACCGACTGGCCAAACCTGGACTGTATTAGTTTAAACTTATATCTGACTTTTCAAAACACAGTTTATGATTTTTGAAAGCTTGACGTTACTTGTAAAAACAAAAAAAGTGGAGTTTTAGTTTTTCCTAAAACATTGCCAAAACCTCCCCTTGTCTCCCCTTGTCTGTCAAACCGATATTGTGCCTTATCTTATCACATAATGTGGATTTATTGTTACATTCCCTAAATACAAGAAACAAATGGACATCAACAGAAGCACACAATTTCTTTATCTTTACGTAGTTTTTTGGTTCCTGTTGTAAGTAACAAAACAAAGTAAAACTAATACAGCAATGTGGCCTGCTTGTGCACTTTGTAATATACTGTTGAACAAAGGTTTTAACTAAATTAAACACATTCTTACAACAAACTGACTTCCAGTTTACTTGCATTTGACTCTGCGAGGTCATAATAGGGGTAAGTATACAGAATGAAGTATTGCTAAGTACAACTAACATGTATTTTTCTTAGAGTGTATTCACACCAGGAAAGTCCTTTGGTCCGCTTGTTTGGTCCAGACCAAAAGCGAACTTAATTTTTTTCAATTGGTGCGGTTTGTTTTAACATTGTATTTTTTGAAAGTGAACTATTACTTGTAAACAAAGCCACGCGGGTGATGATCATTGCTGCCATCGGACAGAAATGACGGGGGCGGGACAGAGCACAGACCCGGAAATTTAGGAAAACAGCTGTAGACGTGCTGCGTGCGGCACCTCTGTTCTGCATATTTGTGCCGTTATTACAGCTGCAATATTATTGTGAGAGTCAAGAGCAGCTCATTCAACACAGACTTTGAGACGTTCTATTTATAATTTTGGAACCCCGTCGGAGAATGCGTGCTGAACGCCGACATTCTCTACGTGCCTTGTCCCACAACAAGCCAGTAGCGTTGCTAAGCAACACACAGCTTATCAGGTATGATTACCTTACAACACACACCTTCGCTACCGGCTACGGTGGCTTTTTATGTCCAAAGAGACGTAAGCTTTTTGTAGTTGGTTTGGATCGGGGCCAGTTTGTATTCAGACCATAAGCGAACCGCACCAGAGTCCGTTTGGAAGTGGACCGAGACCCACTTTTTGAGGTGGTCTCGGTCCGCTTCCAAACGGACTCTGGTGTGATTGTTTGGTCCGGACCAGGGTTCGCTTGAGTGTATTCACACTCTGGTCCGTTTAAAGCGGACCAGAGTGTGAAGTGGCAAGTGTGAATACACCCTTAAAGTCTTTCATTCACATCTGTTGTGCATCAGCTTTACTTGTAATCTGTAAAACAGCAGAAAAACTGAAGTCTTGGCAGCAGGAACATTTCCTCTGTCAGATATGTTTTCCTCTAGGAAAAAGGCCATCTGACTATTAAAATAGTTCCGAATCCACATGGAAATCTGTTTGATGTCGCTCTCCCAGCATAGTGTTTAGTAAAGCCAATAAATCACCCAAAAACTCAACCCTCATTGTTCGATGTTATTCTGGCCATTCTCTGTCTCCCCTTATGACCTCCAATGTCACCAGGTGATCCAGATATTTACCAGGCAACAACTTTTCTGTGTGCTTTTTAAAAAAAAAATGTTTTGTTGTAATCCAATTGCTTTAGAGCTACAAACTAGTTAGTTACCTAGGTTTGGATTTTTAGTTACTTAGGTTTTTAGTATTTCACCTATTTGAATGGGCTGTATGTTTCTAATCACAGCTGTGTGACTATGTGCACAGCTGTAAAGCTGGCAAACAGACAAATGTATTATATGTCTCAGTGGCTGGCCAGCTGTCTTGTGGACTAATAAACTGGGTGGCTGGATGAAACCTGACTGAATAGCAGGAGGATTAACCGAATTGTCTAATGCTTTATGCAGGAAAAATACTTCACCATGTTTTAACATTAATGTAGATGGAGACAATATGTTGACACCCTTCATACGTGTCTGTGTTTGTATGTAGTTTCTGGGAATGGAGTTCTTTTCTCTCTGCTGTTATACAATATATATTGTATAACAACTGGCAGTGGGTGGGTGGCTCCTGCCATCTGGAGAGACACCACGTATCCGTGCTTAACGTTACACATCGTATATGTGTGTGCGTGTTTGTCTGCAGTTTGTCTTCAGTGTGTTTGTGTCCACCCCACATCTACAAATAGACACAGCATCATTTGCAGTAGTTAAGTTCATGTGCAGGAGAATTTACTGAAGGGAAACTGAGTGCAAAACTATATACTGTGCATGTTTTTCTATACAAGAGTGGCCTTTTTCTGACTAATGTCGTGAATGACTAATGTCGTGAAAATATATTTTCAGAAGTACATGCATTAAGATCTCCAAACACAGACTATTCATTAAACCTATGTAGTCATATAGAAGGCTGTGTGAACTTCATTATCTGTCTTTGACACACTCTTACTATTTCTAGGGTAACACAGAGGTGGACTCAACAAAACAAACAAGGTTTCAGAACTCTTCAGTCGTCCACAAATAAGCAACAACACACTCAGGGAAGGAACAAACGGTTCACACACAAACACTCTCTCTCACACACACACACACACACACACACACACACAAAGTAAATACAGTGCTGAGAGAATCCACTCCGTCAACTCCGAGTCAGTGCCTAACTGTTGCTATGGAGAGGAAAAGCACAGCTTTCTAGTCTATTTTAAGGAAAGTGGTGTTAGTTTTTTTTTTCGGTGCATATTTCAGAGTCAAACAAACTGTGATAGAAAGCATTGGCACTACACTGTATGGAGGATCTTAAAACAACAACCATTATCAATCTGCTACGGTTCCGACACTTATCTTTTATCAAAATCAAATTAGAAACACCTGACTGTTAATCAATGCTATAAAATGCCCATGTGTATTAATAATCCTTAACAGCACAACATATACAGCAGGGAGAATAAGTATTGAACAAGTAAACATTTTCTCTGCAACTACATAATGTTTCTAAACACGCTATTGGCTTGAAAGTTAGGAGGTAAAAGAAAATGCCTCTCTAAAGATCTTAACAACTATTTATTGTTGTAAAAAATAATGATGTCACTGGTTACAAATAAGACAAATAAGACTTCTTAATGTTCCAGTGAGCAGGAGTCAAAATAACCAAAATACGTGCTCAGTGCTGGAGGTAGCAGTTGTATTTTTTTTCAAAGAAAACAATAAGCAATGCACCCAACCACAATGGCCTCTATGTATACTCAGAGCACAAGACTCCACAGCTGAAGAAAAAGCATGATGAAAATCATTTAATGTTTGCTTCACAACATTTAGGCCAGTCAATAAAAAATTGGAAATATAAATAAATTTTACCCCAACAGAAAAAGATTTAAAATTGTTTTCATTCATTCAAAAAGTTTATTATTAATAGGAAATTAAATTTTTTAAAATATAATATGACAATGTAAAGGGAATTTTGACATTAGGATTTTATTCACAATGTAATGGAAACTGGCATGTTAAAAAGTATTTATACTAGTGATGCAAGATAATAAAACACGTGATATGCGATAAAATTGGTTAATGTTGCAATAATACAATATGGTACAAAAAAACAAATAATGGAAAAGGGTTGATGACTTTCTGCTTTGGGTTCATAACAAACATAAACCCTGTTATACCCAGCTTCAGGGAAAAAAATATATATAAATTTATTATTTCCAGCTCAACAACAAGGTTTTAATGAATACGCTGCCAGCTTCTGGATGGATTCTGATATTTCGGTGTGTAAACAGTTGTTGGGATTAGGATTATTGATTAATTAATATTTATCAAGAATTATAATTAAAAATCATAATTTGAGAAAATTAATTTCTTAACCAAAAATCCTCATTTATAAAACGAAACCAGAGATGTCCTCTGGTGTTGTAATTGTGGCTCAAAGCCCTTGATAATTACAATTATTAAATTCTCAGTAATAGTTGATAACTATTATTAGATGTCACTGTTTAATCAACCGTTTCTGCCGAAACGTGGAGAACTTTAACCTTATTTTGACTGACAAATCACTCTTGCACAAAATAAACACAAACGCCTTCTCTTTATCTACGTAAATATTTATTAAATCACCAGCCCTGATACAACTCGCTCTTCCAATTCAATAATCTTCACCTAATCAAACATGCAAAGTTCTACACAAAAGGGCAAAATATCTAACTAAACAAAATAAAACAGCATTGAGTGTGTATGAGATCAAACCAGCAGTTATGGCAGTTCTGGCAAAATACAAAAGGAATATGGTTGAACAAAGCTCGGGGAGGCCACTCCCAAAGTGTAGCTTAGTTACTGTAAGTCATAAAACATCCCCCACCGCTGGGGAGTCCGAGCACACAAAGGGTTGTAAAACTTTTGGCGGCAACTAATAAACATGAAGTTGAAGACAAAGAAAATTGTTGATTTTCACAATGAAGTTATTATAGCAGTTCAATTTTCCAGCGCACCTGCGCTCAGGGGTTCACACAGTAAAAACACAACTTGAGAAGCTCGGCGGCTTCAGAGTCCACAGCAATAATCAACATTCAATAACACCTGGCATGCGAATACACTTTGAACACATTAGATTATAAGTAGCGATTGGGGGGGGGGGGGGGGGGGGAGTTTCCACACGTACGTGGGTAACTCAGGAGATCGGTCTGTCCTTTTCAGCCTTTTGGCAGAATGGTGAAAAACATGACGGACCGTCACTACTCGACTGGAACAAAAAAACACAATGAGGAAAAATTGCGTCTCCTTGAAAACTCCGTGGTTTTTTTGGTTACGTGTTAATTCCACGTTTCCGATCGGTAAAGTAAAGTTTCCTGGTCTTCTTATCCCAGGAACCTCTTTTATGAGTTTTGTTCTCGTTGGCCAACAGGGGGAGAATGAATGAAAGTCCACGTGAGATTTCTTCTCCAGAGTGATGCTCCAGTTGCGTGGTAACCGCGTCTCGGTTTCCAGCGTGAAAAGCAATGGTGAAAGCTCTTACAGTATATTATATAGTCGATCATGACATCAGAGCTGCGACGCCCCCGTCCTATCAGCCGCGGTGCCTGCTGGGATTCGTAGTAGCGGACAATCCTGGGGTACAAAATGGCCGATGATGCTGGAAGACATACTGGCGTCCAGCAACTTACAAATGGTCCAATATTAAGCAAAACATGGTCCAACATAGTAAATAGTCTCTTTGGAAATATTTTTACTGAGGATAATTTTATCATATTCCATACTTATTTTCCCTGCAGTATAAATGTAAGCAACAGTTTCTGAGTAGTATCGTGAAAAGATATGAAGGTAACATGTTCTAAGATTGACAAAAAGAAGGCATGGTTTCTCCCAAGGTGAATGTGTAAGATCCACACAGGTGGCGAGGTGGTACATTGTTTATTTTATTAGCACATCTTCACAACCTGAGAGGACACCACTAAAGCTTGCATCCCGACTGCTGCAGAAGTCAATCCCAACTTCTCCTCTTCACCTAATTAATTGTTCGACTTTTACAAGGGTCTTAATTATTGTGAACAATGCATGACCTATTTTTTATGTAATTTGTAAACAAAAGCAATTTGTACATTGTCAACATTTACTGTTTGTTTCAAGCTCAACTTATTTTTTTAAGTGGCTCAACAATTGGTCCAGTAAGAATCCCAGACAACAAAAGGTTGGTACCACCCAGGTCCTGGTAGAGCACACAGGAAACCCACTGGTGCTGTTATGTCATGTTTCGTCCACACTACTTCCTTTGCTCCCCTGGCCCAGACAGGAAATAGTTTCATAAACCCGTGGGGATCATGTGTGTGTACGCTCAAAAAAGTGGGTGTACTGACAAAGCTTGGATGCTTTTGAATCCGTCCATTTGCAGAATCACATAAATATACAAACATGCCTGAAAGATTATGGGAAAGAGCTTTTAGCTGCAATCTGAGTAAGTTCTAAATTAGAAAAAGAACACAAAAAAAGGTTATAGAGCAGTTACAGTACATACATACATAATAAATATATATTTTTTTTATTCCTATCAGCAGAGCAACAGTTTATGACTCAGTCTGACTGTCAAAATAACAAATAAAGGACTGCTGTGGATTAGATTTAAGTTGAAGAATGAATTAGCCAATGGAAAATTACCAGGGTGTAGACTCATAAATTATTGGACCAGTAAATGTTCATATAGATACTGAGGGGCATAGAGGACAGGAAGCGGCGTTTGGGATGCAGAGCGATAAAAGCTACAGTGGATACAAATAATATAAGAACACACCTGAGACCTATGATGGGACTATTCTAAACATAACTATATATATACAGTGCCTTGCGAAAGTATTTGGCCCCCTTAAACTTTTCAACCTTTTGCCACATTTCAGGCTTCAAACATAAAGATATAAAATTCTATTTTTTTGTGAAGAATCAACAAGTGGGACACAATTGTGAAGTGGAATGAAATTTATTGGATGTGTCAAACTTTTTTAACAAATAAAAACTGAAAATTGGGGCGTGCAATATTATTCGGCCCCTTTACTTTCAGTGCAGCAAACTCACTCCAGAAGTTCAGTGAGGATCTCTGAATGATCCAATGTTGTCCCAAATGACTGATGATGATAAATTGAATCCACCTGTGTGTAATCAAGTCTCCGTATAAATGCACCTGCTCTGTGATAGTCTCAGGGTTCTGTTCAAAGTGCAGAGAGCATCATGAAGGCCAAGGAACATACCAGGCAGGTCCGAGATACTGTTGTGGAGAAGTTTAAAGCCGGATTTGGATACAAAAAGATTTCCCAAGCTTTAAACATCCCAATGAGCACTGTGCAAGCAATCATATTGAAATGGAAGGAGTATCAGACCACTGCAAATCTACCAAGACCCGGCTGTCCTTCTAAACTCTCATCTCGAACAAGGAGAAGACTGATCAGAGATGCAGCCAAGAGGCCCATGATCACTCTGGATGAACTGCAGAGATCTACAGCTGAGGTGGGAGAGTCTGTCCATAGGACAACAATCAGTCGTACACTGCACAAATCTGGCCTTTATGGAAGAGTGGCAAGAAGAAAACCATTTCTCAAAGATATCAATAAAAAGTCTCGTTTAAAGTTTGCCACAAGCCACCTGGGAGACATACCAAACATGTGGAAGAAGGTGCTCTGGTCAGATGAAACCAAAATCGAACTGTTTGGCCACAATGCAAAACGATATGTTTGGCGTAAAAGCAACACAGCTCATCAGCCTGAACATACCATCCCCACTGTCAAACATGGTGGTGGCACATCGTGGTTTGGGCCTGCTTTTCATCAGCAGGGACAGGGAAGATGGTCAAAATTGATGGGAAGATGGATGGGGCCAAATACAGGACCATTCTGGAAGAAAGCCTGTTGGAGTCTGCAAGAGACCTGAGACTGGGACGGAGATTTATATTCCAACAAGACAATGATCCAAAACATAAAGCCAAATCTGCAATGGAATGGTTCATAAATAAACGTATCCAGGTGTTGGAATGGCCAAGTCAAAGTCCAGACCTGAATCCAATCGAGAATCTGTGGAAAGAGCTGAAGACTGCTGTTCACGAACGCTCTCCATCCAACCTCACTGAGCTCGAGCTGTTTTGCAAGGAAGAATGGGCAAGAATTTCAGTCTCTCGATGTGCAAAACTGATAGAGACTGATAGAGACATACCCCAAGCGCCTTGCAGCTGTAATTGCAGCAAAGGGTGGCGCTACAAAGTATTAATGCAAGGGGGCCGAATAATATTTGACACATCCAATAAATTTCATTCCACTTCACGATTGTGTCCCACTTGTTGTTGATTCTTCACAAAAAATTTGAATTTTATATCTTTATGTTTGAAGCCTGAAACGTGGCAAGAAGTTGAAAAGTTCAAGGGGGCTGAATACTTTCGCAAGGCACTGTATATATATATACACAGACAGACAGACAGATAGATCTATCTATACACACACATATATTGGAAAATATGAGTAGTATATATAAGCTACAACAAGTAGAATAAATCATATCAACCATATTGTGAATTTTTTAAAAGTATTATTGGAAGTATAATTGGTTGGTTTACTAATAATAATAATGGGTCAAGGATGCCACATATCAGAAATTTCAGTTTCTTTTCCAAACAAATTTTTTTTGCAAATAATTTTTGTAAGACCATAAATTTTGCAATTTGTGTTTTGAATGCCTCCTATTGAGGGTGAAATGGATGAAAACTACCAGATCCAGAGAGGAACTGATGGGGGTGATCTCAGGAGCAGATGTTGCGAGAACGTACTGCCAGCATTATTTGTATTTGAGTTACAAAAGCGATTGTGATTTGATTCCTTAACTCAAACGTTGTTCCTAGAGTTCTGAGGACTTGTCATCTCAGAACTTATCTGTTAATTAAAATTTTAAAAAAGTCCAAAAAATATTCTCTTTGATGATGACAAAAACTGAGACCTGAGACCAATTTACAAATAAATTCTTGAACAATCCTACAATGTGATTTCCTGGATTTTTTTTTTCTCTTTCTCCTCATTTTGTCTTGAAGTGTACCTATGATGAAAATTACAGGCCTCTCTCATCCTTCTAGGTAGGAGAACTTGCACAATCACTGGCTGACTAAATACTTTTTGGGCCCACTGTGCAATCTACTTTGTGAATCCACTGCACATATAAAGCACAAAATGTAGGGGACTGTCAATGATTTTTTTTTTTCAGAAGTCATAAAATCAAGGATTAGGGTTATAAGATGGCTTACCAAGAGAAACTGATCACTGTGCAAATGCTTACTTGGAAAAAATGCAGTTGCATTTCTCTTAGGTGTAAGCTGATATCACCAGGGTTCCACCTGAGCATAAATAAAAACAGGACTTTAAACATTAGGAGCCCTCTGCCAACTCCTGGACCTCTTAGTCACTGTCATTGTTCTTTCCAGACCAACATGTAATTTGCAATGGTCATACTTACCAAACATTTAACATTAATGTAACAAGATCTCAAACAGATCTTGATAGCTTTTCTTTTTTTTCAAAACACTTCCTCGATCCCTACTGTCAATATTACAGAACAAATCAAACCAGGCAGAATTTTATATATCATTTCTTTCATATCCACTATAAAAGTTCAACAAAAGAACACAGTTGCATATATAGACATAATATAAAAAACTCAACATAGAACCAATTACCTGTGGAGACGGGCTTGTTATGAGTATGCAATTCATCACCTTCCGTCTTCCAAGAAAACAGTTAAAGACCAATCCCACTGCCAACACTCCATCAGCTACAATCAGGAATAAGTTGGCAACAAGCACCGATGCAAGGCACCAAATCTATACAAACAAAAACGCCCATCTTCAGCCTCACAAATCATTTCACAAGCATTCCCGATTATGAAAATTTACGTGGAAGTGTGTGTGACAGCCTGAGAGAGAAGACAAAGGGCAGAGTCGTTGTCAGCGATAAGCTCTACATGACAAATGGTGGGGCCGAAGGTGGAATAAAAGTATTTTCCCAGCGGTTCCTGTGGGTGGTAGATGATATAGTGAAAACTCTGGTTTATCTGGCTTGTGATGCATTACATTGGGACTGGTTGTTACAGTTTTTATAATCATTAACTAAATCTGTTTTTGGATAGAAGAAAAACAAAAGATTTAAAGTAATGAAATTTGATGCATTTGGATCTCTGCATTTGCAGTCGTAAGGCAGGGTGGAGCTGCATGAATAAAACACAAGTGGGGGAGTAGGGATGATGAGCGGCAGTAAATAATGACTATCTCAATGCACAAGAGATTTCAGACACAGTAAAAGCGGGCTGTAATATGGGCCAAATCTGTCCCAAATGACAACAGGAGATTAACCAACATCCTGCTCCAAATATCACACATCCACACACACTGTACCGAGACCAGTGGTCCACAAGTCAATCTGAAAGAAAAGATAAGAGATGGTATGAGTATGTGTCTGAGAAAGAGGAAAGAGGGGAGAAAAATAGAGATCTAAAGAGGGAAAGCGGAAAGAGATGGAGCATGGAAAAGCGGACAGACGTTTCAATAATTCACAAACCCCTGCTTCATTTAGAATAGAATCAGTGCCCAAAGTGGACCCCAGCATACTCCACCATGGACCTCCACAGTTTTATCTTGTATACAGTATGTATGTTTGTATTCACTGTGGCAAAACATTACGTGCAAAACAGATGTCTGAGAAATATAATGAAACTATGCAGATTCCATGGTAAAGTAGGAGCAGAGAGAGGCAAAGGGAAGCAAAACAGGCTGCAGTACATTTTTAATTAATCACCATATCTTTCCATCTAGGCTTACAGGAGAGAAGTTTCTCTGGTACAAGCTGGTATTTTAAAATATTCTTTGCCGTCCATCTTACTAGTCCCAAATTTTTTCCGTGAAATCTATTACATGCACGCACACAAGAAGACTTCTATTTACAGATAAATATCTTAATGCGTATGGATAATAAATTCATTAATTAAATTCATTCCATTAACACATAGAAATGTTTTGATTATCATCCTTTTGTTAAACGTTAATAGCACATTTCTACACAGGTGAGCAGAAGAAAAACTGAAAAAGCCATTACCACCCATTCAGGAGAACTGCCAGCTGTTATTTTCTGGACTTATCAGTAGGGACGTGTTATGATGACACAGTCATATAACTGAATCTACAGTATCTCCTGGCTTTACTCTTAAAAACATCCTCATTTACTTGGGTGGGTCAAATTTTGTTGTGCAGTACACATGTGCAGCAAGAGCAGTCAGTATTTTTCATTATATTATGAATGTAATGAATGTGTTGGCCTTAATGTCTGAATGTGTACCTGGATCATTTGCCACAAATACTAGGTTCATGGTTTTCGTGGCAAAAATTAAGTACAGAAACCTTTTGCAGTATATTTGAGCAAAGAAAAAAAACATTCTTCCCCGTTTTGGGTTGGGCTGTGTTTTTTCCTCTCATGCATGCAACAAACACTGCTGCGGTGAAAACGATGTCCTCCTGGAGAAGTGAAAGATAACGTTTCGTCATGCTTTAACCACAATAAAACCTTTGCATGTAAGAAACCAATTACAGTTCTTTATCACATCAAGTCAAACATCCTACTGCTGGTATGAGCTACACAACCGAAGAAGTTACGTGAGACAAGAAGGCTCCTAATTTATCATATATACATTTGTTGAGCTGTATGATAAAACCTCCACATACTCTGCTTCTTTTAGTAGTAGTTTTAGTTTAGGTTTAATGTTTGTCAGCAAAAATTGCAACAAGGCATCAATAAATAAATAAGTAAGTAAACAGGGTTTTTTTTAAAACAGACAATTTACATCATTATTTTATTAATTAATTAAAGAAGATGATTTCAGACTATTCCTGTACATTTAAATAACTAAATAAATATAGAAATAAGTTATAGAATTAGATAAAAAATGGAACTCACAATTGGTATGTTATTTAAAACATTTATCAACAATTAAAACAAGATTGAATGAATGATTGAATGATGATGAATGAATGCTATACCGACACCTCAGTGTCTCAAATGGCAAAACATCCTGTAGGAGTTCAGAACCTCATCTGAACGTTTGTTTATTCACTCCCATATCATATGACCATCTGTGTGCTCTGTCCCAAGCTAAGTACTTTCCAGGAAGTACTCTCAAAAATGCAACGAAGATACTACAGTTTAAATCCCAATTACCAGGAAGCCATTGCTAAGGGCACTAGGCCATAAAATTTTACATTTTACATGGAAAAGATTTGCTTATATATGTGTAGAAATGAGATTTACCACCCTGAGGGTGAAACAGATCTGAGACATACAACAGGTTAAACAGCGCCTGGGTGTTTGTGTGTGCATGCGTGCGTGTGTGTGCATGCATTAGTAAACACCTTCAACTCCAACATATGCTGGTATTTGTAATAATTTACTGGAGTGAGTGAGTGTAGTGAGTGTCTGCTCTGGTGACCTGCAGCAACAGGCATGTCTGTTATGTAATCCTGATTGTCAAAGACATTCACACACACTCAGACAGACCCACACATGCACACTGGAGTCCCTTCACCTAACCTAGAAATCTGTCTTTGAGGAGATGAGAAAAAATTGATCGCAGTGTCAGTACATCCAGGTAAATAATCACTGTCCATAATATTGAAGCTGGAGGAATTCACTGAAACTTCCATTTAGACTAAAACACAGACTTTTGTGAAGTCATTAGGCTCATTGAAGTGTACAGCAGGCTCCCTATCTAAAGACATTACACCACTGGTTTAAGTAACATCAGCATACAGCACAGTTGCCTTGCCTTACTGCAGAGAGGGGTTGTATTAGACACATTTTTTAATGAAATGTCTCTGTTCTTTAGTCTAAGAAAGAAATTTCATTTCGAAGAGAAATGGTAAAAAAAAAAATCCACCCAGTGAGTGTAATTTATCTTTCATTCTCAGATGCAGCCAAATCAATTGTTCCTTCAGATGGAGGCAGGGTTGTGCATGGGGGCTTTCAGTTAAGCAGAACTAACCAATAGAAGGCCTAGTTTAAACACCACAATCATCATGAAAAGTATATCACAACCTGTGCTGCAACAGATGGTTTAGAATCAAGGAGAGCAGGTCAGTAAAATTAAATGAGAGTGTTACAGCAAGTTGATCAACAGAAGACCAAGGAAGCATAAACTACAACCAGCAGGAGAGCAAAATCCAACAATATTCCAAAACTCTAAAGAGCAAAAAGAAGTTACAAAAGGGAAACACAGGTATGAATCAGCACAAGACAAAGTTTAAAACTACAGGCTCAAACAAAAAGCCATGTAATAAACTTGAAAGTGTTGAAACCCTTTAACAGCATTTTAGCTGTATTAATTCCACTGTTTTTGAAAGTGGGAGAACAGAAGGATTTATCTAAATTCATATAGCATGTTAAAGCTTCCTTATAAAAACATGCATGACAAATATTTTCAATTGAACAAATTTCCAAACATGAAAGTTTTGTGATATATGAGGTAAAATGCGTTTGTTCAGCTACACTGAATCAGTGACATCACAGAACTTTATGCACCAACATTTTTAAAATTAGACATAGACGGAATTCTGGTGTAATGGTACGTTGACTTGCTCTCCACTGCTGGTCAGCATGCTGAAAGATTGCTCCCACATTTTATAAACAAGTTCAAAAAGGACTAATTTGGCTGACTGGAGATCTTTTCAGTCACAGCAAAGGCAGGTTGTTATTAAAGCTGTGCTATGGGCAGCATGTCTGTTAAGCAGCTAGCTGCAGCTGGGCTACCGGAGCAGATGGCCAATTACTTTGGAATATAGCGTTATGCAGCAATGTCTTGATGACGAAATGCACTCTTTTCTCAGAAAGTAAACAGATTTACAAATGCTAAATCAATCAGAGCAATCACATTCAATAAACAGAATCTAAAAAAAAGAAATTGGTTATTTTACGCATGACAAATCTCACTGTGTCTCGGATAGCCAGTGAAATTAGTTTACAGGTTGTCACACTTAAAAAATCTATTACAATTTGTTAACAAATAAAAGATATTTGTCTCTGTTATCCAAATACAGAAACATTTCTTACTGGTTCTCTATTCTCTTCATTTTGTTCAGTCATCTCCCAATCTAAACTCCTCTTCAACCCATATTTTCTGTTTAACTTAAATTATACAACAGTAGTAGTTGGTCATTTGGTTAGCAAAAAAAATTTTTTTTAAATAAAGGGCAGAACATAGTCGGAGATACTGCAAGCATCGCGGACTCCGCTCGCACTGTTCGCGGACGTTTGAGGTTTCATAGTCGAACGTACCAATTTCTTATATTTCTGGTGACAAATACCTACATTTCCCACACTTGCTGCCATGGCGTCATCGGATGGGGAGGCAAAACTAATTTGCCCTGTAGCTCTGGAAAAGCAAAAAGAAATGGCACTGGTATTAAAGGCCATTGAACACAACTAGGAATGATGAAGGGTGGTGAGGCACAGAGAGTGGCAATGACACTGCGCATACTCGCAACCTGTTGCTCGGAGCAGGTTGTCACCTATCCAACAGTTCGATGTGGAGATTTCCTGCCAAGCAGTTTGTTGTATGACACTGAATTCACTTTGAGTGCGTGCGGAACAACAGAAACAATGTCAATGATGTAGTTACTTATTATGGATAAGTCAATGATGTAGTTACTTATTATGGATAATCAGGAAGAAGGAACATTTGGACAGAGAAGTTATTAATGTAATGCAATACATGGAAAGAGATGTTTTACTAATAGTAGACATAAAAAGTACAAACCACTGTAAAAGAAGACATTTTCCTATGTGATAAACTTTATGCTCACAAACACCTGCCACCACCTCGGTTGCCTGGCTGTTACCTGGCTGGTAGTCTGATTGTGATTTATTTCTGTTCATACCTTCAAGATTTTTAGGCTTTCTGGTATTAAAATATGATGATTTCTGGCCTCTAAGATTAACATGTTTCCCTCTCTCTGTTTTAAAATGTGTAGTAGTTACATGCTTCTATGGACCTTAATATGACTTGCAATTGCAAGTCATATTTCTCTAAGTGTAATTGCAATTAAAGAAATATTGGTTGTAGTTTTATTGCTGAAAATAATACCTCCTTTTATTTATGTATGTATCTCCTAGTTGTATAATGATTCCAAGTCATTAACTGTCTTGCAGTTAGGAGTGACCCTCTCAGCACCAGCAGATGTAATTTACAGAAACTGCACAGTTTTGCTCCACACAGCCAAAACACATGCAAAAAATGGCAAGGTAAAATAAGAGACTCCAGGAAATGCTGTTCTGATGGGAAATACACCTATTGATGCTGCCAACTATTAAAAGAGGGAATAAGTGGCACAGTAAAAAATAAGATGCATAGGAGCCATGTAAAGAAAAGCTAAGGATACAGGATCAACAAGAAAGTTAGAAAATCAAGATAGAGTAGACAAAGAAGACATCCAGACAGACATATGTAGAGAACAAAAAGGGTAGGAGAGAGTGGGTGTTGAGAGAGATGACACTTTATCATGCAGACTAGTTGTAAAAAGCAATAGACTCTTGGTTGGTCTTAGCATAAGAACTTCTCAGGCAACACAAAAGGCCATACCCATTCATCTCACTAACAACTGAAGTTGCTGAACGGAGCTAAAGTGGTGAAAAGTGTTAGCCATGATAAACTCCTGATTACTTCAGAACCCCTCGCCATTCAGTACAAACCATAAAGACAGACTACTGATGCATCATTTGATCAAGGAACTATCTGCTCTTTTATCCAGTGTTTATTATTGTTAAAAAGGTTTTCTGAGACCAAAAGTGTTCACAGAAATCTAGCGAAAAATTTGTAGTTACTTGATTATGTAAAAGACATTCCCCCTTTATGGAAAGTTTCTGAAAGGGACAATATCTTCCTATGAAGTTATCACTCTTGCCAATTTGCACCCACCTGTACCTTTCTTTTTTCTCTCATCACTCTTCTCAATTGCTTCCAACTCTCACGGTGCACCTACTGTATACTGGTGTTACGCCGCATAGAGAAGACATCGCTCATGGCCAGGATCATGTACAGAACAGAATGTACAGAGGGGAGATATTAAGGGAGAGAAAGTAGAAGTCGAAGTGAGAGGGGAGGCATCCATTATTGTAATCCTTTTACCTTGCCTAAAAAAAGTAGCACTTCAAGTGAAGGAGAGAAGACGGACAGAAGGAGGTAGGGAGTGAGAAGGGAAAATGATGGCTGTTTGTAAATCTACAGCGCAACTTCATTTTTCAAGCTTTATTGTTGTCTAGTGGAGCATCCGCACAATAACCGAAGACTTTTCAGAGGTACATTAGCGTCCCCGTAGTGCATTTGTAATATTCTTGAGATATCCCGAGACATGCGTTTAAGATGGTACCAATTAACGAGACAAGTCAAGCTCAACAGCAATCACAGCTTTTAACATTATTTATCTCTCACGTTAAAGAACACGCAGAGAATGAATCAGGCTAATTTCACAAACAGCTTTCAACAAATGCACTTCGTTTTTGTCATGCAGTGAATACAATGAAGCCAATATAACAGAAGCAATATGTTGCTGTAGACTATGCAAACAATGAGGGTTATCTTTCAAAAGTGGAGGCGGAGGACAGGGAATAACCTAAAGGAATAACATCTAATGCAGTCAGACTTCTCTGGCCAATTAGTCAGGACTAGCATAGCCAGAGATGATGTCAGCCATCATTACTCACTACTTAATGTGATAAAGCAGAAGAGAAACAAGAGAAAATTTCTTTACTATCAGGATGTCCACAAAATGCAGTTAAAATCCTTCAGCTGATTCAAAATGCTGCAGCAAGAGTTCTGATGAAAATTAAAAAGAGAGATCATATTTCTCCTATTTTAGCTTCCCTTCATTGGCTCCCTGTTAAATCCAGTTCTGCTTCTCACACATAAAGCCCTTAATGATTTAGCTCCATCATACATCAGAGATCTGATCGTTCCATATGTTCCTAACAGAGCACTTCGTTCTCAGACTGTAGGTTTACTGGTGGTTCCTAGAGTCTCTAGAAGTAGAATGGGAGGCAGATCCTATTATCAGGCTCCTCTCCTGTGGAACCAGCTCCCGGTTTTGGTCCGTGAGGCGGACACCCTGTCTACTTTTAAGGCTAGGCTTAAAACTTTCCTTTTTGATAAAGCTTATAGTTAGAGTGGCTCCCTGTTGGATGGAGTAAGGGGGGGTCAGGTTTAGCCTAAACCCGCTCAGTTATGGTTCAGGTGCAAACACACCCTCCATTTCTGCTACCTGTATGACCCCTTCTCTTTTCCCATGGTTATAATCAGTCTGACAGAGAGAGGTATCCCAATCCTTGTGGTTTTTAGTATAACAATGACCATCAGTGGGACCCTTTGTGGGCTGCCATGAAACGACATTGTTGAAAATAAGCGCTGTTTAACTAAATAATCTGAACTGAAACTTTCTGTGTAGTTATGCTGCTATAGGCTTAGGCTGCTGGAGGACATCATGACCACTTTCACCCTCTTCGCTACATTCTCACACTACTCTCCAATTTTGCATTATTTGCTGTTATTTCAGCTTTTAACTTTACGTTGTCTCTCTTTTCTCTTCCTAGAAGCTATACCTGTACTAAAATAAAAGGAAATCCTAAGCTACACTGCCTGGTGTCTCTCCCAGCTTTACACATTTAAAGAGTGACGTTTCTGCCCATTCTCTTTTTTAAAATATCTCAAGCTCAGTCAGATTTGATGGACAGGGTCTGTTAACATCAATTTTCAAGTTTTTCCACTGATTTTCCAATTAGACTGATTCTCAGTCTCAAGTATTTTTCAGGCTCTAAATAAAGTTCATATGGTGTGACTATTGGCCATCTTAGCAAAAATTTTCCACATAAAAAAATTGTGAGAAACATCTCAGGTCATGAGTTTGAACTGCTGGTCAGACATCATTCAGTTTGACAGATGCACCGGCCACAAATTAGGTTCCCCTTTAACCAAAAACAACCTAGAGAAATAATATTTTCTGGGAAAAACAAGCTTGACTGAGCCATGATTTTGGCCCTTTTGTCCAGGCATGACAGCTTCCACAGCTGTCTCCTCTTCATCCTCTCATTCTTTTCAGGCTATAATAATCACACCCGAGACTTGCTGTCCACCTATTGTTGGACTGATATCTCGGTTGGATCTGTCTGAAGTGCTTTTACTGTAGCAACATGTCCAGCAGTCTCATTTCTTCCACTGTACATTGTAACATGGTTTACCATTAAGATTGTATGATGTTGAGCTTGCACAGCGTCGCAAGATCAGGTCCTATATGATTTTGGAAACTGCATGGTGTGTGCTGGGCTTTCCAGCTTTCCTGTTGCCAACTGCCAACAACATTTTTCATTTTTCACCATGGGAATAGTCTGTTTAGGGTACTGTGCATGTAGCCCAAAAAGTGGAGCTTTGGCCTCGTCTGGCTAGAGCACTTTCTTCCACATATTATCTGTGGTCTCTGCTTGTTTGTTGCAAATTGTATAAATTTTTGGATGGGGGACTAAACAGTGTTCCATGAGATGTTCAAAGCTTAAGATTTTGTTTTTATAATCTAACCCTGTTTTAACTGCACAACTTTGTCCCTGACCTGCCTGCTGCACTGGATTTTATAAAGAATTATCAAAGTAAATGGGGTTAAATACAATTGAATTCCACACTTTTCAGTTTTATTTTGTAAAAATTTTTAAAAACAGCATTATCTTTCCACTTTGTGTTGGTCTATCACGTAAACTGAAGTTTGTGGCTGCAAAGGGATACAATGTGTATACATTTGCATTGTATATACTAAGCTATGGTCACAATGGAACAATTCAAACATCAGAAACTGGAGCTGCTTCCACCCCTCATTCTCACACACACTCAGAATATGTTAGCACATATATGGTTCATTAACAATGACCCACAGTCTCAGGTTTTTCCACAACGAAGGCAGAATTCCAGTCAATACACCAGTGCTACCAAATGACTCTGCACTAGGCTTTAGCATGTTCTTTGAACAAACATAAACACTACTTGTGTTTGTGTTTCCCCATGAGATAAGCACAGGACACAAACACAAGTGCAGACAGATAGAACTGAGATTGTGTGCTTTAAACATTTGTATAGAATTTACAACCAGGAAGAGATCACGTTTCCCCTGAAAATCCGTTTAAATGCTCACCAAATTTAATCTCAGTTGTGCTTTTGTGTTTTATGAAGTTTATTCATGAACTTACATACATCTCTGGTGAAACATATTTTTTTTCTAAATAAAAAGGATTGACCTTGAATCGAAAAATCAGGTATGCTCATACCCGACATGGAGAATGAGTAACTGCTTCATTCATTCTTCTTCTCTGCCCTTCATTTATCTGCATCCAGTCTTTTTCTCTGCACTCTCAGACACCAGATAAGGTAATTAACTAACTCTACAGTGTGCAGAGTCAGCCATAGTGTGTTTGTGCCACACAACAACCTTTCAAAGAGCGGTGGTGTGACAATTAATGAGGGAAACGAGTACTCAATCGTGTCTTTATTTAATTTCTTCACCAATTCCAAAATTATGCCAAAAATGACTGGGAAACATGTATTAACACCTCTATTTGATAAGTCTAACATGAGAATGGTGTCATTTTTAAGTTTGCTGCACCTCTGACCTAACTAAAAATGAAAATTAACAAACATTTGAAGAATTTATCAACTTGAATGGGACAATCGAGTCAAATCAGATCAGATGGTGTTAAAGAATTACTTCTTTTCTTGTTTTTATGTGTCCTGTTTAATAGTCTAGAACTCAGAAGTGTTGTCTGAGCACCAAGAAGCCCAACAGATTTACTTTTACAAGTTGAGCTTTTCGGTTAACGCTATAATGCTCCGCTTGATATATAAGTAAAAGAAAACTTTATTAGAAACTGCTTTGGGATTATTTTAATTGCAATGGACACAGAGACGGAAACGAAAAGAAAAAAAGAAGCAAAAAAAGAAAGAAAGGCCGGGTAAAAAAGGAATAAGGGAGAGAAGGAGAAAAGAATAGAGGAGAGAAAAAAGGTGAAAACAATACAAGATAACACCCTAGAAGACAACAGCAATGTTACCGAAAACTGCACGGTACTAATGAATGCAAGATGTGTTTGGTGGTTACGAAATAACCACCATTCAGGTGTTAACATTATCACGGCCAGAGACAGAGAACCCAAATTCAGCCAAACACAAAGTGATAAGTAAAAAGGTTTATTCAGAAACTCAGGATCAGAGAGGAACAGCAGTCAGCTTCCAGGAACCACTGAGAACAGAGAGACTAGTTAGTGGCTGAATAAAACTCAGGATCTGCAAGGAGTTAGATAAAGCCACTAACCTTCTCAGTCTGGTGATGAGGCACAGAATCCAGAGGAGGAAGAGATCCAGACAGTTAATGAGGAAGCGTCCAACAGACTGAAGTCGGATTGCCGACTGATCCAAATCCTCCGGGGAACCAGCTGACGCTGTGACAGGAACACAGAGAGCTGTGATTGTCCTCTTGACAATAAATCCAGGCAGACTAGAGAGCCAGGCGAACTCGGGCTGAATAAACCAGTGGCTAGGCTGAGACGTAAATCCAGGGACAGAAACAGGGTCGAATTCCAGGGCTAGAGGCGTCAGACAAGGGGCAGGCAGAGACATAAAACCAGAGGCAGAAAACAGAGTCGAAATCCAAAATCCAATCCGTCAGACAAGGAGCAAGCAAGAGGGAATAATCCGTAAGGCAAGGCAAGGTCATGGAACGAGATCAGTCAGGAAGGAACGCTGGATAACTACTCACAAATGTTTTCGAAAATCTGGCACCGTCTGCCGGTCAGAGGGCTGTATATAACTGCAGCTCCACAGGTGTGTGGCATGACGGTGATTGCGCAGCAGCGCAGCAGCAGACAGGTGAAGCAGATGAGTTAATTGCATGAGTGAGAGCAGAGCAGGCAGACGGGCCAGAATCATAACAAACATCTGTTAGCACCTGAATCCAAACACCTTTGGGTGTGTGAGAGCGCTTGTGTATGTAAGGTTTCTCTATAAAAATATGCAATAGCGAGTGTGAGGAGCCACAGACCTGCCCCCTTGACCTGAGACAGACACAGAAGAGATTCTGAGCCACAGACATCCAAAGGCCCCCCAGAGCATGGGAACCCCGGCAGGGCCACCGGCGGGACTACTGCAACCCCTCCAGAGAAGAGTCGGGGAACTGTGGCCACTGGGGAACCACCCAGTGGCCACAGTGCAAAAGACCCAGGGAGCTGCTGCAACAAGCGCACAGGCCCCACTGGCAGCCATCTACACTGGTGCAGATCCAGCCATGGACCCAGAGACCCGAGACCCCGGGGCACATCACCCCCAAGCAGAGATCCGGCAGAGCCAGGGGGCCCAGGCCCCAGCAAGCAGCCACCAGGAATGAGGTGACACACACCAAAGCACCCAGCCTTGGACACCGAAAACCACCAATACACCAGCAGGCAAAGACACCCAGCCAATGGCAGAACACCAGCAAAACACTCACACCCACACACACAAGGTAAAGACACACAACAATGGACGTCGTACACTCACTCACACTCCCCATACATACACTATACTCCCAGGTCCAGGTGACGATACCCCAGAGGGCCAACAAGCACCCAGACTCAGACGGTGGTCCCCTTTATTCAGGGGTGGAGACAGGCAGGCCGCCCCAGCACCAGCCCAGACTAGTGCCGGCACCCCGTCCCCATCTTGAGAGGGGATCATAAACAAAAGAGGGGCCTACCTGGTCCAAACAAGCCTGCCAACGAGAGCCAGCCCAGAACAAAACAGTCCCAACCTCCAATGTTTTTCGATCTCAACCCCATAAGCACCCCACCCCCAATAAACACCAAAATGATTTTCCCCACAGGGCCACCCCCAACCAGGACACAGATATCGAACACATGCCCCTGAGCCCAAACGCCATGAATCCCCTCCACACAGAGGCACGCCCCCACAGACGAGCTCCACCCACGAAAAGCCGATGAAGACACATCCACACAGCGCAAGCTCCACACCCAGCCCCTCTCCAAGCACACCTACCACACCCTGCCCTCCACACACAGCGCACCACGATGAAAAGGCAAGGGCCCCTTGCAACACCACCCCAGCCTCCACTCACAGAGGTGCAACAGAGCAGACACCACTAAGCACCGTACTCACAACGGACCCCCTGACCCCACACCAAGACTGGACAAACTCTCCCGACAAGAGGTCCCCAGCCGGCGGCACGCACCCAGGGGCGATCGCCCCCACCATGCACCCACAACCACACAAACACACCACATCGCCGCCGAAGGAGAAACACCAACCAGCTCAGCTCCACTGTCACGGCTAAGCCAATCCAAATGCCAGTGACCACACATCCAAAAAGAGGACACAACCCCCAATATGAAAATCTCCTGCTATTTTAAAGACCTCATGATGCTGTTAACTATAACAAAGTTTCCAGGGCCTTTGGAAGAGAAAAGTGCCCACAGAATTACCGATCCTCCTATTACTTAACAGTAGGGACAAGAAATTTTCAACATAATCATATTTTCTTTCTCATGAAGACACCTGGATTGTTAGTTGCAGAAAAGCTCAGTTTTAGTCTCATCTGATCCAAGAACACGGTACCTGTTAAAGTCTCAGTATTGTTTTGCAAACTCTGCACATTTACTTTCCTGATGGGGGGATAGAAAAAGCTTTTTCCTGTTATTCCACCCAAGCAACTGGTTGGTGTATAAATAATATCTAGTCAGTTACAGAGACTTGGTGACACCAAAGATCAACTCTTTGTTGCAATTCCCTGGCTTGAAGGATATAAATTTGAGTCATCATATAGCCTTATTTGTCACTGTTCCAGCAATTTAAAATGTTTGAATTGTTTCTCTGAGTGTTAATATGAGAAAATTCAAACCAGCAGCTGTTTTATTCTGGTCAATCCCCAAGTTATGAAGATCAATATACATCTGGTTACTTGCATGGCATGTTCACTTATCTTTCTTATTTTGAAGAGTGGCTCGGTGAAATGGACCTCTGTGTCACATCATATTTATACCAAAGGAGACATGGGATTACTAAGAAAAATTTCCTGAACACTCTGATCCACTTGAAAAAATAAACAAAGAAAGCTGAAGTTACATTTATTTTAGAATAATTGTTAGATGTGGAAAAAACTAAGATTTTGTTAAAAAAGTATTATTTCTTATAGTGGGACCATTAATAACAAGTGTGGAGGGCAGTATATGAAGGCATTTTATTTACTTTGCAGAGTCTAGCCACTGCCTTCTCAAGCAGAATAGTCAAATTCAATTTTAACCAAAAACTTTGTTCAAGCCAACAATCAAACCACTGAGGCTTTAAAAACGGAGAAAATAAATTTGCCCCGCTTTTCAGATGTCTTTCTTCAAATTATTGATACAAAATGAGAGAATAATAAACCAGAACAAATTTACTACATGAATTTAAAACAAAACATATCAATAATATTAACTTCTCAGGCTTATCCCTTTTTTAGCATCTTTTACATTGTACTTCTAATTAAAACCTTTAATCACCTGACCAGCAATCTGCAATATTCTGTGTTTGAGATCTGGCTCTGATTTGTGAAAACTCTCAGTACTGAATTAGGCTGTGTGTCACTGAGACAACTCATGTGTGATGTTTTAATTATTTTCATCAGAGGGAAAGTTATGTGATGCTGAGCACAAGGAGTGAAGCTGGAGTGATGTATCAAGGATGAAACATTGAAACTGGAAGCACACACAGTCACATTTTACCTTCAGTTTTTACAAAGGAGTTCTAACTTGGTTCTCTCAGCTTCAGCATGTGAACTCAGGACTCATTAGACTCAGGTTTTAAATAAAATACAGGCAAATAAACAACAACAAGGCAGGCTGGCTCTAAGCAATTCAAGAGCAACTTTTAGGGAAAGAACAGCAGTTAGTTTTGCTTCAACAAAATTAACACACTTTGATTGATTGTTTAAATTTTATGGTTTTAACTAGAGATGCACCAAGAAAAATTAGCTGGTGACTGGAATCAGACGATTTTCAGCGTGATTGGCTATGAGACTTAATCTTTTTCCAAACCATATATTCATAAAACTAAACACTACCAAGTAGTGCAGACAACATTCTTCAGCGTGAAAGCTGTTACTGAGGAAGCACGGCTCATACTTAGCATAATTTTAAGATCAGAAAGGTAACTGAAATCAAGTCAGAACAAGTTTGGAGATGTCAGAAGTTATTTAAAAATAACTTCTGACAACATGTTATGACATGGCTTCAGATTATTTAGGCTGCGAGAAAGTCAGAGTGCAATACTTGAATCAGATAACAGGAAGGGTAATTGGAGTATAGCAAAGATTATCCATTTTATTCTTTTGAGCCTTCAACCTCTGTTTGGCATGGAACATCTTGGATTTAGAAATGTTGGCAGACATTTGGTGATCTCAGAGTTAGGATAAAGCTCTATATTCTCCAGGGATCACACGTAGGAACGGGTGTTTTGATAACACTACCCGTGCTTTGCTAATTATTAATATAAGATGCAAAAGACAGTTTAAAATATACAATCCCCTGAGAAAACTAAACAATTGTATTTGGTCAAAGCTTTATAAAAAAACGAATATTGGAAACTGGCCTTAAACCCGCAAAATACTCCCTATTTATGCTTTGGAAACACACTAGTTTAAAAAAAGAAGGTCAATAGATGATGCTTTCTTTCCCCCATCCATCCCACCTAGAAATATTAGATGCTTCTATGGCCCCTCTTCTTCTTCTCTCCCTTTGTTTCTGTCTGTATTCTGCTTTTATTTGTATCAGCATTGTGTATAAATGACTGTGTGTGTTTCCTTACTCGCCCTCCAAACACAGTTCAATCCTACTACCAGAGAGCAGAGGCCCAGATCAAATAAAGCCGAGCAAACCTATTACAAGAAAACAGAAGGGAAACTCCACGCTCTCATGCACGGAGACTGTTTACCCCAGTTTTTTAACCCCTCAAGGCAGCAATGTGCCCAAAATGTAACAAGACCCTCTGCAGAAGCAATAAAATGCAATAAATTAAGTACAAGATTTTAAGTTAATTATACTGCTGTGTTGTATACCCGTTTACCTAAAATACTTTAAGCAATAAATTTGCTAAAACACAAATTGAACCTTTTTAATTTTAACGACCCAAATACTATTGATGTCAATAAAAACTGGGCATTTATTCAAGGACTAAAAAAGCTGGAGATTGCTGAATACCTAAAGGCATCTGAAATGCTTTTTCAAGAGAAAGAATATCTCGGTTAATTAGCAATTTGACATCTTTGGCATCACAGTGAGCCACCATTACAGGCTGTATCGAACCGCATGGGAGGATATTTCAGTAACAAATGAAAAAAAAAAATCTATCCCTGAGAGTTAATTGAATTTGCAAAGCGCTGTCAGGATTTCCTTGCAAGGTTTACTCTTCCTCTTGGCATAGAAATAATGTCTCGCATCCTAATCACCGATAAAGAAATCAAAGCCATGCAGATTTTTTTTTATGTCTTTGCAAACAGGCTGTTAGGAAGTAATTTTAAAAAGCAAATTCAAAGTTAAAGCCAACAAAGGTTATAAGTATGTTAGTGGGATGCTTCCAGTAAACAGTAGGAATTTCTTTATGTGTGGTGTAAGCTGCGTAGTCGGAGCTAAGTAAACTGGAATTAACCACAATATTTATTGAGAAAAAACATGTTTAATGTAGGTACTTAAAAACATTGTAATATACATATGTTTATTTGTATTTGTATTGAATGTTTGACATTTTGGGTCAATATTTTGGTTTGCCAGGTGGAAGGGGCATGGGAAGGATAAGGCTAAGTGGGGGGCTTGGACCCCTTTCATAACGGAGTACAGTTCTAGTTTAGAACAGAAAAGTAAGTCAAAACTTTACAACAAACATTTCCACTCTGAAAGACATTACAGACATCAAAATGGAAATTTTTCATTACAGGATATAGCAGCACAACTTGAGAAACCAAATCTCCTACATTTCTAAAGATATTTGGTCAGTTCTGGTTGGATATTTCTGTTACTTTCCAGCAGATTGCTCGCTGCAAGGTGCGTGTTTTTCAGCATAATGTTAGCAGCATGTCTGAAATGGCAGCACCTCCACTGTTCCATCTGTGTCTACACAGGTGGTGTTCAGATATGGTATAAAACTGGAGGTTACCTGCATTTTAAAAGCACTAAATATGCCAAAATGATGCTGTATAATTTCTTAGAGTAAAAAACACCAATCAACAAGTAAAATAGCATACAAAAATCCAAAATAATTAGTTTAATAGATTCATGCTTCGGATTATAGTTATAGTACCATGTTTTTAGCCTGATATAAACTTGACAACCTGCTCTCAAAGCCATGTGTTGATCACTCTGAAGTTCCGCCCAGTGTCATTGTCTGGGCTTTTAGACTGTCATCCCTCCATCTGATCATTTTTAAGGGTTTTTCTGCTCAGAGAAAAGCAACTGTCAATTGTGTAAAAAGCTAGCAAAAAGAATAAATCAGAAGGGAGAAAAATGTGTCATTTGGATCCAACAGTTGATCGCTGAAGAAAGGAGAAGAAAATGATGGACAAAATGAATATCACTAAGGCCTCTCTCATTTTGACAAAAGTTACTTAATCTTCTCCTTTGTAGAATACGCATCTTACTTTTCCCTTTATGACTTCTGTCTGCAGATTTGTGCAATTACTTACTTCCTAGCTCAGTCTGCATGTCTTTAGTTATTTTATTAAACTATTCTGTACTCTAAAAACAAATTGTAGAGTTATGAAGCAAGTCCCTCAACACACTGACGTGACTCAAAGCCAAATTTACTGACTCTGTGGGTTATCATCGTTCTATATCACTGGTGGGTAATAAAAAGAAAGCATTAAAGGGATTATTAGGGCTGTTAAAGTTATGTGAATATATTTCAATCAATTTATCCACATATCTTATCAAGGGACAACATGAAATTTTAATAATAAAGTCTTTAAATAAAAAAAAGCAACAGTGCATTTTGCAAGGTGCAGTTGTACAAAACGCGTAAGAACATGAACAATGGTACTTGAGAAGTTCTGGATAGAGTATATTTATAAACAAAAAAGTTTTTGCATTGTTGTTTCAGAAAAGGCATGTTTTAGAGTCTTTATACTCCACTTAATGATTATTTAATTACTAAATTAGTTTATTTACGATTATTTCAAAAATCGATTAATCACGATTAATCCAACTAATTGTTTCAGCACTAACATAAACAGAAATATTTTTTTCTAACCATTACAATGTATAAATCATGCTGAGTTGTTTCTGCATCAAAACCTTGTGCAAGCCTGCTGCAGGCAGGATACGTCACCAGCTGTGGATTTGCTAGCACAACAGCTTTCTGTCACAAATGTTACCATAACTAAAATAACAGCATAGATGTTAATTTTCATGTACACCAGTTAGGATTAAAGGGGTATTTCAAGAGGAACTGCAATCTTGTACTATTTTGAAAGTGGCAATTGAAACTGCAGCGTTGCAGGGCATATGTTATTTGACAGATTTTTAGATTTGTTTTGTTTTCTGGTAGTGAAAGCAGGAAAGTAAATGAAAATGTAAAAGAAAGCTGCTTAATTTGGAATCCAGGTAAATTAAAGTAAAGTTTACAAGAGCAAGGAGAACAGGAGACAAATAAACAGACATAAACTGGCAAAACCCAGGTATGTATGTAGTTATGGCATAGAATGATTTTTTTGTGCATGTAGTCATACTTTATTTTATAAATACCAAAAGTTATTAAAGAAATAAAACTACTTGGTGTTAGCTGGAGTGATATGAACATGAAATAATTAACTTTTAACTTTTATAAATTGAACCCAGAACTTCCTTTTGTTTGACAATGCCGCTCATTAAGTTCATGTTTCCAAAAATTACACATCACCAATTTTTCTTTTTCAATATTTTAACATGAGTGTGATATGAATGCATGTGCACATGTTTTGAGTATCTGCTTTATTTCCTTGTGCTTGTCCATGTGTGTGCCAGTTTTAAGAGAATTACAATCCACAGTGAGGGGCTGAAATGGAGAACAAGGTAGAGAAATTCTAGGACTTTAACCATTCGACTTATACATCTCTTCCATTAAAACAACAACCATTGAGAGAATAGTAAAAGCAGAGATTGGTCTCCTGACTTTCCATTTTAAGTAACCCCTTTTATTAGATCTATTTGGTATGAGTGGAGGGTATGAGCCTCAATATATAGCTGGTGAAAAATGGACAGAGAATTGAGTTTTAATAGATACAGCGAGAAAGAAAAGGGAGCTATATGCATCAATCAGGCAATCATTGGAAAGTAGCACACTGAATTTGGATAACAACAAGCCTTCAAGCACTGGGCATCCATGAACATCTTTTTCTAGCCATTTCAAGTCAACCAGTCATTGTCCACATTAATCCTTAGCAAAATATATCACAAAATTGGATTCTTTCAATCATTTGTCCAATCTAAGTTTAGCCTAAACAGTCCATGTTATAACCGTGTCTCATTCACATTTTGACAACAATCGACATCTTTATGCAGACGGCTTTTCACCTTTGACGTTTTAACCGCATGAATATAAAAGGCAAACTCATCTTATTTTGCAACTTTTTTTACACAATTTTGCTCAAGAGGTAAGCAATGAAATATCATAGTCAAAGTGATGAATATAGAATAAAGACAATAAACTTCATTTTCTGGTCCTATAAAGACAATTTAATTTAAAACAATCCATAGTTACCTTTCAATGACTACAAAAAGACACTTAGAGGCACTTAGTAGGACACAAAGTTAAACTGCTGCTTTTACTCCTTTTTATTCGAATCAATCAAAGGAAATTCAAAGCTAAAGACCTTTGGTTACCATAGTCACAAAATGGCCTGGCAGAAAAATATTACACTCCCCTGCTCACTTAAGATCAATCCCCTGACGGCTTCACAATAACCAACAGATTTATGGCAAGGCTAACTTCTTAACACAAGCACATTCTTTACCAAAGAGGAGCACGTCAGAGTTCACTCTCAAGCAACAAATGATACAACAGTTTTCACAAACACACAACCGAAACAGCAGCTCATTTGACAAATCTACCTGTAAAAAGTGCTTCATACGACTCTTACCTGAGCAGAGGAGTCGGAGCTACTTCGGCGAAAAAGGTGGAGCGTCGTGCTCAGGTCGTCTGGAGCTTTACTTTGACTGATGTGAAGACTAGATCCTTCCAGGAGTGGAGGAGAAGCGCCTCAGATGTCTTTCTCTGTCCTTTCACGTTTGCCTGTCCACAGCTACAGCCAACATTCCCTGCAGAAAAACAAAGAACGATAAAGACATGAGCACATCATTAACTTATTCCCTAGTTCACATCTAGAAGATATTTGACAGTGCTTTCGCAAAAACTACTAAAGTGTTATGAGAAACTATTCATATCCCTTAAAAGTTTCACTCTTTGTGAAGTAACAAACACAAGCTTCAGCGTATTTTAATGGGATTCTATGTAACAGATCAACAATCTGAAAAGTGTGGCGTGCACTTGTATTCAGCTCCTCTTTTTATGATAAATCTAAATAAATAAAAGTGGAATCAAATGCTTTCAGAAGTCACATAGTAAATAGAGAAAAATGTGAAGGAAGACTAACAATGCACATCACCAGTATCACACTGCTTCAATTAAACGAGGTAGTGTCAAGATCATGCTCTGGGGAGGCTCATCTCCAGCAGGGACAGTCAAGTTGATCAGAATTAATGAGAATATTAATTGAGTAAAAGATAAGTAACCTTGTCAGAGGCTGCAAAAGACTTGAGACTGGGGTAGAGATCCCCCTTCGCCACGGGACAACAACCCTAAACAAACAGCCAGAGATACAACAAAAATGGTTCAGATCAAAGTATATTCATGTGTTCTCCAACTGAGAATCTGTGATAAGCAGAGCGGGCTTTTGATATGGGCCATGTGGGCAGTTGCACAGGGTGGAATTAAAAAAAGGGGCAGGATTTTTTTTGTATAAAATGTTAAAATCTATTTATCCTTGTCCCTTTGCTTCACAATTATGTGCTACTTTGTGTTGGTCTGTCAAATACAATCCCGATTAAATACATTTAAGCTTGTGTTTCTAACATCTCAAAAAGCGTAAAAAAGGTTAAGGTGTATAAATGCTTTTGCAAGGCAGAATGTTGTACTGATTATAATGCTGAGAGTTTTACACCTTCTAAATTCATATCATTCAGTGTGATTATCAGTTTAACCTTCGACCAAGCGTTCACAAAGGTATTCTCAAAGCAAGCTCAAATTCCAATATCACAAAGCTGAATGAGTTCATAAAAAGGTAGAAAAGTGTGTCAAGGCCGTTAAAAAAGAAACATGACGGAAACCTGTCTACACGTCTATCGCTGTCTTTTTTATAAGTTGAAAAACCTATTCTACATTTCTTCTTTTTTTACTCTTTAAAACTGCAAGCCTTTGTAAACATCCATGCTTTCTGTGTCCTACACTATCTCAACCACTGGTATTCCACTCTTCTGTTGCTCTCTTGCCCTCTCTGAGGAGTATTCAGAGCAACACCCAAGCTATTTATACACTGATACCCGATCAGCATGGCAACCAGGCTTTGTTTACCCACGAGACACTGGTTTGAGGCTTGTGTCCTCCTTTTTTTCCCCCAAAAACATAGCTATTATGGTTCATTTAGGCCTGTTTCATGAACTTGGTTTACTTTGACTAAAGATCTCTAATTCCCCAGCAGATATTTGTGTTTCTGTGGAAATAAGTGAGCATGTTTTCAACATTCTTTGTGTAGCAAAAAGATGGACAGAGGATATCTGCCAGAACCAGAAGTTTCCAACTCCAGTCCTCAACGACCAGTTTCCTGTACGTTTTACATGTGTACCTGCTCAAAAAAACACACCTAGATCAAATGAATAAGTTACCTTCTCCGCATGTAATAACGCTCTGCGGAGGCCTGAAATTGAAATGTTTGAATTAGAAACATCTAAAAAATACATGATAAAAACACTTTAGGACTGACTTATCAATGGTGGACAAAATACGTTTTACTAGAGAAGCATCAATCGAGCTTTCATTGGGCAATACTGATCTGCCAATTACGATTTTGGCCAACTCAGATTGTATGAAAGCATTTGTCCCTTACCGTTATCTACTTTAACAAAACTCAAAAAAGGTGCCTCAATACACTAAATTTTAAGTTTTGATCATTTTAATTAACAATAAAAATACTATTACTTTTTTTTATTATTTATTCTGTGGATCGAAGGTCAGAGCTGACTGAAGTCAGAGGTGACTGAGAGAAAATTGTCAGATTCCAACCATCTGCCACTTTGTTGGTGCATCACTTTCTTTCAGTGTTGTTTATATTTAACAATGTCTAAACTAGTATTGTACTTCTCCTTTTTACTGTGAGTGACGGAATGTAAAACAAAAATCCAGAAAATCACATTGTGTGATTTTTAAGTAGTTCATTTGCATTTTATTGTATGACATAAGTATTTGATACATCAGAAAAACCAAACTTTATATTTGGTACAGAAACCTTTGTTTTCAATTACAGATATCCAACGTTTCCTGTAGTTTTTGACAAGGTTTGCACACATTGCAGCAGGGATTTTGACCAGTACTCCATACAGATCTTCTCCAGATCCTTCAGGTTTCGGGGCTGTCGCTGGGCAATATGGACTTTCAGCTCCCTCCAAAGATTTTTGATTGGGTTCAGGTCTGGAGACTGGCTAGGCCACTCAGAGATCTTATGATGCTTCATATGGAGCCACTCCATCGTTGCCCTGGCTGTGTGCTTTGAGTCGTTGTCATACTGGAAGACCCAGCCACAACCCATCTTCAGTGCCCTTACTGAGGGAAGGAGGTTGTTGGCTAAGATCTCCCGATACATGGGCCCATCTGTCCTCCCCTCAATACGGTGCAGTCGTCGTGTCCACTTTGCAGAAAAGCATCCCCAAAGAATGATGTTTCCACCACCATGCTTCATGGTAGAGATGGTGCTCTTGGGGTTGTACTAATCCTACTTCTTCCTCCAAACACGGCGAGTGGAGTTTAGACAAAAAAAGATCAATTTTTGTCTCATCAGACCACATAACCTTTTCTCATTCCTTCTCTGCCTTTTGCAGGTCTACGATTTCATCCCTGATGTCTTTACACATCTCTCTGGTCTTGGCCATTGTTGAGAGGTTGGAGTTTGTTTGATTGAGTGTGTGGACAGGTGTCTTTTATACAGATAACAAGTTCAAACAGATGCAGTTAATACAGGTAATGAGTAGAACTTGCAGGCCTGTGAGAGGCAGGATTCTTACTGGTTGTTAGGTGATCAAATACTTATGTCACGTATTAGACTCCATCGCTCACAGTTGAAGAATACCTATGATATAAATTAAAGGCTTCTACATGCTTTGCAAGTGGGAAAACCTGCAAAATCAGCAGGTGTATCAAATACTTGTTCTCACCACTGTAATTAACAGCAAGATGGAACTTCTGAACACACCACAAGTTCAAGCAAACTTTTACAAATGATGACCATCAAGCTGACCATCAAACCAAAAAATGAAATGTTCAATATGAATGTTGTAAAAATCCAACTTGAGCAATGGCAACATACTGACTATAATAACAGAAACCTATGGGCCCTGTGAAGAAAGAGCTTTATTGTTTACCAGGTTTAGTCCTGAAAGTACATTGCCTTGTGAATCTAGGAGTATTTTGTTCAACACATATATTTTTCTCTATCTTTGCAGACATTTTAAATAAACACCTAAACTTTTATAATAACCTGCAGGGTAGTTTTAACAGCTGTCTCCTCTGCTCCACTTTGGTGTACTGCTGCACAATAATATACTCAGAGTGCAGACAGACAGATTGTTCATGAGGGTCAGATTTCAGCACCACGCTGGCACAACACAGCACGTCACTTTCAGATTAGTCTGAGAGACGTTTTTGAGAATTCTGAGTGACAGCAAGAGTATAATATGATCTGGTTTGCACTCAGTTCTCATTGTGTTGGCAGGCTGTTTTATAGGGATTAATTAGCATAGTGCCACAGAAACTATATAATAACTCAACAACATAAAGTGTAAATCATTAACAAAAGGGACCAATGACAGGCTCTCCATTTCCAGTTTGTGAGGAAGATGTTATTAAATACTTGCTATTTTATAATCTTGCTAGAAGCAAAAACAAAATCTTTAAAAGCAATAAACATTAAAATCCTTTTACATCATAGTGTTTTAACTTTCTGTGTGATTTTGTCCCCCTTTTTTGGCTCAGGACAATGATATCCTCTTTTAACCTGTTTCTTGACAGAAATCGATGTCCGTCTTGGCTCAAGTTACGGGGTCAAATCAATATGGAGCAAAGCTTTCACCCGATTTAACCCTGTCAGTCTGTTTCATGGAAAACATTGGCCTAAACATTGTGAAAAGACAGCTTCCACTCACCAGGCTCAGACTCGGTTTCCTGTTATTGTGTGAGGAACTCAATACTCCTGACAGCCTGCTCTCTGTGTGTCTGTGCCTGCCATACTGTTGCTTTTCTGTCTGTTGTCCCTCCCCCTTTTCACACAGGAATGGACACACCTGCATGCACCTACATACACATGCACATTCAGAGACTCTGACAGGTAGATCTGTCAAAACCTGAAAATATAGTTATGGGTGAAACCATCATATATGTGTTCCTGTCTGAGTGTATTAGTATAGGGTTATGTTTGAGAAGACCAATTTAAATTTTTCACCCGAGAAGTGAAAGTACTTAAGTAATTAATTTAGGACACTCACTAATTTGGGGGAGATCTTTAAAAACGACTTACAAGATGGTTTTCAGAAGCAGGTTAAACAGAGTTGGAGTAAAGGCTGAGATTAGGGTTATGGGCAAGATATGATGGTAGACTTAATGAGAGAATTTATCTTTCCAACACAGAACAACAAATGTTGAGAATTTCAGTCTATCAGAAAAAATAAAAGAAACTCTTTATTCACAAACTAACAAAATTGTCCGCATTAAAGTGCATTTTTTAGGTTCAATACAAATCATAAAGGTTAAGGACATACGCCTTGATTCATAAATGAAGAAAATGTTCTAATCCATTCATTTCTTGTAGGATAGAGAAAATATATATAACAAGGAACCTAGTGCAGATTTTGTCTCTTTTATGTTCAGTGTTAAATAAAAGTTTGTACAAATGTGTTTGCATAGTCAGAAAAAAAAATCAGAATTGTAAGGTCAAACCTGGAAAACTGGAAAACTGGAAAATCGGTACTGGCCTGTAAAGCCTTCAAAAGAGTCAGTTCTATTTACATATTTCCAACCACACATCCGACATTTCAGTATTCCTTTTTTAACATTACATTTTCTCATCAAATAGATATCAAATTAAACTTAATTGTAACTGCACTGTAATGTGTACAGTCTCAACATCAAACCCGCTAGCAGACCAACTTCTGGTAGTCTGTGATATTTTAGAAGCATTCATACCCTGCATGCCACTAATACAGCTGGCTAATGAGAAGAGACTTTACAAACAGACAATGCGTTTATGTGATATTGGATGTGATGCTAAAGGACAAAGAGATAACTGAATGACGCTGCATTATATGAGGAAAACCTTTAATTGTTATTTTATTGTTGATAATATGATTTTGATTTCACTACCTTTTACACTCTTATATTTCTCTTAAAAATGTCCCCAACACTGCTGCAAACTTCAGCATCTCAGCCATTAAAAATCAGTTTCATCAAACACTAACATTGTTATGATGACTCTGGTTCAATATATTTGCAGCTCTAGCGGTTAGCATTATGATAGAAGGGAAAGAGACATGAACATGTGATCTTAAGCTGAACTATAACCTTAGAATTTGACAATGTTATCTTAAGTTCTCTCTAATATCCAGCAGCCATACATGTAACTGATTTTATCAAACTGAGCAGTTGCTACCACCGTTGCCTTGCAGGAACGCTGGTACAAATTCCGGTCATTCCGTGTCTAAAACCATGAATATTAAGGTGAATGGGCCGCTCTAAATTGCCCTTAGGTGTAAGTGTGTGCATGAAGAGTTGACCCCCTGCAGTGACCATTAGATGGATTCCCACGTGACTAAGAGGGCTCATTGAGTAGACAACTTATACATGCAATTTGTATTTTTGTAAATGAACAAAAGTTAATAAACTTTCTAGCAAGAAAAGCTGAAAAATGAACACAATAGACGAGAATTGTCTTAAAGCTGACCATAACTTATGTAGACTAGAACTGCATGCACAAATACAGCAAGAAACAAGCACACAAACTTTTCAATATATTTCTTAACAGCAGTTTTTCAAGGACAACGTTGAAGTAGAGTTTTAAAAAGAAAGTCCAGACTCTCTTGTTACTACTGCAAATAGCTGAATTTAGTTGAGATTTATAATCTCAACTTATTTACAATTGACTAATAAAGTTCAACAACCAATAATGATTTTATATCTGTAAACAGTGCAAAACAATCAGGATAAATAGTACAGTTAATATTTGATGTCTGTGCAAATGAATCATATCCAATTGTGTAAAACTATGGCAGCAGAAAAGAGAAAGGGAGAGCCACATATACAATGTAATACTGAAAGAAACATGACCTGCGTTATGCAACTCACTCTTTTGCGCTCATCACTATCCATGCAGGTCTAAGTGTAGGACTTGCTAAAGCTGCCTAAACAAGATTCTGTGTACCTGATGGTGAAGCTTTTTCCTGCTGATAACCACAGCCATGTGTCCACTACCACTGAAACAGTATGCATGTTTCTGTGCATACTGTTTCAGTGGTGGTGGCTGTGGTCATAACACCACTTCAACTGGACAGACGCGCTAGCTTTACAGATAAATAATCAATAATGTGCTGACACAACTTGGCCAAAGTAAGGTGGACTGCTCTTAAGACATAAATTAAGATGTAAATGTATTTCGTCAGCAACAACAGGATTGAGACATCATGAGGGACTAACTGTCAAGGGAAACAGTTGCAGATGTTCCATGTGAAAGCAGCTGTATAGTGTCTGTCGTTTAGGCCCTTGCATTGGGAGACACAAACAATTACAATGAAAATACCGTAATGCTTTTAGACTACTTATCAAATAATACATTGTTTAGACATTTTGAGGGGAAATATCAACATATTAACCTCTGAGTTTACTAAAAGGTTAATGAAAGCTCCTGATAGTTTACAGAAAAAAGATTGTAACAAGTGAATTTTTTGTCTTTACATTGTAATGTCTTCTTAGGTTCTGATCAGCTCTGTTATTTCTTGATGTGCACAGGTGTGCTTCATCTCTCCTGAGCACCAAGTCGCTGCATTTACATTCCTTAACCATGTAGTCATTGTAGAAAACAAAACAGCAGTGAATTGAAAATACTGAAAGTCTTACTTTAAAACACATCACCAGTTTGTGTTTTAAAGCACAGTCACACCAGTAGTCCGGTCCAGAGATTGGTCCAGGGATCGGTGAAAGTGAGAAAATTCACACCATCAGTTGGTACGGTACTGTTTGCTTTCACACAGAGATTTTTTAGACTGTACCAAACAAAGCAGTTGGAACAGATCATTTCGGGGGCAGTATTGCGCTGATCGAGGAGAAGAAGGCACGAAGAAAAAAGTCCATCTCACCTGGGTTTCTGTTGCTTCTTTGGTTTTCAAATGTAGTTGTGCACCTGCACCTCTTCACCACTCCACCTAGTTCCATGAGACATTCCCTCTCTTTCTGCTTCGATTTGCGCTCTGACTTTGTTTTTCGTTTACCTCTTCTACTCAAATGTGCTGCTCTTACGTTACATCTTCTCTTCCTGCTTTTGGTGTTCTGACCTGGCAAGCATTCACACTGCAAGCGAAACGGTCCAGGGTCCATATTCCTTGCTGAGATGGGCAGTTGTAACTGTGCCGGGGTACAGTTCTCTGTTCTGTTTCAGGGTCTGGAATGGGTTCACACCAGCATGAATCACCGCTCCAGAGACCAGACTCTGGCATGGTACAAAGTGTTCCCAAGGTTTGATGTGGAAGCACTGTTACATTCCCTGCAGTAGCTGTGAAAATGTATGTGTACAGCTAGGTTTTTACTAAAGGGTTAGTACATAGCACTAAAAAGCTGCTTCAAGCTAACTGTACACATGTGGTGGTTGGAAGGCAAATCAAAAGACTGATATACGATCTATTATTCATTTTTACAGACACTACAGAAAAATATTTTGTTGCTTCTGCAGTTAATTTCTGAGGGTAAACATGCAGAGTGAATATTTTGAGAGGTGGATTATCGATTTCATAATGGAATAATTTAGAGTTGCTTATAGTTTAGAGGACTTTAAAGAGCTTTTACCAACCCTCCTCTACCCTGTGACTTTTGATTTAAACAGGGCTTGATATCCTATTTTTTTTATGCATCGTTTAGTATTCTACCACAATTGTTTTCTGTTTTGCAGTGTTTATTTTATCTATTTTTATCAATCTTTTTCAGTTTGGCTCCAAAGCCCAAAGGTCATTTCAGTAGGAGTTATTTATTACCTATTTCAAGTGTGATTTATGCAGTGAAATTTCACTTAAGTGGTAAATATTTCAGGTCCAATATTTGGCCAAAAAGCAAAAATGATTTCTGAAAAAAGAGAAAGAACATACAACTTGAAATGTTATTTACAAATTGCTCAGAACTATGAGGATGTACCTACTAAATTTATGTGTTTCAATAATCACAGAATTGCACTTTCAATAGTATGTAGATCTAACAATTTTAATAGTTTAGATAATCACAATACTAACTAAACAGTGTGCTGGCCTCATTGTAAATATTTTTATGAATATCAAGGTCAAACTGTATTATGCTAACAATGAAGCTAATAGGAATATAACCCCTTAGCCTAAAGAAATACATAAAAAGTTAATTTATTGCTCACAACCTTCAAATTAAAAACTGATTAACACTTGGCTAAATGCACAGACAAGCTGAAGTGAATAAGCAGGAACACAGCAACAAACCACATAATTCACTGAGAGAGCTTTGCTAAAACCAAAATGTAAGTTTAACAAAATAAATGGCCTTTTTATAAACAGCCCAGGCTTTTATGAAACCATAAGGATACACATTTGCATTTTCCTGCAAAGCGGCTGCCTCCACACACCCCAAATAAAGAATGAATAGCTGTCTCCCACGCTGGCATTTTTCACCAATCATCTAAGTCCTCAGAGCATTTTGACTGGGCTACTTAGAACACACAATACAGAGATGGTACATGGTTTTACAACAGCTGGGTGGTTATTAGGTTTATTTTTAAGATAGTGTTGTTTTTAGAGTGAAACTGAAATGGCCAAAATCAAATTCCCAGTGATTGTAACACAGTATTTATGTTTGACATGCCTCTTCTTAAAGGAGCAGATACTGAGCAATTTGGACTCAAAACCTTAAAAACATGCAAAGTTTACAAAACCCACAAATATTTCATCCCTGAACCACAAATAAATTGCATATGTACATTTGTTTAAACGCGACCTAAAACTTTTCAATTGAAATTTTTAAAAGACAAAAATTACAACATAACATCATAATGATGCATAAAAATGATGTGTGAGGGTGGCTAAACATTGCATTTAAAACATGACAGAGTATTAAAAGATAGAGAGGTATAATAATGTTATAACCTCATGAATGCTGCACATTTGTACCTTTCTGTTTTTAGCCTTGAATAAGTATGTGTTTAAATTAGTCTTAGGAACTTTTACTAATATTGAACATCAGATCACATGTTGCCACCTGATTAAATAATTCTGCATTCCTCAAATGTACCTCGTTGGTACAGGGGACAAAGAGCCACTTAGAGCGCAGCTTTGATCACCTTCCAACATCAAAATAAGGCAAACAGGCTGAGATAAGGATCACAGACACACAAACTCCCACACAAACTCTCAGCAAGAAAACTGTTGAAAGCCATACACACTTAAATCTTTCTTACAAAAATCATTCCACTAACACACAAAAATTACAACACATTTTCTTGAGAACTGCTATCTTTGTGCAAGATGCAGTGGTCAACTCCTGACTTCAGAAAATGAACACACATCTGCATTACTTTAATGTAATGAAAGGGGAATCAACAGAAACCTCTCTCAATGTCAGTAAAGTAAAACAGTTGAGTAAAAATAGTAACGCCCTCTATAAATATCCCAGTTTATTTGTCATGCACCAAATAGTTTCTTGGACCGGAGTAAGTCAACTTTGAAAAGTTAAAAGTTATTACGGGTTTCACAGTGGGGCTCCAGGAAGTCACCAGCATACGTCAGGAAGCACAGTGTTTGTGACAGCTTCCTACTGGCAGCACAGGTGTTCACATCCACAGACACACACTGATGAACAAACACTTGGCCAGACCACTGCATATATCCCCTTCTAAAACACCTGAAATACATAATGACACACATTAAGATGCTCATGCACGCACACATGGAAAGTAGAGGTGCTCACACCACCCCACCAGCTGTCCCTTAGAGTGACCAAGAGAGGACAAGGAACAGGGAGACCAGAGGAACAAAAAGGGCTGAGTTCATACACTACGAGTGAGTGTGTGTAAGTGTGTCAGATGCTGGCTCACTTCCAACATTCAGCACTGCCCTTTATCCAAATAATGTTTTAAAAATTTATTTC